>CM039667.1:12350216-12912850 GCA_022405105.1 Aristolochia contorta
TATGTGAAACTGGGTTCTCTTGAGAATGCGCTGCAGGTTTTCGAAACCATGACTCACAGAGATGTTGTATCCTGGAACACTATGATTGGAGCTACTGCAAGATGCGGATTAGTAGAGGCTGCTCAGAAACTCTTCGACGATGCCCCTCAGAGAGATATCGGTACTTGGAGTGCCATCATTTCAGGTTATACTCAGAGCAGTCAGTTTCAAGCCTCGTTGGAAATGTTTAAGGGGATGTTGGAAGAGGGGTTGAGGCCAAATCAAGCCATTTTGGTTAGTGTCATCTCTTCATGCGCACACCTTGGAGCTCTTGAGCAGGGGGTTTGGGTTCATAATTTTATTGAGAAGATGGGGATCGAGTTGGATGACATATTGGGTACCTCTCTCATAGACATGTACTCTAAATGCGGTATTCTCCATGGTTCGAATTTGGTGTTCAATAAGATAGTGAAGAAGGATGTGTCTTCATGGAGTGCAATGATATATGGGCATGCAATACATGGTCATTCCCTAAAGCACTTGAATTGTTTAGTGAGATGAAGAAATTGGGAGCTAGGCCAAATGCCATCACCTTCATTGCTGTCCTCTGTGCTTGCTCTCATGCAGGGTTTGTTGATGCGGGAAAAGACATCTTTTCTAGGATGGAACGAGTCTATAACATTAAGCCGAGCATTGAGCACTACACATGCTTGGTTGATCTTCTAAGTAGGGCAAACCTCATGGAGGAAGCTTTGGAACTTGTCAAAACAATGCCAGTGGAGCCTGATGCATCCCTACTTGGTGCCCTGCTCAGTGGATTTAAGATGCATGGAAGATCTAGTTCCGGGAGCAAGTTTTGGGAGGAGCTTGGACGATTGGATCTAAGCAGCAGTGCATCTTATGTGCTCTTATCGAACTTGTATGCTTCGGTCAAGCAATGGGACGAAGTTGCACAGATGAGAAAGGTGATGGCGGGAATGGGAGTGAAGAAGATCCCTGGATGCAGCTCAATTGACGTCGATAATGTCGTCCATGAATTTTTAGCTGGTGGTACTTTACATTCCGAGTCTACAAGAATCTACGAGATGTTGTATCAAATTTACAGAGAGATGGAACCACCTTTACCACCTTATCAGATTTGATCGAATTCTGGAGAACGTCCACCCTATCCAGGCTTGGAAAGATCATGTTGGAAGCCAGCATAACCTTTATCCCTTGATGCATTTGGGAGGCAAGAAACAAGCAAGCATTTTGAGCATCTATAACCCCAGCTACCGTCGTGGCTGAAAGCATACTGGGCTAAGTGATTACTTGGCTGTCTACCACAGAGTTCAAACCAACAGAAGGGACAAAGCTTAGGATGTTGTGGGCAACGATTGCTAGACTTCCCGCAACAACACCACCGCTACCACATGCACTCAAGCTCAACCTTGACGGCTCATCAAGGGGGAATCCAGGACCTGCAGGTATAGGTAGACTAATCAGGAACCATGAAGGTACTACTCTACTAACTTTTGCAAGCCCAATACCTAACACAAACTCCACTGAATCACATTCCAAGAACGGCATATGTCGATGTTGATAGTCTCGCAAGAGAGGGAATTTCCCTAATCTAGCTACGGCTTACAAAAACTCCTACCAACTAGCTAATGTAATCAAAGTAGCATTGTATTAATGCCCACATGTAATGGAATCAAACTCTTCAAAAAAAAAAAAAAAGAATTTACAGGGAGATGTGGATGCTAGATTTCTGGTATTTGAAGGGATCGAGAGGACCAAAGTACAATGTAACTTCAAACCTGACATTATTACTGATTTCTTATTGTACAAATGATCTCTTGCTTGATTTGTAAATCAAAAATAAAACAGGTTTATCAGTTCTCGTTGAACTTAGGTGCAAGGGACCAATGAACCTGTCTCAAGTGGTCTTCAAAATTATTGAGGGTGTGACGGTGTGTAATCCACTAAGCTTATTATATACGAATATTTTGGCATTAGATTAGTCCCCTCAAATAACTTAGGAAGATGAAAGAGAGAGGCCCTTTTTTGCATTAAAAAGTCATAGGCAGCATTTGAAAAAGTTCTTTGATAATGTACTCTTTTGACATAACTCTTTCAAAAAGTCCTCTCAGAAAAAATCTTCATTCTCGAACTCTTTCAAACACTGAAAATCTCCTCTTTCAAAGCGAAACTCATCTTAAAAAAGTGTATCTAAACAAGTTTGTTTTCTAAAGAGCGATTGCCTCTTTCAAAGCGAAATTTGTCTAAAAGTAATTGTATTTAAACATATTTGTTTTCTATAGGGCGATTTCCTCTTTCAAAAGCCAAATTTTCTAAAAGGAAGTGTATCTAAGCAAGTTTGTTTTCTATAGGACGATTTCCTCTTTCAAAGCGAAATTTATCTAAATAAGTTTGTTTTCTATAGGGCGATTTCCTCTTTCAATGAGAAATTTATCTACAAAGAAGTATATCTACACAAGGTTTGTTTTTCTAAAGAGCTACTCTTCATTCCCAAAAGAACTTTTTACCCCAAAAATGCTCAGCCAAACACAACCTTCGTATTTTCTAAGAGAATTCTACATTGCAGTTAAATTGCTGCTACAACGGTAGGAGAAAAAGAAAAACATATTTATTAGAGTAATACTAGCTGCACCTAAGCTACAATACCAATTCGATGTAAAAGTCTTTAAAATGAAAATTAAAAAATTATTATATAAAATCTTAAATTCTAAAAGATAAACCCTAGGCAACTATGTTTCAAATTAGTTGGTAAGTAAAATAGGGTACTACGCCTAACATTTTCCTATTCATTATTGACACGTAAAAAAGGCATGTTCGTTTAAAATATTAAACAACGTCCAAAGACACCTCAAAATGAATGTTGTGGAAGGACATTTATAAGCATAACCTGAAAAAATCAAGGTTAAAATTATTTTAGGCTAAACCGTAGAGGCGTCAGCAGTAATCCAATTCCTTATTGGTTACAAAGAAAATTGCTATTACCAACTCTGTGTTCCCATTTTGGTCACGAGCAAACCCTTTTAACCGTGTTTGCGTTCTTTTGCCCTCGGGCCCACTTCTCGCGTAAGTCTCGTTCATAATTGAGCAAACCGGTTACGTTAGCTCATGCGCATGTATCATACTCCGTCTTATTTTTAAGTATCTGCATCTCTCAAATTTCAGAGATCTATCTTTCCAGCAATAATGACACGTGTCGAGTATCCATTCCACTACGTGAAGCAGGCCATCATGATTTGGTGCGTCATTACAGTCCCATGTTTCTTTTTCCCCCCATTACTCTCGCCACACACGCCCACATCCTCCGCAATTTACGATACTGACCCTACCCGTTTCCAGAAATATCACGGACAGCCGGTCTTTCGACTTTCCCACCCATTTTTTTATTATTATTAAACGAGCGAGGGAGGCTGGCCCTCCGCGGGGGGACAGATCGCGTGACTCGCATCCACGCGCCACGTTCCATCGTACGTTCATCTCCGCCGTTCCTCACACGATTCACCGCTCCGGGCCGTACGTGTGCGATCCTTGTTGACCGAATAATTATCCGTCCGAGATATTGCGCAAGGGAATAATACAATACTACAATTTATTACAACGTAAAAATAAAAAAAAAAGGAAAAAAAGGATTAGTAGTACGGAATAATAATAACTTTCGTAGAGAAGAAAAGGGAGATCGGGGTGATTAGGTAATTTCGTCAGCGGAAGGGCATTCCGGATAATTCGCGCAATCCCGAAGGAACGGACTCGGCTATAAATACCACGGGGGCTCCTAAAATTCCCTTTCTCCACATCTCCGAACACCATCTCCCCTGCTCTGTTTTTTGTTTGTTGTCTTCCTCTCCGTTTTTCTTCCCCTTCGCCTCTCTCTCGATACTTTTCCCCGTCTTCGCTCTTCCTCGCAGCGGCGTCGCCTTCCCCGCCGGCGGCAGTCGCTGATTTTTCTTTTCCGGCGAGGCCTCCGATTTCTCGCCGACCGAGCCAAAGAACAGAAAACCCCTCTTTTTGTTCTCCCCTATCCTTCTCCCCACCCGGATTTATTTCGGTTATTTTTTTTCTCTTTTTTTCTCTATCCCCATCTCGCCCCTACCTCGGTGGGTCTGGATTTGACCATTTTGCCCCTCCGATTTTGTTCGGGTCCGTTTCGCGTGGCGCTGTCGTGTTATCGAATTTCTCGCGAGTCGACAGTGGGAATGACTCGGAGGCGCTGACGTGGCGCGCGATTGAAGGGATGTCGACCAGTAGTAACCCGCATCGCACCTGTTCGGCGGCGCCGAGGAAGCGCCGGGAGAGAGACGGAGGCGTCGCCGCCGAGTCTCCTACGGCGGCGGCGGCGCATTCGGTCGGGATCGGGCGACCCGAGCCGGGTTCGAACCGGCTACTGGCGGGGTACCTGGCGCGCGAGTTCCTCGCACACGGCACGCTGTTCGGGCAGAAGTGGGACCCGGCCCGAGCGGAGGCGACGCCCCTGGCCGCCCCGCCCGACCCCAAGAAGGCCAAGGCCAGAGCCGCGTCGTCGTCCCCGACCCGGGCGAGGCCCCACGCTTACGCTGACGTGGCCAGACTGCTGAAGACGCAAGGGGCCCACGTCGAGGGGATCGTTAACCCGTCCGAGCTCGTGCGGTGGCTTCAGATCTGAGCGCTTTTTAATTCGAATTTCTGCGGTCACGTCCGTCTCGCGAGTGAGTATAAGTGAGGTGCCACGGAACGAAGTTAGCGTCGTCGTCGGAGCTGCTCGATCTCGCTCGTCACTTCTTTTCCAGCGACGTGCATGGCGGTCTCGTCTCGCGGACCGAAGTCGTGCTCTCCCTCGCAATCAATCGATCAAGCGAACGAGATTGACACGCCGAGAGACGACGACGATTTGGACGCGCGCGTTCCGTTTCCTGTTTGATTTTGAAAATTTCTTTTCTCCTTTGTTTTTTGGTGATATCTGTGTGTCTGTGTCTGTGTCGGAGGAGGAGGTCGGAAGCGCCGATTTGGTTGCGGTACTCGTGCACTGTAGCTACTAGGAATCTCCTTGTAATCGCAGTAACAGGAAGCAGGTCGAGAGGAAGAAGACGAAAACGTGTCGTGTCGGTGCTTTTTTTTCTTCCATTTCTGTAGCTTTTTCGATGTGGTATTTCTACGTGGATCGTTTTCGATCGATGTATACCTTTGCGCTGGTATGGCTATCCGCACTCATGAACTCGCAGCTAACTGGCAATTAAGATCAAGTTGCAGGTGCTTTTAATTTCTTCTCGAACATATCGAATCTACTTCTCGATCCTTTGATCTTATTCTTTGGCAGTAGTAGTACGTTGAAAGAAAATATCCTTGAATGTCGGAAGTTCCTATCAATGGAGGAGTGGATATCTCAGTCTTGTAGTAGTACTTGATGAAACACCTGCTTCTCTTTTTTGAGTACTGATCTTTGATATCGATCGCTCGATCTCTTTACGTTTCTGTAAATTTTATTATTTATTTAGAAGGCGAAGGTGTCAGTCTTGCAGATGCAGCAAATATTCCATGGCATGAAAGAGATCAGCGACTGCTAGCTTGCCGATGAAGCACGCTTCCGGCGGGTTTAATTCGTCCCTCCAGACGTGTGCTTTATCGTGAGTTACGAGAGCATGCATTTTTGCATGCTATGGATCCTTCCTATCGTCTTCAGCAGCGCAGGTAGAGAGCTAGATCAGATCGATAGAGTACGTAACAGGAGATCTCGATCCAGGCGATGTACGCCTCTCTTTCTGTCGCGAGCAACTTCGGCTGCCTTTGTATAATTAGTTGAAGAAGAAAAATGGCGAGACCGATCACCGTTTCCAAGGTGACGTTTCTGAACGTTTAGTCTTAATTTGGGTGTTTTCAATATCGAGTTCAATTTTATCTGGTTGTCTATTTGTTCCTTGTACAAAAATTGCTTCCGATCCTCGTTGATCGATCCGTCTCGTCTCATACGTTTTTTGGTTTGTTTTGTACGGATCGATGACAGCTAGTCGGAAGGAAGTGTCATTTTAAACTGGAAATATTTCGTCCTCCGCTGCAGCCAGATCTTCAGCCTCTTTTATTTTTTGCGGTGTAACTGAAAACAATTTCTAAATGGAGATAAAAGGAATATCGAAACTAACTGGAGAATCCAATTATCCAAAAGTATACTGATATTATGTGAGGCGCCGAAGCTTCCTCGTCTTATAAAGGAGGTGCCGAATTGGACTGGAATCAGAATGTGGGCTCCTAATTGTCTCCGGAAGTCTTCTGTTCTTTGACAGAAAAGAAAAATAACGACGCGATCCAGGCCTCCTGCTTCTTTCACTACGTACCAAGTGTAAATTATATTTTACTTTCTGTCACAATATATATATTTGTTTTTTTATTAGAATGAGAGCGAGAGAGAGAGAGAGAGAGAGAGAGAGAGAGAGAGAAAAGTAAGCCGGAATGTCGTGAATATGGACGAGATGACACCCAATTCTGTAATTATTTGACAAAAAAGTTAGTTATGAGTATCGGCGTAGAGCGAAAAGAGAGAGAGAGAGAAGAGAGAGCATATGAGAGAGAGGAGAGGAGAGAGAGGAGAGGAGGGAGGGAGAGGGAGGGAGGAGGAGGGAGGAGGGAGGGAGGAGGAGGAGAGAGGAGAGAGGAGGGAGTGGTTGGGAGTTGAGAAGACGGCATTTGACGATTTGGGGTACCTGTTAATTGTAATAACAAATCAGGATGGTGGTGGGGTCCGTTATATTTATAAGAATCAGGCGTATGATTTCCGTGTGACTTGAAACATTAGTCCTCCAGGACTTCTACATATAAGACGCTTCGCACGTCCAAGTCTTAACTCTTTTAAGTCTTTTGTTTTTCGGAAAAATTTAAGAAACATTTTTATTATTTAATATAGTGCCCAATGATATTATAAATTTTAGAGCGGTGATATACCTCGTGTAACTTTTAACTGTGAGTGTTTAGGGTGTGATGCCGCGTCCTCATTGGCAATTCAGGTAAGAAATAAAATAAGAATTATCTACCAATTCTATAGATAAACTCTAAATCATAAGTCTTATTTGGATTGCCCACTAGGCTAAGAAAACAGCCACAGGATGTAAAACCTCACAATAAGATGTGAAAGTACTGATATTATTTTTCTAAATTTTAACTCATCAAACTCATCTGCCCATTGAATCTAATCAAACGTTATTTTATTATCTTTCTAAAAATTGACCTTTTTAGGGTTTATTTCTACTAATAAAATTTTGTGTAAGTAGTTTCTGGCTTCAGCATAAAGAATTAAATTAGATAAGAAATACTGTCGTAAGTAATTTTCTATCAAAGGAAATTATTCTCTTGTCATTTTTATTCTGCCAAGATTTAAAAATGGGACAAAAAAAAAGATGAAAAATAGCCACTTGTACTATAGGCAGAAGGTAGTGTACTCAACTTAAAAATGAAAAAAAAAAGAAAGAAAAGAAAAGAAAAGAACAGGGAAAAGGTTAATACACAGGTTAATGTTGCTTTATAATTCCAGCTACCCCTAATTTTCTTAGATTAACTGTACTGATAACCTTCTATATATATATATATATATATATATATATATATATATATTTATCAAATGGCAAACTTTTTATGAACGATAGGTATAAGAACCACCACTACTCAACCAATAGATTCCGTGTTTCTTGTTTATTTATTTAATTAATCTATTTAAATCTTTCTAAATTTTTCAAGAAAACCATTTGAACTGCCAATATAATAACGTAAGTATTTGAAACATTTCGCTATTGATATGCACTTTAGATTGTATTATTAATATATTGCGAGTCATTATAACATTTTAAAACAAAAGAAAGACTAACACATGTGCATAATAGAATATAAATGTTCAATAAACCTTTACCACTTTGTTTAAGGAAAAATGCTATATTGTAGAGCACTTTGTGCACTTCCACCCCTCACTCTAGCGGTAGGACCCACACAGGCTACCAAAAATCTAAGCATTTGAGCGACTTTATTCGGTTAACTCATGTTTATCTTTTACTATAAAAAACAAATACAACGTTTCCCAAGTCCCTTACCCTATTGAATTTTACAACAGAAAAAATATATTTATTTCAAAACTGCATATTTGAGATGAAAATATGACTCAAATATCACACAATAATACATTTTGAAACATTTTATTATTCTGTATATTTCTCTAACCAGGATCACAAATACTGCTTAATATATTTCCGTTCGTTTCAATCTTTCTTTTTGCTTCGTCTCTCGTCAGTCAAAAGCACATGTACGCGGCTATAAAACTAAAAGCTTAAAATTAAACCAACCCACAACGCAGAGAAAGCTCCAATGGCAGAATTTAGTAATCGGATTGAGGAGAAAAGAAAGACTAAAATGCGGAGGTCAACATGGCAGACAAAGAAAGGCCTTCACGTAAATGTTTTAAACATTTTTTAGGTAGAATCAGCTCCGACTCAACCAGGTTTCCCAGTAATATTTTTACTAGACATGATTGACAACGCCAACCTATTTTGAAATCACATTTTTCAGGGTTTCCACAACCAAGAAAAAAAAAAGAGGGAAAGAAAAAATACACCTTGTTTTTTGTTTGTTCTCTCTTCTTACAAGGGAGTTTAGCACAAGCTCTGTTCAGATTTTCTGTTCTTTCCTCGAGATTTAAGAAGCTTTCCAAAGAATTTGCATCAAATATAAAAGAATGTATGAATATGTGGGACTAAAATTTAGCAATGTTTTGTAAACAGCTTAAGCTTTATATATAGATAAAGGTTTGGACAATATTAGCTACATGGAGCGAAAACGTAATCACAGATATCAGTGTGAATGATGCTTCCCAGGCTTCTGTTTTTCTTATGCATTCTTGGGGGCAAGAGAACGTGCTTTTAGATTCAGGAAGATTGCCCTGCAGTCGCCAGTGAAATAGATTTTTAAGTGCTTATTTAGCAGAATCACAAACATTAATGACGAAAATACAGAGCAGTTTCAAGTGATCAATAGAGCTGAATGATGAAAATCTAAGGGGCACATACCAGCAGGAAGCAACAAGACTGTGGAATAAGACACGGAACTGCAACGGCATGTATTGGTAATTCACCCAACCAACAATAGGCCAAAACTGCAAAATTAAAACCCAAAGTTTCTGTTAGGGATAGGGAGTAGTAGAGAGACAGCTCTCATCTCAGAGAAAGAGTATATGGGGCTGCCCCAGAAATAGATGAAAACATCATCCTGTAATCCACACCCGCCATGCTGTCAATTGAATAACAGGCCAGTCCTTCCTGAGTTTACTCTTAACCATGCTCCACGATCGTCCTACACAAGAGAAAATGAAGATAATCACGAGAGGCAGAAAATCCCAAGGAATGTTAACATGCAAAACAGTTTTATCAAACAATATCCCTTCACCATTGATTTGGTCACCTTAAAGAGGGTAGAACAAGCAAGAACCACCAAATTATAGTAGCAGTTCATTGTCAAACTCATCTTAAAAGCAAAAAAGGAAAAGAAAAAAAAATTGGACAGATACAGTGGACCTTTCATTCCATATCAATTAAATTCTGCCAGAATTTTCATTAACACATGACAATGAAAATTAGATGCAACAGCAGTAGAATCTCCCATTTGAAACAAGCTCAATAAGTTTATCACAATAGCAAAAATCACCCTAGTTAACATTGGACATAATGTAACCGTATCTCATTACTGGGTAGTTTTCAAATTACTAAAAAACTATCAAACTGTTTTACTCAGATTCTCATGCCAGACTAAATTCTAGAGAAAAATGTATACCAATCAAAAGAAGGGAGTGATAATAGTGATAAGTTGACACTCTTGGATTCTGGACTTACTTTCAATTACCAATCCGTAGTACATCAAGAAGAGCATGTGGTTCCAAGGGGAACTTGTTATTTGTTCAAGCAGCACCTGAAAATTAAAGAATTGTTAACATTCATTTCAGTTGTATGAGAGATGAAACAACCGCTTCACAAAGCAGTCTAGTAAATTTTTGATGGAAAAAATCCAAGTTTATCCCTCCAAAACTCTCTCACATCATCTTAATAAGAAGATTATATCTTTTGACCAGATATTAAGAGCAGCAAAATTCAGGACCACAGATCAGAAGAGCCCACAAACAAAATAACTTTCAAAATATTGCGGCAGAACAGTCCAATAGCACACTATTACAGACCTTCTTAAGAACAGTCAGTTTGTCCTTCTTGCCTTTGAAAAAGTAATCCATGAGCTTGTGTAGGAAGTGACCGAAAGGACCACTATACGCAAAACCATACAGCTGCAAGGTAAAAACACATCAAAATTACAACAGACAACAGAAAGCAAAAAGGAGAAAAAGAACACGTTTACTTCAGAATGATCTCTGGAAAGATGGTTCGAACCTAAAGCATGCTTCAGAAACGAATACTCAACAGCAAAATCTAAAAATTCCTTTCCAGTACAAGTGTTGTGTAAAGCATAAATACAGCAAAACTTTCCCATCAAAGAAGCATCTCAACAGGGAAAAATCCGAGATTTCGAAGAACGAAGGCCGAACGACACAATACAAATAAAACTAACAACATGGGATGATAAAAGTGCATGAAAAAAAAAACAACAAAATAACAAGAAGACCATTGCTTTTGAAAAAAAAAAGTAAAATTTCACAAAACAACAGTTTCAAGTTTCAACCACTATACGATGCAACAGAGAAGCATTTTCAAAAAAAGAAACCGTTAGTCGCGCCTAATTCCAAGTTTTAGCACAAATCAAAGAAGAAGGAATTCGCACCATTAAGAGAAGCAATCTTCGTGGTTGAAGCTTCTTAACTCCAGAAATCTTCTGGGCAACCGCGTCACTGCATCCTGCTAGAACCCCAGCAGTGATAGCCTACGAAACACCAAAAACAAGCGAATATCTGAACAAACTCCGCAAAAAAAACCCACTTTGAAACACAAAGCCGTACTTTTTGTGGGTTTTTCTTCTATTCGAGGAAAAGAAGATCACCTTAGTTCTCAGTGGGTGGAGTTGCAATTGCAACAGGTATTTTCTCCATACTTCTCCGACGACCTCCGACATGACCGAAATCTGTGAGTCCCACTCCCGTCCCTCTGGCGTCTCCTCTTTCCCTGAAAAGAGTCCTGAGATGGGTGGAAATGGCCGCCGAAGACCCGGAGGTATTACCGGGAAGAAATTGCAGCGACCCACGAAAGAGAACAAATCAACAGATCCCCCTCGCTCATTGACTTTGACATCTCTTTCGTTTGTTTAAGGGTTCGCTGACTGCGATTGCGGGAGTGGTTGGGTCTCTCTTGTTTGTGTCACGTCCAGCGGATCAGAGATCAGAATGAGGTGGCAACCCAGCACCAGATACGCGTCTGATTCATTCGGAGCTCCGTAAACTCAATTTTCTGTTGATTCCTCTTAACACGGTATAATGTGGGGAGAACTATGATTGGATCGTGTAATTATGGCAATTAGCCAAAGATTTAAGAAAGAACTCTTCTTCCATTACTTGATTTATCTTAAATAGAAGGAATTAATATTTATTTTAATATGACAAAAGATTATCAAAATAAAACATTCAGTTATCTTATAATAAGAGATCAGAATGTTTGTGTATAGAACAATTGATATATTACCCATATATTTTTTTTAAATATGAAATTTCAGGGTGAAATGATTTAATGCAGAAGAAGACTACAAGTTAGGGATCTTGAGAGGCTAACAAGCCTTCTTTGTTATCCCATTGGCAAATACAACCATTTTTTCTCATTGGAATACTATCCACAGGATCTTGAGGTACTTAAAGCAAAGTCCTGATTATTACAAATCATGATCGCTCTAATAGAGAATTTTGCAGCAGCTGTCGATTGGGTTTTTACCCAAATTTACTGTCAAAAGAATACCTTAAAATTTTGTAGCCCTGCATGTTAGGTGATAATCTATCCATTTGGTGAAAGAAAAAACATTGCGCACCAAAGTTGAATATGACTTTCTTAGTACACTTATTGCAATGTTGTGGATAAAGTCATTATTGTGGATCATAAGATATTACTACCGTGATCACTGCGTAGTTCCTTACAATTAAGAAACCCACATTGTTATAAGAATAATGCTAGTTGCACTTAACCCACATACCTATCCTACACGCTTATCAATTTAAACCATTGCCTAGGGTTTATCCTTTAGAAAATAAGATTTTTTATAAAAATATTTTTTTTTCTTTTTAATTTTTATGCACCATATTTATTGGAGGAAAGGTTAAAAAGAGTAATGGGTATTCTTTTAATAAGTAGCTACATGGTTTAGCACCCTTTTCTTTGTTTGTTTGCCCTACCCTAATAGAGACAGTCGATATAGTTTCTAGAATTTTTTTTTTTTATAAATGCATTTGTTAGCTTTGAAAAAAAAAAGGCAGCCTTAATGAGACAATGCAACTTTTCTGGATTTATTTATAGCACCCCTTGCGTTAGAGAGAGAGAGAGAGAGAGAGAGATATCTAGAGAGAGATCTAGAGAGAGAGATCTAGAGAGAGAGATATCTAGAGAGAGATCTAGAGAGAGAGATCTAGAGAGAGAGATCTAGAGAGAGAGATCTAGAGAGAGAGATCTAGAGAGAGATAACTAGAGAGATATCTAGAGAGAGATAACTAGAGAGATATCTAGAGAGAGATCAGAGAGATAGCTAGAGAGAGATATCCAGAGAGATATCTAGAGAGAGATATCCAGAGAGATATCCAGGGAGATATCTAGAGAGAGATATCCAGAGAGAGATATCCAGAGAGAGAGAGAGAGAGAGAGAGAGAGAGAGAGAGAGAGAGAGAGAGAGAGAGAGAGAGAGAGAGAGAGAGAGAGAGAGAGAGAGAGAGAGAGAGAGAGAGAGAGAGAGAGAGAGAGAGAGAGAGAGAGAGAGAGAGAGAGAGAGAGAGAGAGAGAGAGAGAGAGAGAGAGAGAGAGAGAGAGAGAGAGAGAGAGAGAGAGAGAGAGAGAGAGAGAGAGAGGAGAGAGAGAGAGAGAGAGAGAGAGGAGAGGTGAGTGAGAGTGAGAGTGAGAGAGAGAGAGAGAGAGAGAGAGTGAGAGTGAGAGAGAGTGAGAGTGAGAGGGGAGGAGGGAGAGGAGAGAGGAGAGAGGGGAGAGAGAGGAGAGAGAGAAAGCTTCGGATCAAGAATTTGCAATGGGATCCGTCAAAACTTTGATTTATTAATTTTTCGAAGCTAGAACAAGCAGCTTCTGATCACAAAAACTAATACAAAACTGAAACGGAGGAAAAACAACTCCATCGGAAACAAAACTGCAGGAAATTAGGAAGGAATTGGAGAGAAAACAGAGATGATCACGAATACGGCGATTTGAGAGAAACAGGGGAATCAGTAATATTCAAGGGGAGGTGACGTTCTTGGAGTTCATGGACTGCTGGACGTTGTCCTTGACGACGTCGGAGGCACCCTCGGCGGTTCCGACGACGGCGTCCTTGATCTTCTCGCCGGTGTCCTTGGCCGATTCCCATGCCCCCTGCGCCGTCTGCTTCGCCTTGTCCCCCATATCTTTCGCCGTCTCCACGACCCTGCTCGCCGCCTTGCTTCCCATCTCCCCCACCGACTCCGCCGCGTTCTCCGCCGACCTCCTCGCTTCCGTCATCCCCCGTTTCGCCGCTTCCACCGCTTTGTCCCCTGCTTCTTGCTGCGCGAACACCTGAAAATTAGACCCATTAATGTTACCCTCCTTCTCTTTTGTTCGTCTCTGTTTGATGATTAGTATGATCAGAATCGATAATTGACTTCTGGGTCAATATGGAAACACGACCTGGACCATTCTTGGGGCAGCGCCGGCGTAGAGCTTGGTGTTGAACGCTGGGTTTCTGAGAACGTAGCTGCGGCCGAGGCTGCGGAATTTGGGAAAGCTCGCTGCGACAAAAGTCATGCTCGCCATCGTAATTAATAGTAGAGGATTTGAAGAAATGTACACCTGATTGATTCCCTGTCAATGTAGTAGACGATCCCCTGATCTGGGTACCCTGCTAATTGATTGATGATCGATGGGATTTCTTGTTTCTTTCTGTCTGGTGCATGCAGTGAAGGGTTTTCATTGATTTATAAAGACGTAAAAGGCAGTTGACGAGAGTGACGCCATGAAAGAGGGTGGTCGTGTAACAGAAACCAGAAGAAGAGGAGAAGGAACATGTCGCAGTTCGATGATGCAGAGAGATGAGTCTGACCAAATCACTGCGAGAGAAATTTAGTTTTAGAAACTAATTATGCGGCGAGAAGTGGCCGTCTGACCAAATCAGCCGGCGATCCCTCGGGGGGGAAAAATATGAAAACGCTAATAATAAGTTGAATTTTGGTTAAACATGGTTAGCTAGACTAGAAATCACAATATATAAAAGGGTGTGTGACTGACTCAAAGAATTCAGAAATCACAATAAAAAGTACTCTTCATTTTGGTATAAAATATGTCAAATTTAATACGGTAAAAGGAAAAAAAATCATGTTTAATTAACGAGTACCTAATCCAATCGCAAAGACGAAGTTGAATCCACGTATGATATTGAGCTTCCATCTCAGTCCAACATGCGTACCAATGTCCTCCGTCGCTAATGGCAATTTCCCTTTTCCAACATTAAACGAATCGTTCACCCATGGGAGTCCCTCTCCATGAGAATGTGGAGATGGGGAAGAAAGTAATAAAAAGATGTCATGAGAACAATGCTCAAATCTGGTTTTGTTTCGAGTGCACCGAAGTTCCCATAAAACAGTAATAGTTTTGATGTCAGTGTCCGAGCCGTTATCATTATTCGAAGAGTTTCAGTTGGTTTAATGGAGGACGGTGACCAAAAATGTTCGCATGGTAAGCGAGGTGAAAGTGAAGAGGATATGTGAGAGAATGAGCAGTCAAACTTGAGTAACAAAAGGGCAATGCAAAAGGATATGGGAAGAAGATTCTAAAGAGGAATGGCAAAAGTCACAAGAAGAATCAACCAACGCACCACGAGACATATATAGGTCAGATGCCAGTAGTATGTCTAATAATGCGAGCTAAATGAAAAAACTATGTTTAAGAAGTGTGTTGACGTGCCAAACTATTGGCCATAGGAGGTCGATCATGCCATAGCTAAGGTGATGGGCTTCTAATTGATTTTATGGTATATATTTTTAAGAATTTTTAGAATTTTATCTCAAACCCCAATTAATGCAAGATGGTTTGTTGATGTTTTGAGTTCACACTGCATGTGGGTTTTTATTTGGGATGAATTACCAATTCACAATGATAATTATTGTTTAATTACATGCATAGAATGTGTATAAATTCAATATGATTTTTTTTAATTCAAATTACAGAATGTTTATACATATTTGAGTATGCTATCATGTTGTTATATGAAGTTCAACAAACGGTAGCATTGGGGCACTAGCACAACTTTGGTGTGACTGAATAATTATTCGGTTGGTCTAGTAATTTTAATTAAGTTACCTAAAACAACACAGTCAAAGTAACCCTGTTGTGTAAATTAATTTAATAGAAATTACATTGATGTATTGTGTGGAGTTATTTATGCGAATTATGCTCGACCCAAAGGAAAACAGTTTGGCCAAATAATTACATGCCTACTGTGATAAATATGTGATGATTGTAAATTTTTATTATTCATGTGAACAATAGTCGATCCAAAAAAAGGTCGTTGTTTGACTGAATTAATCGTTTGTATTTCATTGCCTTGAGAGGACCATTTAAAGTCAACTTTTCAGTCCAAAGACTAGGAATTAACGTTGTGCTAGTTATCTTGTAATGTGTCCCCAACTTCTGTTATTTGTTCGTCTTTATTTATTTTATATGACATGCCTATTAATGTGAGAATTGGCTAGACGATAGGAAGGTAATTATTTATCAGAATTGTATTTGTACATGTGATGATAAACGTGTGAAAATTATACAGTTATACGTGTGAATAATAAATCAATCCAAAGATGAGTTTATTATCTTATATACATTATTGTCAATGTTTGATCAATACAACAAGAGTACCACTAGACGTTATATTATTGTCCAAAGACTTGATATTGATGTTGCACTTGGTAGGAGTAAGATGGAGTAATGATATAAGCGTGAATGGATGGTGAAGACCATGTTGAATCCGAGGAAGATAAATAAGTGGTAGAGACAATCATTTTTTCTAGGAATCGTGCAGGAATTATTGTTTTAAATAAATCATTTTATGAAATAAGATTACTTTGAATTTATTGGTATGGAGACCACTTCTAAATACTTTGTCATTGGATGTTCAATATAGAGAATAATGGTCAGTACATCCCCTATAGATGTATCTCTCTTGAAGGATGTATATCTTCTTAGAGGATGTATCAATGTATCCATACACATAGTCATTAATGCCACAAGCACTGAAAATCTATAAATTCTTCCATGGTCTTACAAGTGAGGTTGGGGCTAACGCACACCAAGTCTGACTGAAGGGGAAGCAAGCTTAACATTAGTAAACAAATTGTAAAAACTACCATGTGCACTTCAACTTTATTTATATTCTACAAGATCAAAGGTACGCTTTCATTATCATTCTTATTTAAATTACATCATATATGTATGGTTTTAATCGAGATTTCATTCAGATTGTTATTTCTATTTTATTATGTTTTATATGTTTTATTAGATGTAATGCCTACAAATCATACTGGCTATTAGCCATTGCCAGGACGTAGCGGTAGTATTTTTTTGAAGAGGAGAAGAAGAGGAGAGAGATGTTTCCAGAGTGAGGTGTGTTGGGAAAATGACACGCATGTGCGCGTGTGCGTTTCCCATGAGAGGTCCGGGTCCGGATCTTGTTAGAGAATCTCATTGTCCAAATCGTGTCTTTTGGACACGGCCGAGTCTCCTTCGGTCTCCCGATCGATTTGGGGGGAGAAATTAGGGTTGGAGCGAAGAACGAGGAGGGGAGAGGAGCACAGCAACGGCTCTTCACCCAACAACTTATGCGAGGCGACTCTTCGACAAGAGGCAACTCTTTGGCAAGAAGCGACTTCGGCAAGAGGCTGCGTCTGTTGAAGCTACGGGGAGAAGACATAAATAGGGTTCTCTTGAGAACCCAGAGGTACTAAAAATCTATCTCTCTCTCCCTCTATCTATCTATCTATCTATCTATCTATCTATCTATCTATCTATCGCTCTGAATCGCACTCCCTTTTCAATCTTAATCTCTTTCGTTGTCTGATCTCTAGTTTCGCTTTATTTTATCCTCTGTCTGAATTTCTAAAAATTTGTTATGGGCCTCCTAGGACTCCACTTTTCTAGTGACGCACCTCACCGAAGAAGAGTTGTGTCACCTTGGGAGACTGTCGGAGTATTAATTGTGCATCCTTGATCACTGATTAAGTCTTTAAGGAGTGGGTTCTCCACTCCGCAACTTCGTTCAATCTTCGAAACCAATAAGTTTTTTCTGGTTCCAAATTAATCTCTTTAGGTTCTTTGAATTATTATGTTTCTGCATTGGTTAGTTGTTAGTGATTGTAATTTGAATTGTTTTTATTCCAAATTGATTTAGAATTCTTCTTATTGTTGTAGTAAATAGCACCAAAGTTAATTTCTTTGCAATCGAAAATTGAATTAAGATTGTATATCTTAATTAGTAATATCCTTGCTGGTTAGAGTGTTATGAGCATGTTAGATTTATAGATTGCTTGTAAATTTATCATCATCAATACTCTGATTTAAATGTTATATGATTAGATTAGGTGTAATATTTTAAACAATCTGTCTCAATCATTCTCTATTTGATTTTTTGTCTTAGATCAATACTCTTACAAACTGATAATCGTTAGTTAATCTGATTGTTAAATATTTGAAAGTTGTTGTGAATATTTAGATTGCTTATTAAGAGTTACCGGCACAATTGATATTGTCATTGGGTTGCTCTGACAAAACCATTTAAATCTGATGGCTGTCTTCTGTAATTTCAGAATAATAGGAAACGAAAACAACCTACTTCTTCAGGTGCTGCAAATAGCACTGGTACAGGAAATACAGTGGGCCCTTCTAATTCCCCTCCATCAACACCATCCACTCATACTCCTGGCGATGGTGCAGCCATGCAAGGAAATATGCCACATGTGAACAGTATGCCCAAAGGTCTGATGTATGGACAGGACGGATCTGGAGGGCTCGCATCATCTTCAAATCAGCTGGTATACCTTGGAAAGGATTTTACTGTTTATTTTTAGTGTATGCTTAAAGCTTTTAACACAGTTCTGTGGTTTCTAATTTGATGTCCTTACCATCTGCAATTTGACATTGCAGGAAGATATGGAGCCATTTGCAAATGTTGGTTCATTGGATGATAATGTTGAATCGTTTTTGTCACACGATGATGGAGATGCTAGGGATATCTTTGGAACATTAAACAGAAGCCCAGCTGAACATAATACTGATTCATCTAAAAGTAAAATTTTGGCCCTTAATCTAAATTACTTCATAATTTCTCAAGCGCTGAATCTTGAATGTTCCATTTCAGGTTTTTCCTTTCAAGAAGTTGGTTGTATACGTACCAGCAGTGGCAAAGTTGTCTGCTGCCACTTTTCTTCTGATGGTAAACTGCTTGCTAGTGCTGGGCATGAGAAGAAGGTAACCTCATGTAGCTATATCTTTGAGCCTTCTATTATTTTTAGAAGTAAACTCTTTCTTGGGAGTTTGAATCTAGAAACTGCTTTCTCATTGTGTTTGTGTCTTTTAAAACTTCATTTTTTTTTCAGTACATTTTTAAATTTGTGACGCTCTGTTACGATTCAAATCCGTAACAACGAGGAAGTAGGGTTTAGAAGAGGGAAAACAAGAAAGAAGAGGGAGAATTAGGGTTTAAGGGAGGAAGGGGAGAAAAGAAGAAAGAGATCTCGTGCCCTACCTTCCCGTCTCCCTGCTCCTGTCTTCTAGTTCCTCTCATCTCGGCCACTCCCACGATCGTCCCGCCGAATCGCGGCCCCCGTCCCGCCGCCGACCGGAGCGCGACCGAATCGCTGCCTCCCGTCTTGCCGCCGACCATCCCGCGGCCGAATCACGGCTTCCCGTCCCGCCTCCTCCCGTCTCGCTTCCGAATCGTGGCCTCCCATCTCGCTTCCGAATTGCGGCCTCCCATCTCGCTTCCGAATTGCGCTCTCCCATCTCGCTTCCGAATTGCGCTCTCCCATCTCGCTTCCGAATTGCGGCCTCCCATCTCGCTTCCGAATTGCGGCCTCCCATCTCGCTTCCGAATTGCGGCCTCCCATCTCGCTTCCGAATCGCGGCCTCCCATCTCGCTTCCTCTGACAGCGTCCCGTCTCGATTTCGATGAGTTCTTATTTCTTTTGTGATTAGTTTCCATCAGATTATGTTGCCTGAAGCTATTGTAATCGTCATGACACCTAAAGATTCCTCCAGGTATAGGAATTGCATTGGATTTGCTAATTTTTTGTTAACTCAATTTCCTTTCACGATCTATTATCTTAATTAAAACAATGGGTTTAAAAGTTAATGGAGGAAAAGATGAGAAAAGGGAAGAATTATCTGAAAGTAGTTGGACTGCCACTAGCTTTAGAGGTGTAGCTTGTTGCCCAAGTAACTGAAGAGAATGGAGATATAAACTGTTTGAAAATTCTGTCTTAATTTGAGAATATCGTTCTTGATGTTGGAGAAGTCTCACACTTACCACCATTTGTCACTTAATTCCTTCTCACTCAGTAGAGTTGGCCATGCAGGTGTCCCATACATGCCCCTACACATGTTTGAATGGTGATTTGTGCATATAGTTTTGATGGTTCTTGTCCCGTATGAATGTGTCATTGGCTGGCTGTTATAGCAAATGGAGACATTTTTGTAGCATGCATCAGGTGTCTTCAAGCATAACACAACGGCTCTTGTAGAGTCTACATTTAGGATCTAAAGTGGATTCAAGTGATTCATAGTTGGTTTCTTTGAGACATTTTTTAAAAAGTGTTTTAGCCTGCCTCAAGTACTTATTTTCTAAAACGCTTCATCTTTTGCACGTCCATGAGGGCCTTGTTATATGATTAATTACTTCCAATGGATCTTTAAGCTCAAAATGGTAAGAGCACTCAAAAGTCATTTTTTGAGAGGATGGTGGTTCCAATCCACCAAGATCCAACTTGTAGAGGTCAATAGTTTTTCTGATGAAGTTTCTTAAACCAGTGTTGGGATGAGGAATTTGGAACAACATCAATTAAACAAACAAAAACAAAAGAGCATTTAACAAGATTTGGAGAATGAGGAATTTGGAGCAACATTAATGCTCAAATGTAGATTGCTTCTTGAAGCCATAACAGATACCCAATTGTTGGTACATATATTAAACTTTTGTTCTAACTTGTTTAAAAACAAACAGAAACAAAAGAAAATCCATTACAAGATTAATCCAACCCAATTAACTTGGGTATCCTATATGGTGTGAATTCCAAGTTGTTTCATCTTCTTGTACTCATCTTCCATAAGTTGAATATCTGTTCTTCATCAGCACATTGGTGCACAGTCCATTCCTGATAGGGTAAGAACAACAAATTATTATTGAATGCTTCTCTTACAGAAAATCACACTGATGATCATGCCAACAGACTATCAATATTTTCATGACGAGATGACCTTGTAAACAGAAAAATTTTATGAAGCTATGAAATAATATGAACTTAGACAAAGACTTGTTCACAAACCTGAAAGATCAATGAAATATGTTTCAGTAATCAAATCAGTTGGAGTGTCATGTTTTTGCACATTCTTACTATCACTTGTTTTGTTTTTAGGCAACATAATCTGATAGAAACTTAATCAAAAAAGAAATAAGAACTCATCGAAATACATATAAAGGTTAGATTGTTTAGTAGGAAGAGATGTTCACAAACGAACAATTACAGTGAATATAAAATTAATAGAAAAGAGTCACCTGGTGTGAATAATGAGTGTGCAGATCAATGGAGGACATGAAACAAGATTGTGTAGGATGAAAATAACAATCTGAGTTCAAAATGAAATCGATTAATATATAAATTGGACAATTACTAGTGGAGAAAAATTAGCAAACAATGGTGGTAGCAAAAGCATGCATTTCATAGGCAAAAAAGTGATTAAAAACTACAAAGCAAACAGCTTGAGCTACCATTTGATAATTTATAGAAACAACAAATTAAATCAACAATAAGATGAAGCAGCAGTTAGATGGGTCAGGCAAACCCAAATCAAAAAGCATCTTCTGACTTTGAGGCATATGATCAGACGAACCCAACTGAAACAATTTGAAGGATTGCCATTTCGAATGTATTAAAAAAAAATCAAGAACACTTACCTTCAAACTTGAAAAAAAGGGAGGCCGCCGGAGGAAACCAGTCGGGACGCCACCGGAGGAATCGAGACGGGACGCTGCCGGAGGAAGCGAGATGGGAGGCCGCGATTCGGAAGCGAGACAGGAGGAGGGGGCGATTCGGCCGCGATTCGGCGGCGGGACGGTCGGCGATGGGACGGGAAGTTGTGATTCGGCTGCGGGATGGTCGGCGGCTGCGGGACGGTCATGGGAGAGGCCGAGACGAGAGGAGCCAGAAGACGGGAGGAGTAGGGAGACGGGAAGGTAGGGTACGGGAGGTTGGAGAAAGAGTTGGAAAAAAGAGGAGAGAGAAGGTCGAACACTGAGTTAAGAGAGGGGGTCGATCGAACCAAGGAGGAAGGAGAGAGGGCTGACCCGATTTAGCTCCCCACAAGACGCATGATGTGGATGGCTGACCACGTAGATTCCGTGCAGTTATATTTGCACGGGGAGTAATGCTAGGCGCACGGCTCCCGTGCAAGTTTTAGTGCACAGAATCTACATGGATGGCTGATTTGGCCATCCACGTCAGCCGTCTTGTTGAGAGCTAAACCGGGGGGTTAGACCCTCTCTCCTTCCTCGTTCGACCGACCCTCTTTCTCTTTTCTCCCTGTTCAACCCTCTCTCTCTTTACTCTCTTTGACAAAATTTCTCCAACCTCCCGTGCCCTAGCTTCCCGTCTCCGTGCTCCTCCCGTCTCCGTGCTCCTCCCGTCTCCGTGCTCCTCCCGTCTCCGTGCTCCTCCCGTCTCCGTGCTCCTCCCGTATCCGTGCTCCTCCCGTCTTCTGGCTCCTCTCGTCTCGGCCTCTCCCGCAACCGTCCCGCCGAATCGCGGCGTAATCTCCCCCTCCTCCCGTCTCGGCTCCTCCCGTCTCGGCTCCTCCCGTCTCGGCTCCTCCCGTCTCGGCTCCTCCCGTCACGGCTCCTCCCGTCTCGGCTCCTCTCGTCTCGGCTCCTCCCGTCTCGGCTTCTCCCGTCTGGCTTCCTCCGGCAGCGTCCCGTCTGGCTTCCTCCGGCGGCGTCCCGTCTGGCTTCCTTTGGCGGCGTCCCGTCTCGCTTCCTCCGACGGCCTCCCATTTTTTCAAGTTTGAAGGTAAGTGTTTTTTATTTTTCCTCTCATTTTACATCACCATAAAAAATACTTCTGAGTTTGCTAATTTAATTTGATTCATTGTTCCTGATATCATGGGTCAACTTTAATTTCTGCTAGTCTTTCTGGGTAGTATTTCAACAACTTCAAAGTTACTCTAAGCACATCCTTGTGCTGATTTTCGGTTTTCGTGGATATTCTAGTTTTTTTGTGCAAAAAAATAATTATTAAGGCCTCTTGGAACCACTGACAATGGTCATTTGTTATCTATATGACAGCCTTTCACCTCTTCATCAAAAGTTTGATTTGCCTGCTCCATTTGTATTGCATACCGACTGTCCTCACTACTAGCGTTATCATCTGCCACGTCTCTTTTCTATCCATTTAAGAATGGTCAATGTTTATTGAGATTTTCCTACTTAATGCATTATAACATGATACTTATTTTGTGTGGTTTTCCACTGGACCTCCTAAGAGCACTACTTAATTTAAACTGCTCTATGTGATCTCACTGACTTCATAAACCTATTGAAGGCATGATTTTTGCAGGGCAAAAGTGAACAAAAGTCACTGCCAATGTTGAATGCGAGATTCAGTTCTCCTTCAACACATAACTAATGCGTGTTATGGATGATTACTGCACCACATTTGTAAACCCATTAGTACTACTCTTTGTCACTATACTAAATCAGAATCTGGTTTTTGTTTTATTGAAATACTTTTCAGGGGAGAGTGAGGAGGATTTTGCAACAAGACTAGCAAATAATTTGGAGAATCTCATCCTCAAAGGACCTGAAACGGTGTGTGCACTGTTGATCTATTATCTACCATTTATCCAAAACTTTCTGCAGTTTTTGGGACTCCTTTTTTAGTATTTTCTTATATGATAATGATTATGCAGATTGTTGCTTTTATTGCTGAACCAGTCATGGGAGCTGGAGGGATGATCCCTCCTCCAAAGACTTATTTTGAAAAGGTAGTATTCTAAACTTTCAAGTCAACAAGTCTACAAGCATATCTAATTGGCAACTGAACTCAATCCAAAATTCTTCCAAAATTCAAGCTTGAGGTCTAATTATTTCTGGATCTAGATTTTGTATGATTAATTACTTTCAATGGATCTTTAAGCTCAAAATGGTAAGAGCACTCAAAAGTCTTTTTTGAGAGGATGGTGGTTCGAATCCACCAAGATCCAACTTTCAGAGATCAATAGCTTTTCTAATGAAGTTTCTTAAACTAGTGCTAGGATGAGGAATTTGGAATAACATTAATTAAATCTTTTCTGTAACAAGCGTTGGGATGAAGAATTTAGACCAACATGAATTAAACCTTTCTTCTTCAATTAAACCTTTCTGCTTACAAGGTCATCTCGTCATGAAAATATTGATAGTCTGTTGGCATGATTATTGGTGTGCTTTTCTGTAAGAGAATCATTCAATAATAATTCGTTGTTCTTACCTTGTCAGGAATGGACTGTGCACCAGTGTGATGATGAAGAACAGATATTTCAACTTATAGAAGATGAGTGCAAGAAGATGAAACATGTGTAGGGGCATGTATGGGACACCTGCATGGCCAACTCTACTGAGTGAGAAGGAATTAAGTGACAAATGGTGGTAAGTGTGAGACTTCTCCAACATCAAGAACGATATTCTCAAATTAAGACAGAATTTTCAAACAGTTTATATCTCCGTTCTCTTCAGTTACTTGGGCAACAAGCTTCTCCTCTAAAGCTAGTGGCAGTCCAGCTACTTTCAGATAATTCTTCCCTTTTCTCATCTTTTCCTCCATCAACTTTTGAACCCATTGTTTTAATTAAGATAATAGATCGTGAAAGGAAATTGAGTTAACAAAAAATTAGCAAATCCAATGCAATTCCTATACTCGGAGGAATCTTTAGGTGCCATGACGATTGCAATAGCTTCAGGCAACATAATCTGATGGAAACTTAATCAAAAAAGAAATGAGAACTCATCGAAATCGAGACGGGACGCTGCCGGAGGAAGCGAGATGGGAGGCTGCAATTCGAAAGCGAGATGGGAGGCCGCGATTCGGAAGCGGATGGGAGGCCGCGATTCGGAAGCGAGATGGGAGGCCGCGATTCGGAAGCGAGATGGGAGGCCGCGATTCGGAAGCGAGATGGGAGGCCACAATCTGAAAGCGTTACGGGAGGAGCCGAGATGGGAGGAGGGGTCGATTTGGCCGTGGGACAGTAGGCGATGGGACGGGAAGGCATGATTCGGCCGCGGGTTGGTCAGCAGCAAGACGGGAGGCAGCGATTCGGCCGCGCTTCGGTAGGCGGCGGGACAGGAGGCCGCGATTCGGCATGGGAGTGACCGAGATGAGAGGAACCAGAAGACGAGAGGAGCAGGGAGACAAGAAGGTAAGGCATGAGAGGAGAAAGAGTTGGAAAAGAGAGGAGAGAGAAGGTCGAACAGTGAGTTAAGAGAGAGGGTCGATCAAACCCCGGAAGGAGAGAGGGCTGACCCGGTTTAGCTCCCGACAAGGCGCATGACGTGGATGGCAGCCATACACGTAGATTCCGTGCAATTATATTTGCGCCGGAGTTGCGCCTAGCATTACTCAATTTTAAACACTCTAGAAATGATCATTGGGCCTGATAAATCATGTACGGCATCTATAAACTCAAGACTGATACATGTTAAGAAGAATTTTTCTTATACACAACTAAGATGACATAACATTGAAAACTGAACATAATTTAGCTATTTTTCACAAAAATATTTATAATTGATTAATTTCTTTTACAAGCAAGTTTCGGATCTCGAGTCATTTGACTCAAGAATACAACTCGGCCTATTTGGAGAATCACCTGATTCTTACGAGTCGTCCCCTGTAAGTGATACTTACACCCGCTCAAACTCAGGTTTCCCTGTTAGGCCCTCGTTAGGATATAAGAATCATCACGCACACAAGACTTTGGGTTCCAAAATATGACAGCCCCACCACATTCTAACTGCTACGAATAGCACATTATCTAATTGAAACCTAACTTTCGAAATCTAGCTGAACGTTGATAAGTCAACTGTATAAAAGCAAACTCTGATAGTGTCAAAACATGGCAGATTACTTTGTACAGATACTTAAACGACACAGCTCCCTAGTAGCTGGCTGATCACAATATTAAGCAGTTATAAATGAACATTAACCATCCCCCACATCATGCGTGTTACTTCTTATAAACAAAGACTGCTGAAATGGAAATCCATAAGCCTGTCGCTCCGTAACCCTCTCCTGTTATAACTAACTATATTCATATCCCAGCATAGAAGTTATCAATTTTCTTCAGTACTCACAACTGTCACAGTAATCCTCTCCAGTTCAACTCCTCGCCTTGTAGACCCGGATTCATCTCGCCTTGTAGACCCGGATTCATCTCGCCTTGTTGATTAAATTGCACAAGTCGCCGCATGTTTTCCAGTCACGTAAGAAGGGAAGCTCCCGGTTTTATTTTGCATTAAGAACATTTAACAACCCCAAAAATAAAACACAATGGTGACGGACCTATTTCTTTCTTTTGTACGTGCCTAACAAATTCACCAATCCAAATCTCACCTGTTTATGGACTCCTATCATTTCCATAACTTAACAGATTTGTCGTGACTGGCAGAGGCAACCATGCCAGTGACTGGTGATTGGGCCAGTGCCGCAATCAGCCCATCATGTGCGGGGACTGTCATGCTCTTGTTCTCTGCGATATTCCACAGTTCCAAAGACTGCACCACAATCACAAAAACAAAACAATCAACTAAATTTTCAACGAGTACTATCGCATTAAGGCGTATATCAAAAAATTGCAGCACACAATGTTGGTGGTCCACAAACAACCATCTAACTTCAGGAATTGACTACCTAATACACTTATTCATGTTATAAAAAATACAATGACAACCTGAGCAGCCTTGCTGATTACCTGGTAACCCCCGACAACCAGGAGAGTAGGATAAGTAGGATGGAATACACAAGAATGGAATTTGTTCCCACTAGAGCTTAGCTCATGTGTGCACTCCCCTGTCACTATTGACCACACACGCACCGAGTCCTGACTTACTGAAGCAAGAAACTCTCCATTTAAATCCCAACAAACAGAGTGCACCTCTTTGGTATGTCCCTGTCAATGGTCATCAGTAATAAATGATTATGCAATATAAAAACTCAGTCACACAACAACATACAAGTATTTTCAGTACCTGTAGAGTCAGAGTCTGCCTATCTTGTTCAACATCAAAAATAGCGACAATATTCTCTGATGCTGCAGCAAGAAATTGTCCCAGCCTTGGCTGAAATCTTACTTGCGCAGTACCCCCCTAAAAAACAAGCATTGCTAATCAAACAATGACAATGAAAAAAGAACACCTAGAAAGAGGCAAGGAACAAGCAGATGTGCTGTCAATGAGGTGACAGATACTGAAACCAACCTTAGAAACACGTGTTGATGTGTATTGGTTGACATTCCAATAGCGGATTTCACTGTTACCATCACACGAACAGAAAACCTCCGTCTTCTTTGGATGAAAATCAAGTGACATTACATGTGAACTATGGCCCGAATATACACCTAAACGATAGTGTGGCTGTCAAAGAGAATGGACACAATCAGATACATACTGATCACCTCATCTTCAGTAATTATCTGAACTTTTAAAATCTTAAACCTGAAGCTGAACTTTAAGGTCCTCTTTACACCAATTGAATTTACAACTAGTAAATTTTTGCTTCAGAATAGACATATCAATTGCCTGATTATTTCAATCAGAGTCGGTTTTGCCAACCATGACCCACAATACTACACCAGGGTAAATAAATCTGTAACACTACTTTAGTCCAACCAGTTAATTTGTCAAGCTGTGTACCCACACACATAAAAGTACAGATGCGGTTATTGACATCTTTAAAACAAGAGGAAGAGAAAAGTGATTACATCTGCTGCATCCCACAACCGCACTGTTCTGTCAAATGAAGATGTAGCCAGCTGCGTTGAATTTGGTCTGAACCTAACATCAGTAATGATCAGAGTATGCTCTTCTGAGGTGCTCACAGTGTTCATAGTGTCCATATTCCAAAGGACAGCCTGGTCAAGATGCACACACATTTAAGAGCTCAAATCATACTGCAACGACAATATATAATAATTGATTTATACCTTTGTTGAAAACCAAGGGTACAACAGTAATTTCATTTCCATATAGATCGTAAGTTTCTGATCTTATACGTCTTCCTTTTGATGAGCCCAAAGGAGTAATATTCTAGAATTTGATTAGGTTTCCCAATTTAATATCACTTAAATTACAAAACAAAAAGTCTGACGAGTTGTATTTGACATCCCAACAAAATTTTCAGGGAAGCCGTATGCAGCTGCAGCCTTCCCTAATCTTACTCCTTAATATCTCTCTCTTCCTTCTATCTTCTTTTGTTTTATTATTATTATTATTATTATTTTACATGGTGCCACAGCAGTAAAGACAGAATCAGAGGAGTTTGATTGTTTTTAGCTAGTATTGAAGTTTGGGACTCTCCGATACTAGTAGAGCTGATTCACTCAAAGAATTTAGAGATTTTTCTTCTTCTATTGTCATTCCCATAGATGGCTTCTACTGTTCTTTAAGTAGTATTCTCACCTATATGAGGCTCTAGGGGTAAAAAGACAGGTAGCAACACTGGATGCACAAGTCCAACCTAATGTCTAATCTGCTGTGTACTTTTACTGTCTAATTGAAGGCTGGTACTGCAATTTAATGCTATTGGAAGGTTTGACCACTGGTTTTTACACATTGTGGTGCCCAGTCTGAGCACTCCAAAATTGAGGACACTTAAAAGTGTTTTAAAAGGGCTTTTTCAATCTTTGGCTGTTTGTGGTTCTCCGGAAATGTGGCAAGTAGGCTCAAGTCAAGCAAGTTCACCAGTAGCTCGGCCATGCCTCTACTTTGGCTTGGCTCAGCTTGTTCTAAAACGAGCTCAAGCTGCATTTGAACCCTCATCCCTCTTCCCTCTTCATAGTAACATGGTGGTTTAGGAGAGTAAAATGCAAAACATGAATGCTAGATCCAGTGCAGAAAAAGAGCATAGGGCAATTACCCACAGAATGAGCAAACTTTTATAAACAAAGTCTGTCCTAATAGTATTTGATCATACAGATGACGATTCCATAGAGCTAACATGTGATAATCAATCAACCATTTTTATTGTCAACAACTCTGTTTTCCTTGAGAAAACAAAACACATTGGGGTCGACTGTTACCTCGTTTAAATTGCACTTGTGCACGAGATGATCATTACTCGTGTTAAAATAGACAAGTACGCTGACAAGGCCTAGAAAATGGGTAATCGCTTACTTGATATCTAAGAAAGATCATGCCAATATATAAGGATATTTTCATAATTTTCACATAGTAAAATTGTTGTAAGTCTTAGATTATGTTCTGGTCTTACAGGTCTTTGTTTGTTTAGTAAAACATTTCTAAAATTTCATTAGGTATTTTTGGAAGGTTTATGGCTGAAGACACGTACAGGGGCAACTTTTGTCTTTGCACTTTTAAGCTATGAAACAAAGACTGTCAAGGTTCAAGATTGAAACTCTAAAAAGACTTGACAGTTGTTGTTTCATTGCTCCAGCCTTATCAGGTCCTCCGTTTTAATCTCTCTTTCTTCTGTCTTTTTTCACTTTTACAACCTTTTGTCAGGAACAATTCCCAAATCGCAATTTGCCAACTAAAAGAGTTTCAGAAGCAAGAAATCAAAAAAAGTTTTACTTTAAGGGTAGTGTTTCTGGAGTATTTGCTTCACTCGAAATTATTATTTCCCCACTTGTTCAGAAGCTCACATTCAATTTGGTTATTTCAGGTGATAAACACTATCCAGTTACATATACTCATTATACAAAATGAAAATCAATGAAGATGGTTGTTAGTGATATGAAGGACGGAAAGTTAAAATAAGTCACCCTAACACATCTGAAATAGTTATTTTGATTTGAGGCTCTATATTCATTCGGAGCGTGTTACGATATTAGGGTTAATTTGAATTATGCACCATTAGTGGGTTTTATATTGGGTTTGGTCCGATTAGGGGTTAATTTATCATTATTAGTTACTTGGGGTCTATTTTATACGTCCACGTTGGAATGGACTAATTTGCAAATATGTATCTTTTGATCATTATAAATAAGAGGTCTCCCCCTCTGGATCGATTAAGCCGCTAAGCTCTGAATCTCTTTCCTCTTTTCTCCCCTTCCTCCCTTAAACCCTAATTCTCCCTCTTCTTTCTTGTTTTCCCTCTTCTAAACCCTACTTCCTCGTTGTTACGGATTTGAATCGTAACAGAGCGTAACAAATTTAAAAATGTACTGAAAAAAAATGAAGTTTTAAAAGACAAACACAATGAGAAAGCAGTTTCTAGATTCAAACTCCCAAGAAAGAGTTTACTTCTAAAAATAATAGAAGGCTCAAAGATACAGCTACATGAGGTTACCTTCTTCTCATGCCCAGCACTAGCAAGCAGTTTACCATCAGAAGAAAAGTGGCAGCAGACAACTTTGCCACTGCTGGTACGTATACAACCAACTTCTTGAAAGGAAAAACCTGAAATGGAACATTCAAGATTCAGCGCTTGAGAAATTATGAAGTAATTTAGATTAAGGGCCAAAATTTTACTTTTAGATGAATCAGTATTATGTTCAGCTGGGCTTCTGTTTAATGTTCCAAAGATATCCCTAGCATCTCCATCATCGTGTGACAAAAAAGATTCAACATTATCATCCAATGAACCAACATCTGCAAATGGCTCCATATCTTCCTGCAATGTCAAATTGCAGATGGTAAGGACATCAAATTAGAAACCACAGAACTGTGTTAAAAGCTTTAAGCATACACTAAAAATAAACAGTAAAATCCTTTCCAAGGTATACCAGCTGATTTGAAGATGATGCGAGCCCTCCAGATCCGTCCTGTCCATACATCAGACCTTTGGGCATACTGTTCACATGTGGCATATTTCCTTGCATGGCTGCACCATCGCCAGGAGTATGAGTGGATGGTGTTGATGGAGGGGAATTAGAAGGGCCCACTGTATTTCCTGTACCAGTGCTATTTGCAGCACCTGAAGAAGTAGGTTGTTTTCGTTTCCTATTATTCTGAAATTACAGAAGACAGCCATCAGATTTAAATGGTTTTGTCAGAGCAACCCAATGACAATATCAATTGTGCCGGTAATCCGCAGAACTAAAAAAATAAAAAAATAAACTATCCTGTTATAACCTCATCACACAAAACAGACTTAAATGTTTAGAACCTTCTTTTATCCTTACAAACGTTTTTTTTTTTTTTTGAAGAGATTGATTCCATTGCATGTGGTTTTTAATACAGTGCTACATTGATTACTTTTCCGTAAGCCGTAGCTGGCTTAGGAAAAACTTCATATTTTCGGAGACTCGAACTCAAGACCTTCCACAACACATCCCTCAGTGTTACCACTGAGCTACGCTCAGCTTCACTTATCCTTGCAAACTTCATCTTGAGGGAAAGGAGGCAAGAGTCAAGTCCAGCCACAGTTGGCTGCACCCATGTTTTTATTTTTCAGAAAGACAGCTTATTTGAATAAATGTCATTTTGTTCAATAAATCTACAATGGCATTACCTCAATCTTACAAATAAAATTGAAAAAATAAGAAAAATACCAAATTATGTAAAATATAAATACACATAAAATTAAACAAATAATAAAAATATCATTTTTTAAATCATTCAAATCAATTTTAATGGTAAAAATGAAAAATGGCTGCACCAAAGCTTTGATAGAATTAGGTTCATACTCCTTTTTCCCTTTCTTTTTTTTGCACAAATAAAATCAAACCTGTTGCAGTTGCTGTTGCTGTTGTTGTTGCATCTGATCCTGTTGTGGTTGAGTTGACGACTGCTGCATTTGAGCCATTTTCAACTGGAAGAAAAACCATGGTCTCAGAAACAAACAATAGTGCACAAAATTTATTTGTTCAGGTTTGGATGTAAGCAAGAGCAAGCCAAGCTATTATTCAAGACATCACAAAGTAAACTTCTTCTCTGAGTTCACATCCCACAGAAATATAAACAAAAGCTTGAGCAAATGCCACTATTATTACTTTTTCCCCCCCTTGCCTCGATTGTCACCACTGAGGGGAAGCAGCACCATTCTCTCTGAATAGCACCCCCAAAAATTTGCCATGCTACTCTTCTGACGAATTCTCCACACAGCACCACCATTATCACAAGTCTCTTCTCAGACTTACTATCAAGCAATCAGCCTACTTCTTACCAAATAATGTCTAAATTTCTTTTAACTCGGACTTCTCTGGAAATTATAATCACATATGAGGTAATCTACTACTTCCCGGTTTACTCTTGCTCCTTTTTCTTCATCACCACTTGTAATACCATCAAAGCCCATCGACAACCCTGTACTGCTCTCATTATTTTTGGCACTGTAGGTACTTACTCATATCTTTCAATTCTATAAATTCATTTGAATAGTTCCAACCTACAAATGTTAGATGCATAGAACTTAAAAACTCTTCTAAATGCCATTTTAACCCAGAACAGATTTCGTTCTCCTTCACAAAAAGAATCTCAGATCTAACCATTGGTCAGTCCCACCCTCACTTCCCTCCCTCTTATATCTGACTCCACAAATGACAAGCAGCGACCGCTGGTGATAAGTGGTGACAAGTGGTTATATGCCGAAAGAATGACAAAATATACACCCAATAGATGCATGAAGTACTTGCTCACATGTATATTCTTGTTAGACAATTGCATGCACCAGTAATACCAACCTTCATGAGATATTCTGACTGATCCTGCCTGACCTTAGGTGAACTTGACTGAATTGGAGAGCCTATAGATCCTTCATTTCCAGAAGGCTGACCCTCTTTTCCATTTAAGCCACTTCTAGGCAGGCCACGGAATCTTCGATCTACATCACCATAATTAGTTGAATTTCCCAGGTTTCCTTGAGCATGAGCCTGAGCCAAGATCTGCTGTTGCTGTTGTGGAGACAATAACTGAAATTGATTGGGTGTCTGCAGGAAAGGCTTTTGAACAGATGGGCCCAAATTCGGACGTAATTGATCAATTCCCTGGGTAATTACAAACAGAGATTAAAATTAAAGCAACTTAAAATTTTTAGTTTAGTGACAGTAAGAGTGCTCACCGTTAACGGCCAACCCTTAAGTGGAAGGCCACCAACTCCTTGATTCAGTCCTGTTATAAGAACACGAGGAAGACATTAAGTAACCACAGCGTAAACTTAATGTTGAGAAACAAAAGCAAAGAAAAAGAGAACACCTAAATTGAGTAATGGATACACTTTCCACTACAACTATGAGAAGCACATCAACTAGAAGCCTTTTACAAGTGGCTAAAACTTTGATATTGAGCCCAAAGCAGTTGAAGAAATATTCAAACTTTGCTTACAATTGAAAGGTAATTGTCTTTTCAAAGACATGTTAGCCTAAATCGTACAAGTCTCAAGGCCTATCCATAATACACAGAATAACGGATAATTCGCAGACAGTGTCAATTTAAAATTTGACACCAAGGGATCTGTAAGCATCAAACTCAGGACACTTACAAGATGGAAGTAGTGATAAGGAAGAAAATATAAATAGTAAGACAAGGAGAACCGCTAGATAAAATTATGTGGCAATGCCACATGTATTGCAATGAGACCTATCCATAATGAATAGTGACTCGTGCACAGAGCCCGTGCGCGATTCACACACAGGCTCTCTCACAATAAATAAAATAATATATTTCACAGAACCCGAGAAATATATTATTTTATTATTATGTGAGAGAGCCTGAGCACGAGTCGCACAGGCTCTGTGCGCGAATCATTACTCATCCATAATACACACAAAATTTCACAGAGCATAGTACAACAGGTAATTTAGAGCTAGTGCCAAATAAAATTTTAATGACAAGGATATGTATGCTTCACCCCAGGACATGAGACACATAGAGAAGGAAGTAGCTGTAACGGAAAAACAAAACAATAGTATCACTTGGTGAACTGCTCCACGGAGAGTATGTGGCAATGCCAGATGTATAGTAATGAGACCTCCATGATAAATAATTGAATAACAGAAAAAGACAGAAAAGAGGCCATGCCACCAAATAGCATCTGCCAATTCATGGAGCAACTTGTGTTTAATACTTTTGGATGAAATTTTAAAAATATTGCCCATATCGATTGGAGACATCCTTCTCCTTGTGTTTAATACTTTCAAATTTTCAGGTTGTAATATCCAAAAACGATGTTAAGAACAACAGAAAAGAAGATCATACAGCAATTAATAGTATAGAAGTAAATAATCCCCAAATTCTCCAGCTTCTGGCAATATACATGGGGAAAAGAAAGTACCAGCACCCCCAAGCCCAGACTTTGACTGCATAATCCCATGCCCATATATCGATGAAGGATCCATTGGCAGAGATCGTTGAGATACACCTAAATTGACTTCGGTTTTCATCTCCTACGAATAAAACATCGACTTAGATACAAAACCTACAGAGAACAAAATAAATATGACAGCAAGAAGAAGTAAGCCCATAGGCCATATGAAGGATGTACAGTTCAAGGTAATTACACCAGACTGTTGACTTCGTGCCTGAATTTGCTGCAGTGCAGCAGAAACACTACCATTCCTTGGACTAACTGGCTGTGTCAGCAACAAATGCACCAATAATGAGCAACTTATATCCCAGGAAATGCAACCAAAACGAGGAAAACTAAATAAAATTCATCTGTAGGCACTAACCACTGACTAACGTGACAGAAAACTTACCCAGGATGGTTGGTAGCAGTTTTCAAAAGAGCCATTCTGTTCGCATCAAGAAGTTGAGGGGATGACTCTGAATCCATTGAATGAGGATGTTTCATTCGCTCCTCATACATTTTTGCAGCCAAGACACTGGCAGTAGACTGACCAAGCATACCTTCTGAATTTATAGCATTTATTGGGCTACTGAGAGAAGGATGATTCCCATCCCGCCGCTGCAGCTGAGCATGTCGTTGCTGCATGATCTGCAATTGCTGCATTTGTAGCTGTTGTTGGTGCTCCCTTGCTTTGGCTTGTTGAGCCTAAACAGAGACAGTTGTTTTAGGAGGATCAAAACATTTTAACCCCATGAAAGCAAGAGCAGATACATATGACCAAAAAAGCACCTCTATGTAAGCTGCAGCAACCTCAGAATGTTTATCATTTGTCCTTGCAATGAAGATATCCCAAAAAACGGACCACCATTCAAAGAGAAAACCGCCTGGAGCATCAATTGCTGCAAAACCAAGAAAGACATCATTGAAATATAAGAACGTAAGGAGCTTTTCATGGGAATCCTATCAGATCAGAATACACTCATTCCTCTTAAAAATGCAATCAAATTTATTTATAAAATAAAAACTCTGATGAGAGAAATAGAAACATAGTTTTCAATATTAGTAGCTTGGTGCATCACGCTCTGATAAATCCAAAATATTTTGAACCACAGCTTGTCCCGAAAATGTCACATATACAGAGATCAGAAATGAATATATGGGGCGTGGTACCACGTCAGGAAAAAAAAAAAAAGGAAAATAACTCCATTAGCGGACAAAATACAACATGCTTAACAAAAGCAAGGAAACCGAATTGCACGCACCAAAGACAAGTACCCTTATGATGCCGAATTCCGATGAAGTCTCAAAGAAGGAGAAGTAAGCACAAGTAATAGAAAATGGTCAGAAGAAAGACAAACTTCCAATTGCCACAAAAAATAAATAAATAAATAAAAGGAAAAAAAATAAAGGAGTGAAGCACCGATGGCAAAAGCAGGAAACCAAACAGAAGTGAAAAACGCAAAAAGCTAAAGTTTTTCCTAACGTAGTTACCTACTGGATCCGGAGCCACTTTTCCCTCAGTCATGAAAGCCTTAGCCGATGCATGCAAATTCCTCTTCAATAAATAGTCATAGATATAGACATCAAGCCTGTAAAAATTGGCAAAAACAACTTATGAGTTCAAGCAAATTACGAGAAATGAAAAGAGAAAGAGACAGCTGTAGCGATAGAAGATCAAAAGACACAGGAAAAACTATTGCCGTAAATCCATACATCTTATCAGCTTCCCAATTACTCTGCGCCATCGTTTGCTTCGATCCACGGGGACGGAATCATAAAAGGGCAAAACGACTGCACCGAGACCCAATTTGCACCTGCGATCACACTATTCTTCAACTTAATTGTGTTCGATAATGGAATACAAGGTAATTTCAAGGCAACAAAGGAGAAAGTTTGAGCAGAAACAAATCGAATATCAGAACCAAAGCGTCAAACGGAAACGGTTTCACTAAACAGAACAGGACAGGAAGCGAACCTGCCTTTGATCTCGGCAAACAAGAAAAAACCAGGCCTACATTACAGAGCCCGGCATCCACAGACATTCCACCTCCATATCTCGTAACCTAATTCTAACGACGATAGCACCACTACCGCCCGAAAACCAAGCTAGAAAATAAAACAGAATACTCGGAAAGAAGGATAATTGATCTTCCGCTGTCCGTAAAGATGTTACAAAATTGGTTTTTCCAGTTCAAATTCCAGTATTATGCTGAAGCTGCACTGACTTCTTCTCAATTGAACAGGCGAATTCACGTACTGTGACGTACGACTTCAGTGCTCTCGGATTTTTAGGGTTCTTCAGAGGAAGTAGAAAAACAGCTCGATCTTAAGTCTTAACGGAAGCAGCGCTCCCTCGGTCATCTCCAGTTCAGCCTTCGGCGACTTGTTGGTTGTAGTTAAAAAATAAAAATAAAAAATTACAAAAAGAAAAAGAAACTCAAAATTTCGGTCTAGGGCTTCGTTCGGGACAAACCTGAGGTTCGAAGACCGATCCGTGCTTCGGATCCGGTACGGAGTTGGGCTCGGAGAGTGGAGTAAGCAGCCTCGGGAAGCGGACGTGATCGATCTTTAGTAGCCTCGTAAACGAGTTTCCGAAAAGAGGGACCGAGAGAGGTTAACGATCGAGCGGATCGCTTAAGCGACGAGCGGCGATCCGTCTTCCGCCGGCGGGCTCGTATCAGATCTCGCTTACGTGTACGGTTCATATGGATACAAGATGCACGAGGTTTAGAGAAGGTTGGGTCGAGAAGGTTAGTGTGAGCACGTCGTTGTGAGAGGGATTGGAAACGTTGGCAAACGTGTATAATGACGGGAATGCCCCTCCCGCCCTTGGGGGGAAGGACACGTGGCGGTGGTTAGTGGTTATACCGCCTAAGAGGTCACCCGCCATGACGCGGAAAGACACATGGAAAGACGGACGGTTCAACCCAATTGAATCCAAACCAGTGGTTATTCTGGTCGGTTTAAGTAGAAGAACTGGATTTGCTAAAAGACCGCTTGACCCGGCAGATTCATCTGGTTGAATCAAGCTCTCTACCATTAAGCCAGGTTGATTGGTCTCAATATTCTGTTCTATAATTATACAAGTATGTAATATCCTTCTATGACTTAAACCAAAAGTCTAATACAGTCTAACCGGGTTCAATCAAAATTGGCCTCGTTATTGGTTAGATGATGGATTTGGTTTTTTTATTAAATTCTTAAATAAAAATACTCAAAAGAAAGAAAATTCCCCTCTTTCAAGGCAGATTATGAGATTAACGACCCTACTTTCAAACACTACAACAAGATAAATATAATAATCGCATACCATGCTTTGCCTTTTAAAGCATTATGGGCAATTTGGCAGACCCAAGATCCCACTCGTGTTCCCCCGGGATCTTGTTGATCTAGTCCGCATGGACACTCGAGTAAACGAACCCCAAATTATCTTCCTGATCTAGTTCGTGCGGTCTGTAATTTTTGGTCTTAAGATCTGTTCCCTTCCATAAACAATCTAAATGAAAAACACAGGTAAGGACACGTATGGTTAAAAGAAACTTTTGAATTCAAGAGTGAGTGAATAACGCACACATAATTTTGTAAACCCCTCGCATTAAAACGGATACGTGCTGTCTATGACACAGGAACGACCTGCAATAAGCTCAGCATCTCCATTTAAAGTCTCCATTTCAACTGGTCAGCCATTCCAATTACATACCTTTGATATTCTCCAGTATAAAAATGACGAATAAGATGAATCATAGTGGGAACTCGATAGTTCCAAAACCCTAAAAAGCTTGTATATTTTGCTAGCTCTGGGATGCTGCTGCACCCAATCGTCCATGTTTTTCCATCACTCTCCTAGTCGCAAGTGCAGCTGCTTCACTTGCACGTAGCGTTCCAGAAGCCATGAGAGCTGCAAACTCACTGCAAATTTCTTCCTGCAGTATACTCCTAGCGTCACCTAGAGGATCACTTTTAGCTGTTTCTGGTGCTCCATCAGGCGCTACAGCAGGAGAAACTTCACCCCCTAAATCCTTTGGCTTTTCCGAATCAATTTCTGTAACCTCGGTTGCTCGATTCTTAGAGTTCCCAGTATCATTCGATAAGTTGTTTGCAGGCCTTACTGAAGCGGATGACGCAGTGGAAGCAGATGTAGCACTAGTAGGCTGGGAGGCTGCAGCCTTTGCAGATGCTGGTTTAAACTGAGGAGCTTGAGGAACAGCACCAGCTCTCAAAGTTGAATCCAGTTGCTCGATCATGGGCACTGGAACAACAGAAGCACAAGAAACGCAAGAGTCAGAGAGATAATTAGTACGGATGGGAAAAGAAAGAAATCCTGACACAAATGAATTCACAGTTAGGCCTAAAACTCACATATCATGCCACCCATTGGGCTGTCCATGACTTGGCTTGGGAGCTCAAGAATGTACTCTGGAATTTTTTCACCCACCAAAAACTGGGCAACCTCATTGCTGAAAGTGTTGCAATTATGAAACAACAAGCTGTAGGTCTCAGCTGTATACCGTTCGCTAATATCACTCAAATATTCCTCAAACACCTCCTTGGGAATATGCGTAGTACCTAATTTTACAACCCGCAATGGTGTCCCATATGGTGTTGTCGCAGCTGGAGAGTGCTGGATGCCTCCACCAAAGTAGTATTCATTTCCATAAACAACCACCCCAGTGTGCCTATATCACCGAAAAGTTAAAAAAGATGCAACCGATTACACAAATTACAATTATAATAATGTCGCTACTTCATAATATAAGAGAGTTCTCTACACATTGAAAAACATACGTATATCAGTCTGATGGCATATGGTAGGATCAATAAATACCCCAGATTAACATGTTTGGCATCAGGTTTATTATAAAACACTGTTATAGAATTCATTTTGGGGAGTCTAGTATGACCCTCATTTGAGCACATCGCACAGTTTGACAAGATGTCCGTCCTAGTGCACATTACGGAAAACAAGTCTAACAGAAAGAACAAGCCCAAAGAAAAGTTGGATTGGTTTCCTTTTGTTATATTTAACTAGAACATAAGCATTGGGTGTAAGTAGGACGGGGTAATTTAAATTAGATTATGATTCCAAAAGTATATCAATACACACTTCAATTAAAATACGAGCCACATGTTTCTTCTCTCTCATCCAAGCTCTTTCTCCTCCTTTTTCTCACAGACCTCTAATTACGATAAATCAACATAATACCAGAACAGATTTGTCATGGTAGAGAAGGAAAAAGTGAACAAGCAGAGAAAAAAGAAGAAAAAAAAAAAAAAGTAGAAAAAAAAAAAGGAGAATATAAGCTTTTTTTCTCTTTTTAGTTCTTTCTCCAAACTTTTAAGCTCCTTTTCCAAATACTATGACCTTAGATTTTCGAGTCATGCCTTCTGTTTTTTTGACACTTTGGTCCCGAAAATTCCACCAACTCAATTTTATGAACATTCCTTCCTGGAAAGTCTTTTGTATTCTTTCCTTCAGTTTTTTTTATGTTCCAACAGCACTTCAGAGTTTAGACTCACATCACAAAATTTTCATATCGCGGACTACATAGCTCCAAAACTTTTTTACAAGTGTAGTTGTCCAAGAGTAGAAACAAAGAGAACTATGTCAATCTAATTTTTCTACAACAAAGAATTGCTATCTAAAGCCACCAGAGTCTGATAGAATGAAGGATACAACAGAAATCAGGAAGCTTAAACTTCCGGGTGCCACCACAACAAGAATTCATAAATCAATCCACATCTCAAAGAAAATTCTGTTAGGTCTAGAACTCAATAGTGAAGCTGAGCATAGCTCAGTGGTAACACTAGAGGGATGTGTTGGGGGAGGTCTCGAGTTCGAGTCTCCTGGAGTACGAAGAATTAGGCTATTGCAGCCACAATATTGTAATCCGGTCTAAATAAAGTGTATATCAATCTCTTCAAAAAGAACTCAATAACAGTTTCTCAACCTAGTATTTTGTAAAAGGAGATACGAAAAAGGGAAGAGACAAAAGTCATGCTGGAATTTATATCAGTGTACCAATCCAAGTAATACTCTCTTGGAAAATTTTTTGCATGTATACTCTCTTGGAAAAAGAGTTTCCTATTTTAAAAAATCCATATTTACTTGAAACACAATCAAGATTTCAAATCTCTTTGTCATTATTGCTGCAACCACAGAATCCTTGCAAGTCTCTTATAAACCAGTTGGACAAGGAGTCTATGTTATAGAGAGTAAGAAATCCATATCAACCAACGCTTCTCATGTTTTTATCTACAATCCTCATGAACGTAATTTACTATATTTCTTTTGTTTTTTAACTACTCTTCACCTGCTTCTGTTATTTCAAATTGTTCTCTCTCAGTAATTAGTACATGGGGATAGGACCAATATTAAACATTCATTCTAATTCTTTATCATTGACCACATGTTTACTCCATAGTTGCTATTGAAATTAGTAGGCATTGTTGCTAGCAAGAAAACACCTGAAGAGATAAACTCTAGACTTTTCCTCAAAATTAAACATCTTAGAGCAACCCCTTGTACAGCTTTCATTGCTACTAACCGGAAGGATAAAGTCCTCTTAGCCTTGGGAGTACATGAGATTCATCTTAAAATAATAAACTCTTACGTTTCATACTTTTACCTTGACTATTTTACAAATTACCTTTCATGTCAAGCTATCAAACCTCACATTCTTATTCTCATCCTTTTCTGTTTTGTTTTTTCATCAGAGTAATGCAATGTGATAGACCTAACTATATATAAAGTCACAGAAAAAGAGGTCATTCCTAAAAGTCCACCATAGAATCTCCACAAAGTGGTGGAAAAGATGTTTTTGCAATGCAACATTGTAGGACATATACAAGTAAAGATAGCAACAAAGAAGATCTTGCTATTACTTGGAAGAAATTTACAGATAAAAGAGGTCATTCCTTAAAAGTCCACCATAGAATCTCCACAAAGTGGTGGAAAAGATGTTTTTGCAATGCAACATTGTAGAAAATATACAAGTAAAGATAGCAACAAAGAAGATCATGCAATTACTTGGAAGAAATTTAAGTAAGACTTATAAAGGATATTCATGATTGATGATAAAAAATAGTTAAATCTTTTCATTATAACTTAAAAGTTACAAACTCCAGCTTGGGTGAGAGCGTTGAAGAACTCATATAAGAAGAGTCCAATGTAAATTCTCGTGCAAACACAATTCACAAGATAAAGAGTCTAAGATACATGTTCTGAAACACAAGTCTTGCAAGAAAAAAGAGAATGAAACTTAGATTGGTTCACTAGTAAACTCTGGAGGTAAATATGGGGGTATAAGGTTGGCACTGGGTTTGGTTTCCAGACCCAACTCATGCCCAGCCCTACTCCTATGAAATGGTTTCGAAAAGGCTAGTATTATCTGGCCATAAGAACAGTGGAATTCTGATTAGAACATTTTAACATCCCTATTGATCTTCACTATGTTACCGATCCCTACCTAAACCAACAATTAGAATGGTACAATTCTGAATTGACCTGTATACACACCTAGTGATATTCATTAATAAGATTCATATTCACCCTAGAGGACCAAATATGGAGAAAGGACAGAGGATCCAAAAACAAACCGATCACTTCTAGAGCAGCTGCACTTCAAATCTAAAAACTCACCAAATGCCCTCAATAGCCTTCCCCAAAAAACTCCTTGAAAGCTGGCGAGCGAGTCCTTGGCTCAGATCATACACGTGCAATAAAACCTCGTGACCTTCCTGCACAATCACAGTTGTATCAGATACCTGCTGTTAGCAATTGGACATAAAAGAACCACACGTCCATTCTAAAATCAAAAAAAAAAAAATGACAAGACAAACAAAAGAAAAGGATTCATGAAGTACCTCCGCCATTTTCTACGAGTTCAAAGTCAGAATTCCTGATCAGGACCCACTTAAATGGAAAGCCTTCTAAATCACGCTTTCCTGGCAAGCAACACGAAACAAAAAAAAAAATAAGTCATGCACTAAAATTCAAGAAATACATTTTTTAAATTTGAAAGCTTAATGCATCTAAAGATTCATTCGAGAGGTTTTATAAACTATCAAGCCCCGATAGACAAACAGATGTCAACCCTTACTTGCATTTGGTTTCACATAACTGATTTTTAATGCCTAAAAAGTATGGTCATTCGTATTTCCAGGGAATGTGAGTGGATTCTCAAAAGAGAAAATCCTAAAGATCTGTAAATCATTTTTTGCCGGATGTATACAAGAATCCCAGAATATAGCGAAAAACCTGCCAGGTTTCTGACAAGGCCATTATTTAAAACTCCTGATAACGTTGAAAACAGATCAAAAAGCGAAAACTAAATAAGAAAAAACAATTTTTCTAACGATAAAACTAGAAACCTCGGATATTCTTTTCCCACACACACAAGAAAAACACATGAACGTATCGATGACAATGCATCCTAATAACAATGCTCTATGGAGAAGTTCAATAACCGGACCATTCCCAAACAAAACAGGCTCAAACGAATCCATCAACGCAAGACTACAACGGGAAAAAGAGAAGAAAAAGAATCAACGCATTCCACGGAAAAGCAACAGATCTAGACATCAAGCAGCCAAGAACAAGAGAAACGGAGACGAAACTTACAGAAAATCGAAGAGAGACGTTGAAAGCAGCGGTCTCGAAAAGAATGGAGAAAACGAACGGAGGTGCCAGGAAAGTGGTTGGTCCGATGGCTGGTGCGCTTATAAATTGCGAGAGATTAGAGGAAAAACTTCCCAGAAGTTTCCCCCGCATGCTTGGGCGTCCACGGTCGTCGACCCCACCTTGGACGTTTCTAGAACTGTCTAGCCACCCAATAGACGACACGTGTTATACTTGGACTGCTTTACTGGTCAGAACCAATCGTCCCGGGGCCCTCAAGGAGCCGAGGACGGAGTCACGGAAGCCATAAGAGCCATGCAAAGACCCAAATTTGAAGGGTATTTATGTAGATTTTGTATTTTCTTTCCACTAGAATGGTAACATGCAACTTGACTGAGTTGGATTGGGTTGTAGTGTAAGTCCAAGATCGAGACTGGTTGAATTAAAAGAGTGGACGACTCGGGTGGTAATTCGGGGTGATTCTCGGATTCGTGCCTGAGTTGTCTTCCAAGTGATTTCCAAATAGCACTTCAATTTGTGACTCGAATCACCCCTCAATTTGTGCCCCGAGTTACCCCTCAATTTGTACCCCGAGTCACACCTCAATTTGTGCCTCGAGTTACACCTCAATTTGTGCCCCAAGTTACCCCTCAATTTGTGCCCCAAGTTACCCCTCAATTTGTACCCCGAGTCACCCCTCAATTTGTGCCTCGAGTTACACCTCAATTTGTCCCCCGAGTTACCCCTCAATTTGTGCCCCGAGTTACACTTCAATTTGTGCCACGACACGCTTCTATTTGTGCCCTTAGTCGCGCCTTAGTTTGTGCTCTTACTCACACTTCTATTTGTACCCCAAGATACCCTGAATCATGCCCCAAGGGGACCCTCTTTCATATCTTCACCCTCATTTGTGCCCTGAGTAGTAGCCCCATTCACCCCATGTTGCACCTCACCTTTGGCGCCACGAGTAGCACCCCTACCACCCCTATTCGCATATCCCTGAGTACTACCATTCACTCCCAGTTGCACCCCATCCTTGAGTAGCACCCACATTCATGCAATGAGTTACAATCCCGAGTTGTAACTCAATTTATGTCCTTCACAACTCACATACAACCTTAATCAGGATGTCTTGACACCTTGGACTGATTCTACCACATGTTTTTAGACACTACGTACAAAAAACAGAGGGCCCACATATGACCCAACGGTAAGAGTTAGAGAGGAAATTGTAATCAAAGTTTTATACTTCAATATTAGAGTAGAAGTAAATGTAATATTAACATTTGAGGGTTTTAAAATTTAGTAAACACCTTGAAGGTGGTTTTCAAAAGAAAAGTGGCTTTGTAGATTTAAATAATTTAAGTTTTCATACACAATTGTTTTTTGTACATATCTTAAGGAGTGGATCTTGTGGTAGATAACGTGTAACCTAAAAAATAATTTCGTGTTGGTTATGACATCAAAGGTTAAATATCTTGCAAATTAAATTATGTATAAATGAGGTTATTATCAAAGTTGGATTCTGATATCAAAATCTTAATAGTAATACTTCCGTAATAAAGTGTCAAAAAATGGTTAAGTATGCAATGCTATCCTTCTCTAGAAATCATCTCACGTGAAAACATCCTACAACTAGCTTACAAGTATCCTCTACTAATTATGTTGGTGTCCCACCCATGAGTCAAAGTGGGAGACCCACAAGAAATTTAAAAAAAAAAAAAAAAAAGAAAAAGAGTGTGTGGGAGAGTCAACCACGATTGAAACATAAAAAGGAAGAGAAAAAAGTGACACCCAGAGAAAAAGAAGAGTAAAAAGAAAAAAAAACCTCTGCGGTGAGATGAACAAACTGAGACAAAAAGATGAGTGGTTAAAAAGGAGAAAATATTCTTTTGAGTGGTAATATGCGTACAACCATAATTTACTGTGAAGGTTCACAACGTGACGTGGCATCCTCGTTGGTAGTCTAGGTAAGAGATAAAGTCAGATCTTTTTCCTATTCTTTGGGTAACTCTAAACCTTATCTGGAATGCTAACTAGGCTACCAGGAGGATAACAACATCAAGATGTAAACCCTCATAGTAAATGGAAGTACTGATATCATTTCTGTATTCTTTTTCCTTAATTTCTTTAACATTCTTTCTTCTATTGTTATTTTGATTTGTCAAGTTATCTAGTAAAGGTGGGGATTGGGGCAGGTTGCATGGGAAAACCATGTGGCTGGGAAAATATTTTTGCCTTTGCAGGTTAGAAACGAAGTAGAAAAACTCCTCGTTAGGTTTTAGGCCTGGGACAAGCGAACCCCATTTTACAAAATGGGGAATGGAGGAATAAGATGGGGTTAGAAGGGGACTAGGGTGCAAAATATGGTGGGAATTAGGTGGAGTTTATTTTATCATCAAAAGAGCACAAAATGTAGTCATAGTAATTTAATGTCAGCATAATGATCTAAAATAGAAACATTCACCAACCATGTTAATTATTTGGAGATAACTTTGTCTGAATACAATCTTCAAAATAATAGTGTCTAAAAATGGTCATTAATGATGCAATTTTCGCTAACTTGTCTACTATTATATTTGTTCCTAAAGTTGTTTTTCCGTTGAATGCAGATTGGCAGGATTTTATCAGTGGCTAGAGACACCAATGTTGGTGTTGAGGTGGCCTTGGAATCGCTGAAATCACAAATCAGATGATCCCATTCCAAAATTATATGTTGAGATGGAAAACAAATGTGCAAGTATGGTAAGGCCTAAGAGCAAGTCTACGAGTTCGGCCTCATTATTTTTGTTTGTTTGTTATACATGGGCCATAATGATGTTAGTGATGGAGCACCTTCCACATTGCAGATAATTACCCCGCTCCTTCCACTTTGATGCTTTTGAGACTAGACCCATGAAATTTTGCCTTTAGAACATGGGTATCAGGTGGAGTACTTGGGAGAATGGGTCTTGGGCTTTTCATGGACAGTTATATCTATTTGGATCACAATTTTCTTAGTGAAACAAACAATTATACAATAGAATTTTTTGTTTGCACTTGCCTCCCAAATCTACAATTGTTTCTGATGAGTACATAAAGGCTACAATTGTTCACACTCCAAATCCAATTAAAGTTCTATATGGGCGAATAACAAGGGCCCAAACAAGAAATTTTGAAGAAGAGCAAAAAAAGGTTATTTTGCAAGTATTTGAAATGTCCAAGTATTTGAAGTCCAAATTGAACCCAAAAACACCCATTATACACCCTAGGAGGGTCCTTGTGCGAACTTAGGCCTTTTGGGGATTGATTTAATTGTATTCCTTCTCGATTAAGGAACCACAATTAGGCAAGTATTCTATTTGGATGTATTTTTGTTTGGATTCATTTCTAGGGTTTTTTAGGAAGTCTTATTAGAGCTAGACTATGAGTTTTACACGTTTTATAACTTTTCGATATCAGGTCTACAAGGCAAAAGTGTACGAACAAAATTTTAACCTAAATCAAGTGTTTTGCTCGAGTTCTCTTCTAAGGTTATTGAATAAATGAATTTTGAACTTATCAAGGTTTTTTGTGGCGTTCAATTTGACATATCAAACGGATTCCTCCATCCCGTTTGTGGCGTCTTCACTATACCAAGGTTCTTGTTTTGCTAAGCAACAAGTCGAGGTTTCCATGCATTCTTACTTCTCTTGAGTTATTCATCCATCTTTGATTCTGGGTTGCGTCACTTTATTGCCGTGGTTCGCATTAGTTTCTCTCACACAATATATCCTTTATAGTGATTATAATCAGGAATTGGTTTTTGGGTTTTCTAGTTAATTTGTTGGAGAAAATGGTAGAATGGAGGAATTGTTTCAATGTTGTGGTTCTATTTGGTATTGTGAACAGAGCAACTAGTAACATCCAAATATCCTGAGTGTAATCATAGTGCGGGATAATATGCGAGATTGCCTAAGTTTTAGTATTGCACAAATAGAATCTCTCATCTATCCTCAAACCTTGATTATTTAAGATAGGAGCGGTTAGGATGCAACCATTGATTGCTAGCCATAGAAAAACTGCAAGAAGAGAGTTTTTTTTTTTTTTTTGGCTTTCAAGTCCAATAGAATAAGGAAGTAAGTATTCTTAATTGAGTACTCTCCATCCTTGCTCAATGAGCAAATAGGTTTATCAATATTAGACCTGCTTAATATAGAGTCAAGAAAGTTATTTGCAACGCGATCATTCCAAAGGTTACAAATGTGAATTTTGTTCCATTCCACAGGTCTTTCATTGAGTTGGGCTACCTTTTATGATGGGTGCTTTGGTCTTGTTTGCTTTCTAGTGAAGTTAACAAATGGCCCTTCTACATCAGAAAGCCAGTTATCATACTACATAGAGACCTCTTCTCCACTTCCTATCTGGTATTTGAATTAATCTTTGAAGTATGAAGAAGGGGCTTAATTTGTTTCCAAAGTAAAGAGTCCCCTTGTTCAATCTCAACTGGGTCCGACCCATATTTAGCCTGCACAAGTCGAGCCCATAAAGAGTTTTCTGCTTTGAGCATTCTCCATAGCAATTTGACTTGAAAAACTTTATTCAAAGCTTTAATTCGTCTAACTCCAGTCCCCAAAATTGGTGGCCATGCATACCTGGGCCCAGTTAATCTGGTGTATCTTCCCAGTCCCCTTATTCCTCCACAGGAATTTTCTAAATAACTTTTATAATGTAAAGATTGTTTATTGAGAAAGGCCCAAACATGTAATTTGGTAGACTTGAAGACTTGAAAAACGGACTAGACTAATAGACAACTAATTGCCTGACTAAGGACAAAGATTTTCATACCCAACCTAGAAATTTACTCTGGATCAAATTTATTATAGGCCCATAAGTATCAATGGTGATTCTTCGGTTATGGATGATGATTCCCAACTATTTTAAGAGATTTCTTGACGTGATGGGTCAGCTTTTACAAATATCACAATATCATTGGCGTAAATTAAATTACCACTGGCTAGTGATGATTGTGATTGAGCCCATGGTATAATCTTTTTTACCACAAGTTTTGTTTGGATGAGAATTATAGTTCTTGACATAGCATGAAGACGAATGGAGATAATGGATCTCCTTCTCTCACTCTAGATCTAGGTATAATTGTCTCCGTGGGCCCCCATTCACTAGAACTTAATAGGAAACCATGGTTACGAAGGATATTAAAAGGTTGTGCCACTGAATTGGGAATCCGCATTCTTTAAGTGCAAATTTGATATATTTCTAAAACAATGTGTCAATTGTTGGTCAAGTTTTATAAAAAAGAAATTTTCCTTCTTTTTCTAGTAAAAGATTTAGAATTTAATGTGTCAATAGTAAATGATCAGAAATTTGTCTGTCCTATAATGAACTTTGTGTGGGTCACACCCAACAGAGATGGTATGATGTGTGTAAGCCTAGTAGCTAATATTTTTGCACAGATCCTATAGCCACATTACATAAACTAATGAGCCTAAAGTCTTTAAAGGCTTTAGGGTGTTGGCGTTTTGGTATTTGGGTGATAAATGTCTTATTTAAAATATCATCCATGATATTTTATTTAAATAGCACTTGAAGATTCTTAGTAAGATCTTCTTTAATGAGATTCCAATGGTGTTTGGAAAACACGGATTGAAAACCATCAGGGTGACTTAAATGATTCCATAGTGAATAAAACAGCACTAACTTTTTTTTTTCGGTGATGGTTTAGCTAACTCAATCTTTTGTTGCTCATTGAGTACTTTTTGTGGTGAAAAAGGGAGTGGGGGTATCATGTTTGGCCCATTTGAATACATGGTCCTTATGGTGTTAGAATGTTTTTTTAACTCACAAAAATTGTGGAAGAACTTAGTATTCTTGTCCCCATTTATATATTCTTGTCCCCATTTATATGAAATTTTGCCAGATAGTTTGAAAAGCATGTAAGTAGTAATACCTCTTATATTTCAAAAGCTCATGTAGCAACTTTGTCATCTTATATTAGTTCCAATTGAAGTGGATTTGAGGTTAGGTTTTGCTTTATTTTTGTTAATTCCATCGTTGTTCTCCCAATATTTATGTTAAAGTTTCCAAAATTTTTCTATTCCATTATTCTAGTATTTTTGCAATTTCATGCAACCTAACTTCCAAGAGCTATGGTGGCCGTGTTGCCCTATGGGGGTGGTTGATTGAGTTCCAACTAGATGCTACTAAATCATTTTAATTTTCCACATCTCACCACATCGCAAGATACCAAAAGATTTTATTTTTGTCTTTCCTATCCTGTTTTGGGAAGAGATTAATCAGCAGTGACACATGATTATAACACACTATGAAGTACAGTTTGACAACGGTGGTTGATCCTTGTTATCAACTCAGAATTATGGATTGTCCTATCTTGGTGTGCTGAAATTCTTTCTCGACATGTTTACTTATTTGTCCAAGTGTGGTTAAGCTCATTACTTCCAATCTCAAACCAGTCACCTTCCTCGATGAAATTTTAAGGAGTTGGTTTGGTTTGTAATTGTTTCTTTGAGAGAACCTTTTCTCATCCTAAAAAAAAATTTATTGTAGGTTATGACATAAAAGGTTAGATATCTTGCAAATTAAATTAAGTATAAATTAAGTTCTTACCAAAGTTGGATTCTGATCTCAAAATTATAATAGTAATACTTCAGTAATAAAGTGTCAAAAAATGATTAAGTATGCAATGCTATCCTTCTCTAGAAATGACCTCACGTGAAAACATCCTACAACTTGCTTACAAGTATCCTCTACTAATAGTATGTTGGTGTCCCACCCATGAGTCAAAGTGGGGGACCCACATCAAATTTAAACAGAAAAAAAGAAGAAGAAAAAGAGAGTGCGGGAGAGTCACCCACAATTGAAAAATAAAACAGGAGAAAAAAGAGACCGACCCGAGAGAAAAACAAGAGAGTAAAAAAGAAGAAAAACCTTTGTGGTGAGAAGAAGAAATTCAGTCAAAAAAGAGGAGTGGTTAAAAAGGAGAGAATATTCTTTTGAGTGGTGATATGCATACAACCATAATTTATTGTGAGGGTTTACAGCGTGACGTGGCGTCTCGTTGACAGTCTAAGAGATAAAGTCGGACCTATTTCCTATTCTATGGGTAACCCTACACCCTGAACCTTATCTGGACTGCTAGGCTGCTAGGAGGACAACCACATAAGGATGTTAACTCTCACTGTAAAACATGGAAGTATTGTTTCCTTAATTTCTTTAATCTTCTTCTGTTGTTATTTTGAATTGTCAAGTTGTCTAGTAATGGTGGGGGTTTGGGCTAGGTTGCATCGAAAAACCAATTTGATTGGTAAACAATGTGGATGGGAAAATATTTTTGCCTTGGCAGCTTAGAAATAGAAGAGAAAAACTCCTCGTTAGGTTTTAGGCCAAGGACGAGAGAACCCCCATTTTACAAAATGGGGATTAGGACTGGGACTAGGGTGCAAAATATGATGGGAATTAGGTGGGGTTTTTTTTATCATCAAAAGAGCACAAATACATTCATCTAGCATGTTAATTTTCACCATAACTGGCCAGTGGTGATGCAATTTTTGCCAACTTGTCCACTATTGTATTCGTTCCTGAAGTTGTTTTTCTAGTTAAAGAAACAAATTTTGAACTTATCAAAGCTTCTTGTGGCGTTCAACCTGACTTATCAAATGGATTCTTCCATCCCTGTTTGTGGTGTCTTCAGTGTACCAAGGTTCTTGCTTTGCTAAACAACGGGTCATGGTTTCTATGCATTCTTACTTCTCTTGAGTTCTTCGTTCATTTTGATTTTGGGTTGTGTCACATTGTTGGCGTGGTTCGCATCTGTTTCTCTCGCAGCAGATTTTCCATAAAATGATTATAATCAGGAATTGGTTTTTGGGCTTTTTGGTTAATTCTTTGGAGCAAAGGTTGGAATGGAGGAATTGTCTCAATATTGGGGTTCAATTTGGTATTGTGAACAGAGCAGCTAGTAAACTCCATATATCCTGAGTGTAATCATAGTGGAGGATAATATGCGAGATTATCTAAGTATTAGTATTGCACAAATAGAATCTCTCATCTATCCTAAAACCTCGATTATTTAGAATAGGAGTGGCTGGGATGCAATCATTGATTGCAAGCATAGAAAAATTGCAAGAAGAGAGTTTTTTGTGGCTTTCAAGTTCAATAGAGTAAGGAAGTAAATATTCTTAATTGAGTACTCTCCATTCTTACTCAATGAGCAAATAGGTTTATCAATACTAGACCTGCTTAATATAGAGTCAAGAATGTTATTTGCAATACAATCATTCCAAAGGCTACCGAAGTGAATTTTGTTCAATTCCTCAGGCCTTTCAATGAGTTGGGCTACCTTATCTGATGGGTGTTTGGTCTTGTTTACTTTCTCGTAAAGTTAACAAATGGCTCTTCTAATCAAAAAGCTACTTATCATACCACATGGAGACCTCTTCTCCATAAGCCATGTCAGCCTGTACGAAAACTCCTGCAACCTCTCTCCCTCCCTCGACCTCTCTCCCTCCTGTGGCCTCCCTCTCATGGCCTCCCTCCAGCGGCCTCCTCCAGCGGCCTCGGGAGATCAGTTTTATATGAAAATGGAATTTGTTCTCTCTACGTATCTCTCTCTCTCTCTCTCTCTCTCTCTCTCTCTCTCTCTCTCTCTCTCTCTCTCTCTCTCTCTCTCTCTCTCTCTCTCTCTCTCTCTCTCTTCTATTTCATTGAAAGGCATGGCCGTAAAGGACAGTGTTGAAAGCATCGACCCAACGACAATGACAACAAGAATGGAAGGGGATAAGTGATACTTTCCTAGTATGGATGTAGGCGTAATCGATTATACGAGCTTCTTTGCACCAGAAATGATCTTCAACAGTTTGATACAGCAAATTGAATAGACCTTAAGGAAAGATGTATAAATGTGATTACGGATGTGGATGAGTAAAAGCTCTCTCTTGAAAAGGCCCGATAACATGCTTGGACTGTAGGAGGATCCCAAATTGGCTAAAGTGAAGACCTCATTTGAGAAGTTTTAGTCGCAGCATACGTTCATAGATCTCCTTCTTTATCATGGGGTTGCTAATAGCATTCTCCTTCCTGTGTAACTCTGAAGATATATTAAATATGTGATCAAAAGTTAAGCAGAATTCCATGAGATCAATTGGAAAATTTTCCAGCCACCATTTCCCATGGGAGGGAGGTAGCAGGAGGGAGGCAGCAGGAGGGAGGCAGCAGGAGGGAGGCAGCGGGAGGGAGGGAGGCCGCAAGAGGGAGGGAGGTCGTAGGAGGAGGGAGGCTGCAGGAGGGAGGGAGGTCGTAGGAGGAGGGAGGCCGCATGAGTTTTCATGCATGCTGACATGGCTTATGACGTGGACGTCATCTAAGCCAACACGTCAACATGTACCCGGAATGTATGCCTGCTAGGTGCAACTAGCATTACTCAATTTGATATATTCCCAAAACAATGTGTCAAAGGCTTTTGTAGGTCAAGTTTTACGCAAAAAAAAAAAAAAATTTCCCTTCCTTTTCATGTAAAAGATTTTCGAATTTAATGTGTCAATAGTAAATGATCAGAAATTTGTCGTCCTTTAATCAACATTGTCTGTGTCAAACCCACCATAGATGGTAGGATGTGCTTAAGTCTAGTAGCTAATATTTTTGCACAAATCCTATAGGCACATTACATAAACCAATGAGCTTAAAGTCTTTTAAGGCTTTCGGGTGTTGGCACTTTGGTATTGGGTGATAAATGTCCTATTTAAAATATAATCCATGATTTCTTATTTAAATATCACTTGAAGATTCTGAGTAGGATCTTCTTTAATGAGATTCCAATGGTGTTTGGAAAACACCAATTGAAAACCATCAGGGCGATTTAAATGATTCCATAGTGAATAAAGCGGTTCTGACTTCTTTTTTTGTGATGGGCTTAGTTAACTCAATTTTTTGGTCGCTCATTGAGTAGTTTTTGTGGTGAAAAAAGGGGTGGGCCTATCATGTTCGGCCCATTGAATACGGTCCTTATGGTGTTTTTTAACTCTGAAAATTGTGGAAGAACTTAGTATTCTTGTCCCCCATTTATATGAAGTTTTGCCGGATAGTTTGAAAAGCTTGTAAGCGACATGTGAAAGAACTTAGTATTCTTGTCCCCCATTTATATGAAGTTTTGCTATATGGTTTGAAAAGCGTGTAAGTGATAATATCTCTTATATTTCAAAAGCTTCCAATTGTAGTAGATTTAAGGTTAGGTTTTGCTTTATTTTTGTTAATTCCTTCACTGTTTTCCCAATATTTATGTTAAAATTTCCAAAACTTTTTCTATTCCATTATATCATTCTTTTTGCAATTTCATGCAACCTAACTTCTAAGAGCTATGGTGGTGGTGTTGCCTATGGGAGGATTTGAGTTCCACCTAGATGCAACTAAATTATTTTAATTTTCCGCATCTCACCACATCACAAGATACCAAAATATTATGTTTTGTCTTTCCTATCATGTTTTGGGAAGAGATTAATTAGTAGTGATACATGATTAGAACACACTCTATGAAGTACAGTTTGACTGCAGTGGTTGATCCTTGTTATCAACTCAGGATCACGGATTATCCTATCTTGGAGTGCTGAAAAATTTTCTAGGCATGTTCTCTTATTTGTCCAAGTGTGGTTAAGATTATTTGTAATTGTTTCTTGGAGAGGACCTTTTGTCATCCTCTATTAGGATGACATTAAAATAACTTGTTAATGCTAATGGGTTTCTTCTATTTTGTGTATAGTGAGTTATTTCTTCAAGGCCTCTTCTCTATTTGTGTGAATCTGGTTGGAGATAAATGAACCCTATGTATAGAGTACTTTCGAGAGTTTCTAATTCTCCAATTATTCCTTAACTTCCCTAGTATAATATTTTCCTTTCATAACATCCATGGCCTCCACTGAAACCTTGTGATGGGATATAATATTGATTTGGGTATATATGCATAACCTGTCTTTAATATCAGTATTTGTGTGGCATCCCATTTTTGTTTCACTTAGGAAAAGGATATTTGGATTATACTCAGAGGTGTAACTTGTTAGAGCCTGAATATCCAAAGCATTTTTGCAGCCCTAGATATTCTTTACAAAAATATTTGCCATTAAATGTATCTAAATTTAAAAAATAGCCGCATACACGCCATATTGGGGTGAGAATTTGGCTCCACAGATTCCAATCTTGGTAGTTTGAATGTCTTGGGGGTCTGAATCAAGTATAGCTTGTAGTTGACCCATTTCTTGTTCGGCTTCACGTTTACACCCTCTATGATAATTGACATTGAGGTAGTGAATTGCCGATACGATGATCTCTCGTCCCACTGATTTAGTATTTTGAGAACAAGTAGCTGGGCTTCGATCATGAAATTTGGCAAGCGAGAGATCCACAGTTCTAGATTTGCAAGTTTTTGATGATTCCCTAGCGCGGTCCTAAAAGTCTCTCTTGATGCAAGTAGGTTGGATTTGAACAAAATCTGTTTTCCTTTTTCATTTCTCGTCATTCCAACCTCCTTTAGGCCCATATTCCTTTCCTTAACTTTAGATTGGTACTGTCTCGATAGGGCCAACAATAAATTGAGATCACAGTGAGGATCATTATTTTTATTCTGGTGTAAGTTTCACAACTGTGGTATCTCTTCTAAACCATTAATTTCAACATCATCGATCTTGCTTTCCTTTTTCGTTGCATGTTCTACCTTGGGCAGTGCCTCCACTACCAGTGCAATAAGTCTTTTTATAACGATGATGATGGACTGGAGGACTCCTCGGTCCTCTTTTTTGAACTATCTTCCAATCTTGTGTATCATATTTATGTCCAGGTGGGGTGCGTGATTTTCTCCACAAACGAAATCCAATAGACATTATCATGGGTGTCTAGCCATACTCCATCCATCTTTGGTTTCAATAATTTGATCTCTAAATTCACTCTTTCGTAAAGTTTTTACATTTCCTCTTTTTAATATCTAAATCCATCATAATATATTTTCCTAAAGGTTTTAAAATCTGGACCAAAGCCTCTTCATGCCAGTGCATGAGGGGGAGTTTTAGTAATTTGGCCCTTATAACTATTACAGTAAATAGGTATGATTCCATGTGATACCCATAGGGCCATGGGAAGAGGTGCAACTGAGACTCCTTAATTTGGATTGGGCATAAAGTCCAGAATATTTCACATTTTTTCAAAGGCACCTCAATGTAGATATACCCTCTAGGTAGTTTGAGGCTGTGATTGAAGGGTTGGGATGATTTGCTGACCAGAGGATGTGTTGTACAATGACAACTATATACATTGCCAGACTTGATATTCTTCCCACAAACAAACCGACGAGGGAGGACTGTAATTGAACTAAGCCCTTATCTAAGTAGTCTTTTAATAGAGTAACTCTATAGAGATTTTCTGTTATTTTCTGGATTGGGTCTGTAGGAGGTATAACTTTGGGGAGTTTTGGCTGAGACGTTTCACAAATACTACAAGGGTTTGGTACCACTTTATGGGACCGTCCCTATGAGAAAACCCCCAATGGGTTTGAATATTCAATCCTACCTCTACCCTATCGTGTTGGAATCCTACCCTATCATTTCTTTCTTGATCCCTAAATATGTAGATTGCATTCAAAAGTTAACAATGTCTAACTAGTGGCTTAGGAAATTGCAATTATCCATTGTGCAAATTGGTGGGCTAAGCTACGCCTAGATGCAATCTTCAAAAAAAGTTTTGTTTAAAAAATAGCGGAATACCATTACACCACACACGAATGTCCTAGATTTCATCACTTGCCATGGACGACGCTTCTTATGCTACTATATCGATGACTACATTTGTTTCCCTGTAAACATGCTATATGTGGAAGTTTTGATCCTATTGGACAAAGTCTTGCAGTCCTCTATCAAAGGACGCAATTGCTAGTGTTGGTGAACTTGCTTCAAAATTGCCAGTATCACCACCTAAGAATCTCCCTCCACAATGACCTGGTGGGTAGGATAAAACTGCTCAAGAATTGTGAGGTGAGTAATAAGGCTGAAAAGTCGGCTTCATAATTTGTCTTGTTTGTTAATGGCCAAGCAATAACTAACGAAAAGCCTTGTACATCTTGGATAATTACCTGCACGCCCACCAAATATTTGTTTGAGAAAAAGGACTGGTCAGAGTTGGCCGTTAGGTAGGAAGAGGGTGGAGGTAACCACAAGATGTGAAGTTGAGAAGGTTTTTTTTTCAGGGATTTCTAGCTGTACATTTTGTTGTGAGGCAATGTCTTCCATGATTTATATTATTTGGTGGCCGTTAGGTAGGAAGAGGGTGGAGGTAACCACAAGATGTGAAGTTGAGAAGGTTTTTTTTTTCAGGGATTTCTAGCTATACATTTTGTTGTGAGGCAATGTCTTCCATGATTTATATTATTTGGTGATGTAGTTGCCCGTTGCTCTAGTTTACCAAACGTTTGATTGTTGTTCACACCAGAGCCCTATTGGGTGAAGCTAGGTGGGTTTCAGTATCCTTTCATAAGAGAAGAAAAATGGGGTGGAGCAATTGTCTTAGGGTCTTAGATTTGCTCGGAATTTGATAATTTGTTGATAAAATATTTTATATGTTTTCGACCTTAGATTAGCACAAATTACATGTCTCGCTCACATAAATTTTTTGTTTGGCTAGAGGGAGGTTGTAAGGATGCAATTGTGAAGGGTGAGACAGAGGAAGACTGTCTTTTGGCAAACAATTTTGAAACCAAAGTCATCTCCAAAGGTGATTTATTGGGCCTCTTTGAGAGTTTTCTCAGTTAATTTAAGGTCCACAAGTGTAAGAAAATAGATACTCTTCAAAGATTTTTTTTTTTTTTATAAACTTCAAAGAGAATTCAACCCCACCAATCCCCACCAATTCTTGACGCTTTACCTTATACAACCTTATAATTTACTTAATAAATATCATAAAATTTAGAAACATAAAATACCCTTATTTTTATGTATGCCCACATGCTTATGCACTATAATTTTTTAAGGGTATTTAGATCGTTAAAAAACTTTGAAACCTATACATATATTTGGTCAGGTTGGGTTTTAGAGAATAATCCATCTCTAAACTAACATTTAGCAATTTATTCGCAGGAAACTCTCCACCTTGTAGGGTAAAATGGAGACCCTATCCACCTCAGCTGCCACCCTTTAGGGATAAGGGGAAGAGATGACAATGGGTGGAAAATTACACGCCTGGATTATTGCAGAATTGGGGGACAGAACATATTTATTATTTAGCCCTTCTCTTTTACATAAAGAGCAATGCAAACGGTACGTTACTGTAGTGTACAGTTTGCGTACCGTCTGACGTGGATGGCTTATGTGGCATCCACATCAGCTGCCTCTTTGGGTTCCGGTTTTCGCCAGAGCGGGAGCGGGAGGGAGGGAGGCCGGAGAGGGAGCGGGAGGCCAGAGCGGGAGCGGGAGGGAGGGAGGCCGGAGAGGGAGCGGGAGGCCGGAGCGGGAGCGGGAGGCCGGAGCGGGAGCGGGAGGCCGGAGCGGGAGCGGGAGGCCGGAGCGGGAGCGGGAGGCCGGAGCGGGAGCGGGAGGCCGGAGAGGGAGCGGGAGGCCGGGTGGGAGCAGGAGGCCGGAGAGGGAGCGGGAGGCCGGGCGGGAGCTGGAGGGAGGGAGGCCGGGCAGGAGCTGAGGGAGGGAGGCCGGGCAGGAGCTGGAGGAGGGAGGCCGGAGCAGGAGCTGGAGGAGGGAGGCCGGGCAGGAGCTGGAGGAGGGAGGCCGGAGCAGGAGCTGGAGGAGGAGGCCGGAGCAGGAGCTGGAGGAGGGAGGCCGGAGCACTCCGCGGGCGGCCTCCCTCCCTTCCCGCGGCGGGGAGACCTCCCTTCCCTTCCCTTCCCGCGGCGTGGCGGCCTCCCTTCCCGGGGCCCGGCAGGGGGCTCCCTCCGCGCCGCGGCCCCTGTCCCTCTCCCTCCCGCTCAGCGGCCTCCCTCCAGCGCCGCGGCCCCCGTCCCTCTCCCTCCCGCTCGGCGGCCTCCCTCCCGCTCGGCGGCCTCCCTCCCGCGCCGCGGCGGGCCGGCCTCCATCCAGTGCCGCGGCCCCCGTCCCTCTCCCTCCCTCTCTCTCCTGCTCGGCGGCCTCCCGCCCCTCCCTCCTGCTCCAGCCTCCTCCCTCTCCCTCCCGCTCGGCGGCCTCTCGCCCTCTCCCTCCCGCTTCGGCCTCCCTCCCTCTCCCTCCCGCTCGGCGGCCTTCCGCCCTCTCCCTCCCTCTCCAGCCTCCCTTCCTCTCCCCCCCACTCGGCAGCCTCCCGCCCTCTCCCTCCCGCTCTCTTTGCCAAAGAGGCAGCTGACGTGGATGCCACGTAAGCCATCCACGTCAGACTGTACACATGGTGATACTCTACGGTCGCAACATTATATTAACAGGCGGTGGGAACATCGAATGAGTCAGCTATAAACGAGGCCCAAAACGAAAGCGAGATTTAACCCTCGATATCATCAGAAAAACCTTCCACTGTCTGGCATTCGGAAGTTGTTTGCATTTTCCTAGGTTGCTTCGTCCCTATATGGATGGAGATAAGAATTCTCGAGGTTTCACTGAACCTCCAGAGGATAATAAAACCCTAAAAAGCTTCGATGGCGCTGAGGAGATATCCGAGTCATTCAGATGCTGCGTCTGTCTGTTAGTCATTTTCTCTTTGTTTTCTGTTTTCTGGTTTTATATACCTTTAGTGGGAATCTATCCTTTCTCAAATTGGTTTTGTATAAGATATCCACATTAGAATTCCTCCATTCTTTTCTGCTTCTAACGGTTGGAGTAGTGATTTTTCCAACAACGCTGATCTTGTCTGCGCTACTAAGTGAGAACTTCATATAGGAGATTATGCAATTGAATTCCTTCTCTTGTATTAACATGCGACAACTAGCTTGTAGTATTTTCATCGTCTCTTCAAATTTGGGTAAATTATGTGAAAGAAAAGTAAACTTCAAGGTGTTGAAAATGATATATTGTAAAGTAATTTCTTTTTATCTGATTCCAAAATGATTAGCCAAAGCTGGAAGTCCATTTCCCAAGTAATAAACCCAATATCTTACTTCACAATTTCAATGTGGGAATTTCTCTAACATATTTATCTGGTGTTTACAGGGAACTTCTTTACAAGCCAGTTGTACTTGGTAAGAAGACTTCTTGTTTTTTCAGGTAGACTAAATTATTCTTTTCATTCATCTTCTGCGTTTTCCTCCTTGCAGTGTGCGGGCATGTTTCCTGTTTCTGGTGTGTTCATACTGCTATGAATGAAGACCGAGAGTCACGCTGTCCTATTTGCAGAAATCAATTTATTCATTTTCCTACTGTCTGTGAATTGCTCCACTTCTTGCTTCTAAAAATCTACCCTATTGTCTACAAGAGGAGGGAAAGTCAAGCTCGAGGTCAGTCACTAATTTTTGCACCTTTTTGCTCAGCTGCCCCAACGGGTACTAATGCCTCAAATAATTTGTGCGTGACCTATATCACTGTTATTATTTCATGTTTAACCCGATCTTATTGCATCTGCCAGAGGAAGAAATCCGGACTGGCTTTTTCTCTCCTGAAATTCGTTGTCCTGGCAGCGAGATTGTAAATAGTGAGTATCCAAGCCTTTGTGTGTCTTGTATTTACATTCCATAACAAAACTATGCTTGATAAATTGTGGATCGGCCAGATTGTGACACTTCACGCAATGATGTGTCAACTGCTTGCAAAGAACATCACTTGAAGAGTCATGGGGATAGTAGAGATGTTCTTGTCGTGGACACAATTCTTTGAAAGAAAACCGTTTGGCAGAGGGAGTTGGGAAACACATTTCTGTCTCTGACGGATTGTGCATATTATGCAAGAAGTTGTTGGTGTCACCCATAGTTCTTAACTGTGGCCATGGTAAGTATATCTTTGATTAATTGGACCTAGAAGCCTAGTGAAATATTATTCTTATTTTTGTTATTTTGCTCTTTGTGCAGTATATTGTAGGTCTTGTTTGGTTGTCCCTGTTGATGGAAGTCCTAAGTGCCCAGATTGTCATAGTTGGCATCCTGGAAAATTTCCAAAAGTATGTTTAGTACTCGAGCATTTCCTTGAAGAACAGTTTCCTGAAGAATATTCAATCAGAAGAGAGGAAATTCAGGTCAAGCTAGACCCTCCTCAGGAAGTTCTACCTTGTAAGTTATTAATTGTTATCGGTTACATCTTTTTCACCGTCCATGTCTAAATTTTGTTTTCTTATTTAATTTTTTCCATACCACTTGTCTAGTAAGATGTTTTCTAGAGTAAATTTAATTATGAACGGCATAGCATCGCCTCAAATGCTCCTTATATCGATAGTGTGGTAACCTCATATCTACTTGGTTTGAGATATGAAAAGGCCTATAGAACTGCAGATGATGCAAACACCAGATACTTTGATTGCATCCCTGATTATATGACAACTGCTACAACTGACCAAGTGTTTCCCTTTTTTGTTTGTTGATGTGATCTATGAAATCATACAGTAAATAGTAAATACATTATTTCCACGCTTAAGTTACAAGCGCAACTTGAAGGGGTGCTGAAGCAGCTTTGTCAAGGAATCTAATGTGACAATCATGGAAGCATATCTTACAAGATGAAAAGGCGCCTAGGTGCATTTTATGGAAGATGAGTTTCCTTGCACAGCAATGAATCTTTGATCCCACACACACAGGATTCCACCGGCTGTTCAGCAGCATTTTTTGCTTGTCAACCAGGTCTTGGAAAATGAACCAGTTCCTTCACCAAGCAATCTGAAATCTGTTCTAGCTTTGTCTCTTGAAATAAAATAAGTTGTGCTCGATTTTTTTGAATTAAACTCCTTATAACAATTCTCTTGTTATAACTTCTAACTCCTCTCACATTCCATGATAGGACAATCATCTTTTTGACTTGGGGGTTTTTTCAACTCCCTTTCCTTTCCCTTTTGCATTTTTCTTTGCTTTGGAAGCAGCCTCCTTATCTCGATACTCCTGTTCAATCTCATCCATCTTTGTCGCATATTTCAACTTTTCTTGAAACTCCTCTTTTGCCATTTGGTTTTTCTATTTCTTGAGCCGGGCTACCCAAGAGTACCTCTCTGATTTTTTGCTTCTTTTTGTGCTCTCAAACTGAGCACTATCCCATTTCTTACTCCAATCATCATCAGAATTGTCTTCTCCATCATTATCATTCTCCTCATTTCCATCTCCAGCTTCTACATCCATTGATAATGCATCTTCATTTTGCAGTTGTCCATATAGGCCATTTACAGAATTTGGTGATTGATCAGCATGGTCTAGGGGAGGTGCTGAGGGTTTTTATTTCCTGGAATAGGTTGTAAGTGAAGAGCTTATCAATCGGATTGGAGTAATGCGGGGGTGGGGGGTGTTTGCGGCTGTGCTTGAGTGAAAATTGTCATTCATGCTACTTATAGGTGTATTTGGTCCAGCTGGGGTAGTTGAAACATTGTGAGGTTAAGAGGGGTTGAGGGGAGGGGAAGATGTCGCTGATTTTTCGACTGGGTTGGGGGGGGGTGGGTATTTTGTGGTTTATAGACAGATAATGGGCTATTTGTAGATTGCTGGAAATGTACATTGATAGAATGGGTTTGCAGGCTTCCTGTGTGAAAAGGGGGGGATGGTTTGGCTGTGACTCAGTTTGGCTTAGTTGCAATTGAGCCAAAGTAGCTGGGTTTCCTGAATTTTTGCATTGAATGGTGTTGGTTGCTGATCATTAGCCACATTAAAACCTCCCTAAAGGTTAAACGAGGTTTCTGCTTCCTGATTTTGACTTCCTGACTGATCTCGGCCAAACTCGACCGAGTCGACTCGGCCCAACTCGCCTAGGTCAACTCAGACCAACTTGTCTGGGTCGACTCGGCCCAACTCGCCTAGGTCAACTCAGACCAACTTGTCCGGGTGGACTCGGCCCAACTCTCTCGTGTCAAATTGGCCTAACTCTCCCGGGTCAACTCGGCCCAACACTACCGGGTCAACTCAGCCCAACACTCCCGGGTCAACTCGGCCCAACTCTCCTGGGTCAACTCGGGCCCAACTCTCCCGGGTCAACTCGGCCCAACTCTCCCGGGTCAACTCGGCCCAACTCTCCCGGGTCAACTCGGCCCAGCTCTCCCGGGTCAACTCGGCCCAGCTCTCCCGGGTCAACTCGGCCCAGCTCTCCCGGGTCAACTCGGCCCAACTCTCCCGGGTCAACTCGGCCCAACTCTCCCGGGTCAACTCGGCCCAACTCTCCCGGGTCAACTCGGCCCAACTCTCCCGGGTCAACTCGGCCCAACTCTCCCGGGTCAACTCGGCCCAACTCTCCCGGGTCAATGTTCGACTGAGGTAACTCATCGTCTTCTACCTCCAGTCTGTTGCATACATCGAAAGGGGGAACAAACTTCTCTGGTTTGAGTAGGATGGCAAAACATCTTCCTTCAACTTTTGAGTTCCGTGTAGCTCTCCTGCAATGGCCATTTGTAGGGCTTGATCATCACACGATCAAAAGGCATGTTTCGGCTGGTTGTAGTTCATTCGTCATACGTTATAATTTCGCCTGCCTCTTCAGCCAGTAGATCAATAGCATCCACACCCCATAACTCTATTGGAATGCCCCATATCTATAGCCAACAAGACAATGGCCCCGTTTTAATCGTGTCTTCCCAAGACCGAGTGTCCCAACTCGGAATTTCTTCAACATAATTCTAGAGGAGGATTTTCCCTTTTGTTTCATCATCTCTGGTTTGTATTAGCCAGTCGCCTTGACCAACATGAAATCGAAGGCATATATTCCAGGTTCCATTTCTTTTGAATCCAAAGTTCCAGCTTTTGGGCATCCTCCAGCCTTCAATCCATTTTTATTAGCACTCCATTCTCTAGCTCTTTTCTGCTTTGTGCCCATCGCCTAGATAATCGCAGTAATTTCTCACTCCCCTTAGATTTCTCTCTGCCGTCTCTCGTAGCGTGACTCCAGCTTCGTTCCTCACTGTAAGGCAAGATTTGGGCATTTCCGCGAGCAGTTCCTTCATCTTCTTGATGCGAAATCACCTCTTCAATCGATCTGCACAACACCTTCCATGGAGAGGCTCCATTCATTCCTTTTTCAGGCAAGTACTGGCGGGATAGAACACGTTGTGCCCGAAAATGTGCAATCTTGCACTCCCAAGATTTACGTTTGATGGCAGAAATTGTGAAGAGAGAATCTTCCCTTGCCAGCTCTCGAGAGGTGTAGATGTTCGATTCCATGACTTGATTGAGAAGGTTTAGGAAAGTTTCTGTGATCTCCAGAGGGATCCTAATGAAATCCCTCTTTTCTCCCGTCACTATTTTCGCACATAGGCATCTTCTTGTAGCTTCTTCATAAACGGAAAAGAGGGAACTTCCAAATTTGCAATCGCCCAATCTCCTTGGCCAATGTCTTTGTTCCTTCTAGTTCAATCTTCGTCGCTCCACACACATTGCCATACCTCATCATTGCGAGGGTTTCGGTCCCTTCGATCACGGCAGGGGCTACAATGTCGCGAAGGGGATCACGAACGTCATTGCTCCTCATCCCTAACTCCGGCGAGGGGGGATCCGAGCTAGGTCTCCTCCCTCGCAACTTTGTCGCCGTCGCTCTCGCACTCTCTCCTCTCGCCATCCAAAACAAATCTAAACTTTTAGTAATGAACACTTCCATGGAAGGGGACTTTATTAGGCTATTTGAGTATTTTCATGAAAATGGGATTTCTTATCAATCTATAGGTGCCTCAATCATTGCCCTAATACCAAAAAAGAATGGAGTTGATCAGGTCAAAGACTACAGGCCGATAGGCTTAGTCTCGGGGGTATACAAGATCATAGCTCAGGTACTAGTAACTAGATTAAAAGTTGTTCTCAACTCTATCATAAGCAGAGAACAAAGTGCTTTTATTAAGTCTAAACAAATCCTGGACTTTGCTATGTTTGTACATGAAGTAGTGGATATGTTCACCAAACAAAAGAAATCAGTGTACCTATTAAAGCTTGATCTCGAAAAGGCCTTTGATAGAGTCAACTGGAGGCACCTTGATCTGGTTATGAAAGCCATTGGATTTGGGGTCAGATGGAGAAGATGGATCTTCTCCTGCATCTCCTCAGCCAGATTTTCAGTGTCAATTAATGGAGGGCTGTTTGGCTACTTCAAGAGCTCAAGAGGCATTAGATAAGGAGACCCGCTTTCCCCTCTCCTATTTAACATTGTGGGGGAAGGGATGACAACCTTCTTCAGACAACTAGTGGATGCAGGATGGTTACAGACCCCTTTTAGGTATGGGGCACCACCCATTGTTCAGTTTGCTGATGATATGATGGTCTTTTGCGAAGGGACCCTAGAGCAAATTCAAAGGCTTTCATGGCTTGTCCCTAATGGAGCTATCCATAGGTAAAAAAATAAATTGGAAGAAAACCTCACTAACCGGGATAAACATCCCACAGAGTGACCTGGAAGAAGCAGCAAATGAATTAGGATGCTCCACGGGAAGCTTGCCTTTCACTCACTTAAGCCTTCGGTGATACAAGGAAGAATTCACAAGAAAATTTGGTACCCCACCATCGAAAAGCTGAAGTAAAGGTTCACCTCATGGAAAGGAAAACACCTATCCAAAGGCTGGAAGATTAGTTTTACTATAATCTTACTTAATTGGGATACCCTCCTATATGCTTTTTTCATTCCTTGCCCCAAAGGAGTAGCCAATGAAATTGAGAAAATAATGAGACACTTTCTTTGGAGAGGTAGTAGCAATGATTTCAAGTTTCACCAAGTAAAATGGGAAGAAGTTTGTACCCCAAAAGCCTTTGAAGGACTAGGTATCAGAAGAATAACATCCTATAACCAGGCCCTCCTTTTAAAATGGTGTTGGAGGCTAAACCAACCCAATCCCCCACTATGGGCATCCTTAGATCTAAATTGAAAATCCCACACTCGGATTGGATGCTAGGATGGCACCCGTGTTACTCTCTCCAATCTGGAAGAAGATATATCAGTATTGGGGCATATTTCGGGATTTGATCAGATACCTTCCAGGAAGGGAAGATAAAGTAGATTTTTGGAGGGATGAATGGTTAGGTGAAAATCTCTTGGCCAGTCCTTTCCAAACATCTTTAGAGCTGTAAGATTCCTTGAATCCAAACTCAATGAATTACTACAGACCAGAAATGGAAGAAGCTTTGACTGGAGACTACAATTTAGGAGAGAATTAAGAGACGAGGAAGCCTTAGAGTTGTCTCAATTAGACCAACACTTGTCAACGTATTTCTTCAATATTAATAGTGCAAACAAGATCATTTGGAAACCCTATCATTTGCCCCTCTTTTTTGGTAGAGCAAATAAAAATATATGGGACCCTATCATTGAGAAGTTAAATCTCAGGTTAAGTACATAGCAAGGAAAGTTACTCACCAAAGCAGGAAGACTCACTCTGATTAAAGCATGTCTATCTGGTATCCCTACCTATTACCTCTCCTTTCTTCATTGCCCTCTTTCAGTGGTGAACACAATTGAAAATAGTATGAGAAATTTCTTATGGTCCGGTACTTCAGAGAGGTCCAAGCTTCATTTTATAAATTGGGATGATGTTTGTCAGACCAAGAATGATGGTGGATTGGGAATTCGGAAAATAAAACTCATGAATGAGGCTCTCCTGACAAAATGGCTCTGGAAACTAAATATGAACGAAAGGACTACTTGGAGGAGTTTGATCATAAGAGCTTTGGATAGTAGGCCCATACAGTGGTGGTTCAGTGCCCCTAGACAGTTGAGACTTTCTTCTATTTGGAAGAAAATTATCAAGTGGTTCCCTTTCTTTGTCCAACATATTTTTGTGCAGCCAGGCCGTGGCAACAAAACTTATTTTTAGACTGATAAGTGGACTGGAGATATTACATTTGCTGAAAAATTCAACTAGATTTTTCTCTTGGCTAGAAATCAAGAATGCCTTATTAGTGATGTGGCTCCAAGTGGACAGTTGAAGGAGGTAGATTGGACACCCCTACTTAGAAGACCTCTCAATGATGATGAGGCTGTTGAGGCAGCTATATTACAAGAGGAGTTGAGCAAATCTTATCTACGAAGAGATCAGGAAGATGAATTAATTTGGAAGCCGCATCCACAAGGTTGTTACTCGGTTAGCTCGGCTTACTCTTGTCTAGCAAATCGAGGTCAGCAACCTCATCCCGTGGCTGTGGCTTGGTCTCTATCTTGCCCAAAGAAGCAGTTATTCTTTGGGTGGTGTTGCCTAAGAAAGAGGTTGCCCACAAGGGATCATTTGTTGAGAAGGGGAATTCAGCTTCAAGATATTACTTGTCCACTATGCAATACTGAGACTGAATCAATTAACCATCTACTACTACATTGCCCCTTCAATTGGAAAGTTTGGACCTTTTTTATGGAAAGGTTTGGACTCATTCTCCCCATTCCTCATGACTTGTGTAGTATTATTGCACTTGCTGCCTCCTTGGGACTCGGTGCTAAGGGAAGACTTATGTTCGCCTCTTGCTTGGGTTATATTCCATGGCTAATATGGAAGGAAAGGAATAGCAGAATTTTCTCAAACCAAGCCTCTACTTGGAAAGATGTATGCAGCCATATCACTCATCTGATTGTCTACTAGCTGAAAGCTCAAAAGTTGTTTAGAAATATTGATTGCGGTGTAATTTGGAGTAACTGGAGTGCTATTGCCAGAGAGGGGGATGAGAAACATCCTAGAATCATCGCTTGGTCACCTCCTCCTTTGAACTCTTATAAATTAAATTTTGATGGATCCTCCTTTGGCAATCCGGGTCTGGCGGGTGTAGGGGGACTCATAAGGAACTCCTATGGTGATATCATGCTTACATATTCTGGGCCTATTGGTATCACTGAATCCACAATCGCCGAAGCCATGAGTCTCCTTCATGGGCTGAAATATTTCCTTAACTTCCACTTCATTGAACCACTACATGTTGAGGGGGATTCCCAAGTGCTAATTCAATGGTGCAAGAAGGACTTAAAGCCTCCTTGGAGGCTTCGACATATTATTGATGAGATAAGGGACTTAGCTCATTTTGTTACTAGTTGGACTCATGTATTAAGGAGTGCCAATGGTAGGGCCGATGAATTGGCTAAGCATGGGGCCCATGAGCAGCATTTTGTTGTTCGGACCACCTTGTAATTGTTATATCTTTTAGCCCATTGGGCTACAATCAATAAAATCACAACTTTCAAAAAACAATCATTTGGAAACCCAGCTCGAGTGGAGAATTCACCATGAAATCTGCCTATATGGCATTGGAGAGCCCCGCAGACAGGGAGAAGCATTCGACTAGATGAGCATGGAAAATCCCCTGCCAACCTAAAGCGAAATTTTTTATGTGGAGTGCATCATATCAGAAATTAATGACGAGAGACAGTCTTGCAAGAAGAGGAATGACATTACCCTCCACTCCTTGTACTTTATGTGCCCTATTGCCCAACAAGTTTGGAATCACTTCTGGTCCATGTTTCGGTTCGACACACCAAACCCATCATTCCAAAGTCTCTTTGGCATTATTGACTATTGGAATAATCTGAAATTAACAAAAAAAGGAAAGATCATGTTGGGCTCATGTATCTCCTTTATCCCCCGGTGCCTATGGGAAGAGAGGAATAACAGAGTGTTCTCGGCTAAGGAAAGAGTGGATCTTTAGAAAATTGCTCTATTGGCTAAACACTGTACCAGAATTACTAGGTCTAACCAGGGCGAACCTCAGAGCATCATGGGATAGTGTAGCTAGGCTTACAAACCCCCACTTAAACATCCAAGAAATCCAATGAATACCACCACCAAATGGAATAATTAAGCTCAACGTTGATGGATCATCCAAAGGCAACCCAGGACCTGCTGGCGTTGGTGGCGTATTCAGAGATTAGAATGGCCATGCCATACTGTCCTTTGCAGGACCATTACCCAGCACCGATTCGGTAGTTGCTGAAACTGTAGCTATGCTACAGGGTCTAATAATCTATCATGAAAGATTCAATGGAATCCTAGAAGTAGAAGGGGACTGCCTTAATGTTATAAACTGGTGTAACAGAGCTTCTACACCCCCATGGAGATGGTTTACTTTAGGGAAATCTGGTCCCTTGGTCAATCCATAAATTGTAATTGGACCCATGTTCCTAGAACGGCAAACTCAGCTGCTGATTCCTTAGCTAAAGGAGTTTTGCTCCCCCACATGGAAGTGAGAGATCCACCATAGGATCTTACTGTAATTGCAATTTTAACTTGGCAATTTTGCAACAATGAATTTCTTACAACTTCTTCTTCTTCAAAAAAAAAGTCAATTGTGCAATATTTTTTTTGTAAGTGCAAAGTCTTCTTCTTTAATGCTCTCACTTGGATGTCTTGCAATGATGTATTACAAACAGGCAAGGATCTACACTCTTGTGACAAAAGATAAAAAGACGTTAAATTCCAAGGGTAGCTAAAACCTACTGGAAGGGCATAAGAGAAAAAAATCCTACTTACTAATGTGAAGTGTGACACTCAATAAAAAGACCACTTTGGTGAATAAAAAAACCGGATGTATGTACAACATATCTATAGAGTGGTGAGAAAAACACGATAAAATAATGATAATATGAAAAATTTGGGCTGGATAATTTGACTTTTAAGGGAGAATTGGTAAAATTTAGAAAACAAAAATGTTTATCCCCTATGTAAATTATTTAAGGAAGAGACATGGAACCAAAGAGTATTAACAAATAATAGAATTTGGCGTGCAGCCAAAGATTGGGAGCCACTTGAACAAGGTTTTTCAGTTGCTAAATCATGTGCACAAGATGGGAACCAAAAACTGCGAGTCCTTTGATAGCAAGTTCTATTTTGTCCATGGAGAGAGCCCATAGCTGGAAGGAATCCTTTCCTAGGAGAACTTGAGCTCTTGGTGCAGCTAAGACACTTGTTTTACTTTTAACCTCTCTAGCACGCGTCCAATATAATTTTTTTTGAAAGTTGTCTATGAATTTCATTTGCCACAGTGGTTTTATAGATTTAAACTCTCACTAGGGTGCCCATACAACTAGTTAGTGTATAGCAGCACAACCCTCCTCCCCCACTAATACATCTGCTTTGCAATTTACACTTCTAAGAACGATGGGAACAACTAGCTATTGCATTTGCAAGATTCTGAATTTCATTTGTAATCGATCAGTGTCTCAATGGTAGCTTGAGTTCCCTTTGACACCATTCAGTGGTGACTTTAGAATCTCCTTCAACATGTAAAGGACCAGTGAGAGGGTAATTTTGGAAGCACTTTAAACCTTGTAATAAGCTCATGACGTCAGACGTAGTGGAAATCAGTCTACCATGTGTGAGGATAGTGTCTACATTATGATTCCTGGTCAATCCCCCTATACTAGCTAGCTTGTGTTCCCCACTGAAGTCCTGTTTAAATTTTAGCTTGTATTGAGTGCTCGGGAGGGGGAATCCAGCCCTCTAGTGACAGCACTCCTGGCTTCACAGGCATAAGTCTGCCATGATCTCCAAAGAGCCCCTCCATCAATGTCCCTGAATTCATTTTGTAATTTCAACTAACTAATCATCTGATGCAAGGTGACATGTCAGAGCAAGAACGAGTAAATTTGTTGAAGAGTCTGTTATTCCTCTCCTTTCCTTCCTAATCATCCAAGGAATATTTCCAAGACTGCAATAATTATGAGTTTTCCTGTAGTACTGAGCTCCATAGTTGCAACCTTTTGAGTAACACCTGTAAAGTCTTGGGGGATAGCAGTGTGAACTCCAAACAGATTTAGAAAAAAAAAATGTCCAAGTCTCCCAACTAAAAGTTCAATGAATAAGTACAGATGACATAATGTTTCTGCTTTGCCATTACAGAGAGGGCAGATATTTGATTGTGATTGAATCCCTCTTCTTTCCAGCAGGTCACAAGTGGGTACCTTATATCTTAAGGAGCACCCACTCAAAAAAATTGTACTTCTTGGGCCAGGAGAAAGAACGAGCACTACAGCAGGGTACTGGGTACTTCCTCGATTTGTGATACAAGAGTAGCCGGAACAGGTTGAGTAATGTCGTTTGGGATAGGGCTTCGAGATGATCTCATCTTCTTGGCTTCAATGAAGATGAGTATTCTAATTAATATCTATTAATTCCCCTTCTAGTGCAACTTTTTAATGCTACAGTCCTGATTCCATGCTTTCAATAGAATGGAGTAAAATAAAAGAAGATAGAAACAATTGCTTAGAACATTTGATTTATTTCTCAAAAAACGTAGGATTTCAGAGCAAAGTTAAGTTGCCTAAAGATAGCCTACCTTACTATTCAACATGCGGATTCTCAATGTGATATCATTAGGGAGAGATATAGAGATTAAAAAAACGAAAAGTCATGTTAGAAGTCCTCTCATTTCTTTAAGAGCTGCAGGTCTTATTCTTTGTTGGAAACTAGACTTGAAGAATTTTTTGCTGTTATTTAATTTGCAAATATGAACATTCTAGTTGTACAAGTGTGCAAACGCTGAGGGTTTGGCATTGGAACATGCAAGAATTCCTGAGTAGTAAAGTATTTGTACCACCATGATAAAAGCAGGCCTTCCCTGCCGGTCAGACTGGTTGGATGAAGACCGAAGGCTTTCCAGATCCTGGCTGGCTCAAACCAGTAATTGGTCAAAACTTGTCATTTCAGGTTTAATTTGTTGGACTGTTGAACAGTTGATTCGATTCGGTCCAACTGGTCCTGTGTCATGATGTGCACACTGGGTGAGTGGGGAGAGGGATGGAAGAGAAGAAAGAAAAGGAAAAAGAAGAAAAGAAGACGAAGAGGGAGAAGATGAAGAGGAGAGGGAAGAGGAAGGGGGACGGGGTGGAGGGTTGCACCACCCTCCCCTCCCCACCGAGGTTCACAGAGCGCTCCATTGCCCCTCCCCATAATCCCTGGAAACAGAGAGATGCCAGAACGTCAGTTGAAGTCATTGATTTAAGCAGAATTCTTTAACACTACCATCGAACCATACACCTAATTTAGGTATTGAGCAATCCCATGCTGACATCAGCAGAGGTTTCATCATAACAATGTGAACATTTGAAATATGGAAGAGAAAAACGAGCTTGGATGTGTGAGAGTGCAGGTAATGAGTTGAATTCATGGTATATTATATTTTTTTTTTTTTGGAGAGATCGATTCCATTGCTCATGGGATTAATACACAGGCTACTACAATAAACTTTCGCTCTGAGGGACTCGAACTCGAGACCTCCGGACAACACAACCTTCGGTGTTACCAGTGAGCTATGCTCAGCTTCACAATTCATGGTATATCATAAGAGTAAAAAACTGATCAGAAACAGGAACCTAATGTCCATGCAGAGTCTGGATCCAGTATGGACCTGCTTGAACTAAAGTTGGGTCCAAGTGTAGCAGAGAAAAGTCTCAATGAGATGGTAGTAGTTCTTGGAGACCCTTGGGCAGCAGTAGTAGTGTGCCTGAAGGTAATGACAATAGAACATAAAAAATACTTGGTCTTCAGACTCAACTGATAGTGGAAGTAGACCAATCTCCTTCAGAGTGATCAGAGGCTGCAAAGATGCAAAAAGAAAACTGTTGGATGAACCTTCTGAACGTTGATCTCTGATCTGTTGCCAATCAAAGAAACTGTGGGAGAAAGATAGGATATTGAAAGGAAGGAATCAAGAGAGAAAAACTGCGGAGAGAACAGACTGCCCATTAGGATTTAGGATTTAAAGTTCAACAGTAGCTAGACTTTTTTTAATTTGAGTCATGGAGACTGTTAATTTATATAAGTGCCCTTCTGTAGGGTGAAGTAGAAGAACTTGAAAAATTAATAATTACATCATTATGCTCTTGGAAACATTATTTAAGCTAATTGTGAAGAATTTTAGCTATACTATGAGCAATAAGAACGGGGTAAAAAGACCAAAGTACCCTTATTCACCAACATAATAAAATGAAACTTCGGCACTTCCTGTATATAGGGTTCTTATCTATATAATGAAGATTCATCATTGAGATGGCCTTTTAGAAGATGCTGTATGTCTTGCTGACTTTGGTCCTTTATGCATTTTAGCGGTGAACTAACTTACTGATTGAGGCAAATAGAGAACCTTATTTTCTTTTTATTCATTTTTATCTTCTTTTGCATTTTTTCCTTTCCCATCATGGGTGGCAAGCTGAGGTTAAATCTGCTGATTTACTTTTTCTGTGTATCTCAAAAATCTGCAAAATCTAAAAGGAGTAAGCACCATTTTCTGGTATAAACAGGAAGGACTTCTTGTTAAATGGGGCTATATTGATAAACTTCTTTATGATTTGTTTGCATAATTTTTTCTTTATGATTATTTAAAATTTCGTTGTCATTCAAAAAAAAAAAAAAAAAAAGAAAAGAAAAATGTGCATAAAAGAATTATGAGATGACCCCAATGGTCAAGATGTTCCTAAGATTGGATAGTTCTCAAAATGGTCATTTGACGAATTTACTGTCCTGAGAAAACTGGATTCTTGGTTTTGAGAGAATCGCATCATACTGATCAAGATTTTACAGTAAGCTCTCTTACCAAATGTCTACCTCTTGCATGTACTTCCATTTGTTTTGATTTAATATATTATGATCTAGAGGCTAGTATGGGTGTTGACAAAACTGGAAGATGGTATTTATATGCTCGATGTTTATGAAAATGGCTTTGGGATAAATTCTCCATTTATGAAGTTGATTTACTTGTTGTAGGTACCTCATCAAATGAAAACCAGTGTGGAGTGTCCCAGCCTAGCGATAGTGATTTTGCATCATTGCAAGAACGTGGGCTGGAAGTGAATGCTGGAGTGGGTTGTGATTCTTGTGGGGTAATGTCTCACACAGTCTATAAGCCATATTTATACCCTCGGGAAACTGTAGGAAGTTGGTGGGTTCATTCTGATGTAGCTATAAGCCATATGATATAAACAGAGATATGGGATGGGTCATCAAGCTCATATAAGAGCTGGCGCATCTCTTGATAGCAACTAAAACTCGAAACTTCTTTTCTTTTTCATGATTTCTGACTCCAACAATTTTTTGACATTTCGAGCTGCAGATGTATCCAATAATCGGCAAGTGGTACAGATGCAAAGATTGTAAAGAGAAGATCGGTTTTGATCTGTGTGAAACGTGTTACAATACTCGGTCCAAGCTTCCAGGGCGATTCAACCAGCAGCACACCTCGGATCACAGGCTCATGCTTGTTCAGCCGCAGCGGCTGCGTGGCATCCTGTGGCGTCTTGTGATCGAAAATGGCGCGATTGTTCCCGTGCCCTCTGATGATGAGAATGAGGAAGAAACCAACCACACAGATTCTGCTGTTTGAGCTTGTAAATAGATGTCGTTTTATACTACGAACCTCAATTACCGGTGCCTGTGGAAGAACTATACTGACTGAAATATTCAATCATCTCCTTTATAAATACAACTCTGCAAATAAAAATTTTATTATCTGTCAACTTGATAGGATAAATTCCGACTCCGTCCAGAAAACAGTCTTGTTGTCATTTCAGATTTTCTCCCCCATCCTTGGTCTTTCCTTTTTATGTGAACCTGCATCTTATTTCATATACAAATCAGTGTTTTAAAAACATTTAGAGAATTAATTACCTCAAAAAGGATACGATAGTATTATAAAGAGTCTACAAAGTTAAAAGCAAGAAGAGTTATACTGTCATCCGAGATTATAAGTTTTCGGGAGAGAGTAGCCCTGATAGAGTCTTGCATTAAAACTGAACATAAAAACCTAGGAATAATTCGGAACCTTATTCTGATGTGATCAGATAGAGAAGTTGCTTCGGTGGAGCTCATCTTGGCCAACGTGTCAACTGCTTTGTTTGCTTCCCTAAGCTGGTGGGAGAGAGGTACTTCTGTGGCAGCTTCTTCAACATATTGCGGTAGGTGTGGACAATATTCACTAACTTCCAATGGCTGGTCTGAATTCCTTGCATCATCAATATAACGAGTGAGAGTCCTCTTGTATAATAATAGGTAAAAAGGAAAAATATTTATTTATAAGTGAAAGGTTAAGTTGAAGAGCAAGTAATTCAGCTTGGTTATTTGTTTTATGAGTTAAAAGATTAGAAAGCACAGATCAATGCTTCCTCCTCCGAGTTACGAAAGATAACACCACATCCTGCCCTATTGGAGTCAATTAGAGATGAACCTTCAAAATTTGCCAGGTTATAAGGATGCATAGGTGGGGACCATTGAATTTGATTTCGATCTTCGGTTTTGACTGTGGATTGTGGGATTTGGCGATGTAAAATGGTTTGGTGGGAAATATAAATAATATGGTTCACACATTGAATTATAGAAGGGAGTTTGTATGAAGAGTGAGCAAATGGGCATTGTATGAAGAGGTGATCGATAGGTCCTAAAGCTGAGTGACATAACTGATATTGTAGGTCAATCTGGAGACCTATTCGACTAAGGAGTGATGAGGTTTGTAATTTGTCTTTGATAAGGAGCCATAGAAAGATTTTCTGTTTAGGAAGAATATGTAATTTCCAGATTTTCTGCCATAGAGGATCTAGTGGGCCATAAAACATGTTACCTTTTGTAAGTTTAAAGTGTGAGTGTGAGTAAGATGGTAAGCTATTTTGGTGGAAAAAGATCCATCCTTGGAGGGTGACCTAAGGATAAAGGAAGCCACGTCAGAAGGCCACATCGTTCTAACGAGAGGTTCATTCCAATGAGAGTCAGAGTTGAGAAGGGAAGAGACCTTAGCCTGCCAATGCAATGATACTTGTATGAGTCTAGGTAGGTCACATAGCGGTTGGTTGAGATCTTCCATCCATGTATCCAATAAGAGGGAAGAGTTTTTTCTGTCACCTATTCTAGCACAAATTTGATGAATAAACTGCGGGAGGAGTTTGGAGATTTGATTCAAAACAAGGGATTTTCCTTGTTTGGATTGTCATATAGGTTTGTGAGGAGATGAACCATATTTTGTTCTCATAAATGCAGCCTATAAAGAGTGTTGAGAGGTATACATGCACCAGAGGAGTTTAAGATGGAATGTTGTGGCTATAGTGGACCACTTAACTAGATGCAATTTATGTAAACCTTTGTAAGACCATATGAAGTTTCTAAATTTTTTTTCAATTTGTTACGTGAATTTGTTTGGGAGGCTAAAGCAGGTAATTAGGTGAATCGGGATACTAGAGAGAACTGATTTAAGTAGAGTTATTCTGCCCTCAAAAGATAGGGTTTGTTAGTCTAGCCAAGGAGACGTTTGTCAATAGACTTGAGAATAGGGTCATATGTAGTTCTAATTAAGTGTGTTGTTGGAATATTGATACTTAAGTAGGGACCCATAGAATCAACTACGGTAAACAACGGGATTTGAGAACTGATCTGGATTCTAAGATTACCAAGAACGCTCTTGCAAAAGAATAGTGAGGATTTTGTGAGATTATAGTGTTGTCCTTAGAAGTTTGCATATTGGTTGAGGATATTTGTAAGGGTATTTGTGGATGTTACATCTGCTGTGCTAAAGAACAGTATATCATTTACATAGTGTAAATTACATTACATATGGGTTGCATGTTTTGAATTAGTTTCCAAAGTTTAATTTGTTGTGTTAAAATTATTTGTTGGATTTAATTGGATAAAAATTCAGTGGCCAAGATAAAAGTAAAGGTGACATAGGATATTCTTGTCTAAGGGCACATGATAAGGTTATGACCAAGAAGGAGAGCCATTAATTTTAAATAATAAAAAAATTTTTTATAACAATTGTTGTGCCTTGTTAAGTCACAAAGGTTTTATGGGTTAGGAAAACCCATTATAGATTGTAAAATAGGTTACAAACCCGGTCCGTGTTAGCTACACCATGTTCAAAATCATAACGAAGCAGCATGAACAATTAGAGAGTAAAAAAAAAAGAGTAATGCGTACATGTTAATCTAAGTCTTTAAAAATATAAAAATATTTTTTTATTAAAAAATTTTATTTTCTAGAGGATGACACTAGGCATCAATGGTTTGGATTAACTAGTATGTAAGATAGGTGAGTGGGTTAAGTGCAATTAGCATTATTCAAAAAAAAAAAAAAACCCTTGCCAAAACAAACCCACAGCGTAAAGAAATGCTTATCGACTGAAACACGTCTGAGACACGTCTCAGAAAGACTGAATAAAAATTACAATGATTGATTAAGTGAAGAAATAAAGAAAGAAGAAACAAAATGCTGAAGCCACATCGTTGTAAGACTGCAAACAGGAAAAAAAAAAACACCCAAAATAGCAGATTGAGATTTGAGAATGCTCCCTTCTTTTCTCTCTCTCTCTCTCTCCCTCCTTGTACCTACGCTTTGTTTATTCAGGAAGTAAAATGATGGGGAAAGAGAGGTTTAATGGACGGCTTGAATACGGGAGGGGAACACTCACGTGTGTCTTCAACCCGCAAAACAAGACAAAACTCCGAGCTCCTGAGACGACAGAGAGAGAGAGAGAGTCGTTGAGAGTCGTCTTTTGACGCCAAAAAATAAAAAGCCCAAAAGCTGCTGCTGCTACTCGTAACTAGGCCTTCCTGTGACTCGCTTCGGATTCTCTTCTCGCCCCCATTTTTTTTTTTTTTAAAAAAAAAAATTTTGCGACCGAATTGGGTGTTCTTTCAAAACTTCCCGCCACTTCCCTCCCGGTCGACTTTATGGTTCGTTTACGTAGCCAAATTTAAAAAATACGGTTATTTTATTAATTTTTGTGATAATTAATTATTGTTATCCGTGCGGTTCTGCTTTCCGTAACATTAACTTATTATCATTTTCATCTCTGCGCGGAAGGACAGAATGATGCTAATTTGTATGCTTTTGGGACGGCGACGCGTATCTCGGTGGGCCCGGTTGTGAAGTGGGCCCATTTTCCTAAACCATGGGCCCACTCGATTCCGCACTCCTTCAAGGCATTTTTAGCTATTATTATTATTATTATTATTGATTTTTCGTATAAAAATAAAAAAGGGGTAAAAAATGGGCTCGAGGCGAGCGTTTAGGGTTTCGGGATTCCCGGGAGGGGTTAACTTAAAAGGCATCGGAGGCGTAGGGGTACCTCTAGGCTTCCTTCCTGACGTGGCTCGTTTGTCACGTACCAATTATGTCGCCTATTTTTTTTTTGGCGGGAACTTTGTCTCCGAAAGATTCCCCCTCCTTCCTTCCTTCCTCGCCCGTGGCGCCAAAACCAAGAAAACAAACTCTCTCTCTCTCTCTCTTCTGTGTAAACACGATGTTTTTCAGATGAGCGAAGAGGGGTTTTTGCTCAAACTCGGTGCTGGGTTTCAAGTTTTCAGCGGGCATTGATCTCAAACGAAATTGTTCCAGTTACTAATCGCTGATCGAGTGTTCTTCTCTAGGATTTTTCTGGTGTCTCAAACTAATGCGGCTTCTCGAATTGAGAAAGAAGAAGAAGAAGAAGAAGAAGAAGAAGAAGAAACGAAGAAATTCCGCAATCCGGAGAGACAAGTAGTAGGGTTTAGGGTTTAATTTCAGTGTATGTTTTTTGTTTTGTGTGCTCTGTTTTCAAGGGGAGGAGCGGGAAAGGAAGACTTTCCGAGCTGCCTTTTTTTGGATTGTGGAAAGAGGGTTTGTTAGGGTATCCAATGGCTTGGCTTGCTTCTCAAGTCACGCATTCTCTAATTTCTCCGCGCTTTCTCACATTTGTCCATGATTCACACCTGCTTCTCGCCATGAAAATGTGAATTTAAAAAAAAAAAAATATTTAATCTCAAATAAATTGCATGAATTATATATCGTTTTCTAACAAAAGACGTAGTCACAAGTAATTAAAAAATATTTATATTATATATTATTTTTTGTCGTTTTCCTTTTTGAAATTTTTAAAAAAGAACAAAAATGTTTAGATTTAAGTTAAAGAGTAATACTAGAAGTGACATACTTATTCGAAGTACATATTAATCTAAGCTCCTACAAATATATAAAAAATATATTTTATTTATAAAATTTTATTTTCTAAAAGATAAATTTTAGATTTTTGTTGAATTAATTATTCGATTCGAAAAAATAATTAATTATTATATATAAATTAGTGAAGTGTGAGAACAAAATGATTTTTTTTTGAGAAGAAACGATGATTTTCATGTATTTTATACTAAAATCGTTTTTATTTTGGAATTAATTATAAAAATAATTAATTATATAAATTAGTGAATGCCATTTGGTGGCTGTCGTACAGAATACAGAGACCAACACATCCGAGTAGGTTAATAAATTCGATAATCTCGTACAATTAATTTCTTCGCCTGCTCTAATATTAATAGTATAATCACTATTTTTTAATTGTTACATAATTAGGTGCACGTAATTCTCTTCTTTCTCCAAAATATCGCGAGAGGGCTAAAACGGGAAATCGGAAAACCCTCGCCCGCACTCCCTGCAAATAAAAACCCCTTTTTTTCCCTCCTTAACCACCGCCAACAGTCCAACTTCCCTGCCTCTTCCCTCTCTCTCTCTCTCTCTCTCTCCCGCCATCGCCTAGGTTTTTTTTTCCCTCCTTTCGTCGGCCAAGCTTCTCTCTCATCTTCTTCTTCTCGACTTCGTTCTCGACTGTTTAACCCGTTTTTACTCTCTCTCTCCTTCTATTTTGAGTTCTGCTCCTTTTCATCCTTCGTTGTTTTTTTTCCTTTACTTCTTTTGTTCTGTTTATGAGTAGTTCTAGTCCCCTTGGTTTTTTGTACATGAATCAGCAGTAGTGGGAGTGTTGAGTGACATGGGAAAATACATGCGCAAGGCGAAGATGACGGGGGAAGTCGCGGTCATGGAGGTCTCACAGTCTTCCCTCGGCGTACGGACGAGAGCCAGAACCCTCGCTATGCAAAAACCGGCCGATAATCCACCTACCGCCGCGCCGGGTTGCTACCTCCAACTGCGGAGCCGGAGATTGCTGAAGCAGGTCGTGCCCCAGGAGGCCAAGAAGACCACCAAGGACTCCGCGCCTTGTAAGGAGAAAGCTAACCCTATTCCCAGGCTTGTTTCCGCTTCGCTGAATTCCGGTTCTATTGGGTCGGTTTCTCTCGGTTGTTCGAAGAAGAATGGTGCCGCTCATGCCGTGGAGGGGACTTTGTCCACGGTTCCTCCCCTGGAGGGCATAATGGAAAATGAGGTCGGCCTTGAGGCTTCGTTTGGGGAAAATTTTTTGGATACAGAAGGAAGAGATAGGTCGGTTCGATTCCAAGTTACTGTTGAAGATTCTATTTTTTTTTTGTTGCTCTCTTTCAAAAAAAAAAAAAAAATTAGGCTCGAGGTGCTGTTTGTATTCGAAGAGGGTTTGTTCTGTGTTTTAATTTATGCATGCTAATGTGTCAGTTGATTTCTATCTCCCGTCTTTAAGTTTGTATACGGAGGTTTTGAAAAGCTTCGTTTTTAGGGCTTTTTGGTGATATTAATCTTTCCCGCTTGTTTTTATTTTATTTTTGGTTTTGTGGTAAAAAAGGTTTTCGTCAAACAGCTTTAGTTGTTTAGGTTTTTTTCTTCCGTTTTTGTTACGGTGTCCAGTAGAACAGAACTGGTTAGAAAGCACAGTCAGTTTCTTTTTCTTGAAGGTTTTAAACTTTTTAGAACTTTTATTGGGCGTTTTTGTGTCATTACCTTATTAAGAATTTTGTTTTTACAACTTTTTCCTTGTGCCGCTATATTTTGCAGGAGTTTTGTGGCATCCAGCCGGTTACATGTGTATGAGGCGTTTTTTTTATTAGGGTTTTCGTCACTTTAACGGACTTTGATACATCTTCTGTGTCTTTTTTCGTACAAGAATATTATGTTTTCTATGTCAAAAAATCATTTTTTGCGTTGTTTTCTTCTTTCTTCCTTTGGAAATAGCTTCACACTAAGATGGTTCTAGCAAAATTTGTTGCTGTGGTCTTCACATGTCCTTTGTTTCGGTGTTTCCCTTAGTTCCTGTGTTTTTAAGACATGTAAAGGTCGTATGTACTGGTTCGTGGCTGATACCACATTTATACATTTTCCTTTGTTTTTGCATTGTCTCCCTAGTTATTTTATTCCGAAGGTATTTCAAGTTCAATCAAGGTATTTATGGTTAATCATATGGTTGAAAAAGGGAGACTGGAAGAGCTGCAGAGTCTATCAAATATTGCAATGCCTTCAATTTGAGCAAAGAAATTTTCCATATCATCTCTTCCTGAGTTGCATTGCCCCTTTCACGCATATTTGCCTCATTTGAAATGGGGACACTGCTTTAGTTGTTCTCTTTTGGGATAATGTCTGATAGTGGTTTTATGAGGCAGTGTGGTCTGTTTCAGGAACATGGGTACTGTCAAATCCCTTTTAATAATATTTATTGCTCGGAAGGAGGTATTCCTTTGCTTTTACTGAACGGATTTATTGCTCTGTGACATTGTTGGTTTCTCCTCTGTAAAGCTCTTTTCTTTCTCTTTTTGTGTTTTTCTGTTTTTGAAGTCTGGAGTAACTTTGTACGGTGGTTGTACTGTCAGTGAGGTTGTGTCGATTAATAAATTCATAATAAATTTTCTGTAAAAATTTATTTATTTTCTTCATGGACTGGATCTTATGGTAAAATATCAGTGTACTATTACTTAAAACTAGGAGTGTTACACTAATAAATATATAAACAAGTTGTGCCTGTTTCGTTCATCTGCTGCTATCTGTTTTTTGATCTAGTATACACCTTGTATAAATTTATGTTCATATGCATATATTTATAAGACTGTTATGTGCTTGAGCTTTGGTCTAGCTGTTGACTGTTGGGCTAGATTTGACAGAAAGATGAGCTTTACCATCAAAGTGCTATCAAACTCTGGATGCTATTGCCAGCGTCTAACGTGTTATTCCTGGCCTTAACCATATATCTCTAACCGTCTTCAATCCTCTTATTCTAGTTATTATCGAGTTGTTGACAATTATTTTGGATTTATCATTTTCAGGAGCATTAGGGAGACCACTCCTTCCAGTTTAATAAGGGCATCAGAAACGCTGGGAACACCGGGTTCATCTACCAGGCCAACACACTCATCTGCTTCCCAACGTATACATGGCACAATGTGCAGAAATATTCCAACAACTAATGAAATGGAGGAGTTCTTTGCCGATGCAGAGCTACAGCAGCAGAGAATATTTACGGAAAAGTATATTTTCTAATCACTTGAGCTTTTATAACATCCAATACATTTCTGCAAGGTGTATGCGAGACGTTCTTTGGATTCCTTTTACGGTAGATTGGGTTTTAAAGTTTAGTTAGATGACGTACTTTGTAAGTCCTTTAGTAGTTTGTTAATTTTAGGAGTTTAGGGTATAGGGCCTAAGATTTGAATTTTCATCGTCGGTCCATGTGTGTTTTATTATAGGAGTGAGTGTTCTTTTCGTAGAGATGTGATACTGAGGTGCTCTGAGATTTTAAGGTCAGACACCCTTAGGGGAAGAAAGGCTTGTGGTTAGCTTAAAGGATAGCTCCTCTATCATTGGAATATCAGCGGTGTGCAGCATGGGGAAAAGAAGCTTCCTAGTAATGGGACCATTAAAGTGGTATTGTGAGCCAGCATAGATTTTGAAGTAGTTCCACTTTGCAATAGAGCTTGTGCTGCTTTTTGGTTTTACTTTTTCTCTTGATTGGGAATGGTTCCAGTAAGAGCAGTGGCTGCTGTGTGTTGACGTTTCCGATTTAATGTTCATTGTCGTGTGGGTTTTGTTTTCTGGAGGTAAGGCTGATGAATATGGTGATGTTGAACTCTGTTGATACAGGTACAATTACGATCCAGTGAATGATTTGCCTCTGCCCGGGCGGTACGAGTGGGCGAGATTGGACGGATAGCTGTTGCAGAATCTCAGAAGAGGGTACTGCCCTGGATTTTCGAGTGGCAGCAGCAGCAGCAAGTGGCGCCCCATTACTTTTTCACTTAGGTTTGTAAAGCAAAGGGTGTCTGAAGCTGACGTTATAATGTGCAGTCTAATGGTCTGTAACATAGTAGAGTTACAGGGAAAAGACAAAATCTAAAAGAAAAAAAAGGAAAGAAAGAGAGCCCCATCTTCTAACAGATGATCATTTGGGAGGTAGGTAGGTAGGACGACGGGGTGAGTCATTTCTCTTGTTTGTTTTTAGTTTTTCTGTCTGATACAATGTATACCAGAGTCTGGGGTGAATGGTCAGAGGATAAAGATGACATAGTGGGGGTGGGTAACAGAGACACAACAAGACAGCAGAGCAGGGGCAAAGTTCCCACTCATCTTGTTTTTTGTCTATACTCTTCTTCGATGCTGTCACTGTAGCCGAAGGAAATAAATTCGACCCATTGCCCTCCTTGTCTTCTTCTTCGTAGTACCTTATTGTGTTTATAACCGGAGGTTAAAAGCTTCCGTGATGGAAACAGTGTCCATGGGAGCATTTAAAGGGGCACGGTTTCTCTTGTCACGCTCTCAGGTACGCCCAGGAGAATCTTGTCTTGCAAAAGCACGACATGACATTGGGTTTTTCCCGACCTTTTTGGATTTTTAACTTAATCGGTGACAACTTCCAAGGCGTGTTGAATTGATGAGAATCTGCTTTGGTTTTTGCTCTGTATTCGCCCCTTCTACACATCATATCGTGAATTTAAGTTTTATGAAGTTTTCAAAAGAGGAAGCAGGGCTCATTAACATATGCTTCTGGGTAAAAAGATACAGAGACCTGAGGCGTTATAAATACGAAATGCCTAGTTTTTCCTGTATTTCACGTGCCTTTATATCTGCTCACTTGTCCTAAGAAGTTACAGTATCAGTTGATCGATTAAGCATTTTCTGAAAATGGGTTCGTATCGGAATCATGGCGCAGAAAACCCAATAACCTGCTCCATTAAAACTCGAGTGGATTCCCTTCCTGGGGATCGTATTCAGTCCCTAGTTCGTTTTGTACTCTTTGTTCATTGTGAAATTTGGATTCACGGGCCTCACTTTTGAAAATTCTGAGGATGGGAGATGGCACAGAGAGGACAAGAAAGAAGAGTAATGGCTTATTTGCTTGGAGTAAAAGAGACAAGTTATTTTGTATACCATTCTATTTTTAAGGGCGTGCGTGACTTTGGCATGCTTACTTATCAGTATTCTATTCGACCTAAACAAAAAACCCTCCCTCCTCCCAAACCCCAAACCCTCCCTCCCTCCCACCATGAGAATGGCAATCAATATGCATCTGGACACCCGGGAGCCGCCTTGTTTCCTTGACTTATTCAGTTTCTTACGCATGAGGGGTTGTGTAGTCGAGCCCTGTTGTCTTTTGTGTCGCCCTTATTTGATCGTTTCCCAATTTTTTGTAGTCTTCAGTTACTTGCTTTAGTTACTTGCTTTATAGAGTAAAATATTGAAGGGCTACTTTTTTTGTCTTCTGTACTAGCAATAAAATTGAACTATAAAAATGTGAGCCTATCTTAAATCTCTCTGAGATATACGAATTCCATAAATAAATTTACTTGAAATATATAGATGGAAAAACTTTTGTCCTGCGACCCTAATTTCTCTACAAAAAATTAAATTTGTAGAAATGTGGTCTTTGTATCCATACTGTAGAAAAAATTTAATTACCTGTTCATATTGCTGACCATGTTAAGAAAATCAGAAATTAATTGGTTTGCAGAACAAATGTAATTTCTTAACCCGCTTTCAGGTCCTTTGATGAAATGGTAATTAAAGTCGTTCTCAATTGGTAGGAAGAGCAAATGAGAGAGTAAATAACTGTTCTTTTTCTTTATTATTAATGAAAGACTAATTTCCTAATTTAACAATAAGCTATTCATATCACCGATAATAATTTAGTAGAATACTTCTTCATAAGTGCTCCAGTCTAGCTAGAAAATCATGAGTTTTTTCAGTAGAAAATAGAAATAAATGAAATCTGAGAGAATAATTTTTTTCTCTCCTCCAAAAGGATTTCTTCTCTTAAAAGTATCTAGGAAGCTTTTGACGTTGGGAATGAACTCATCAGCTAGAATCTTTTCGATTTTATGGTTGCACCAGCCCTGAGACTTAATATATATAGTTGATTTCCCAATTATAGATTCTTTTAATTTACCAATTCTGATCAACTCGTTAGTCCTTGTCCAGAGCATTAATGCGAAAGTCTTTCTACAATTTCTGCCTGCCCTTTTAACTGCTTATCCTTAATTACCCAAAGCAATTTTAACCTGCACGGTAATTCTAACCGTGTATCTCATGCATGCACCTTTCAATCAAACTCACGAATAAATTCAGTCTTTTGCTTCATTTTCTATCAGGGTCAGCACTGCATCTCTATTAGTGGTTCTCTCTCAAATATACGGGTAAAAAGCTTATCTGAAGTACTTTTTGTCTATATGTATATAGTATCTTTCCAGTTAAGAAATATAGTTGATTACTATGTTTTCGCTTTTCTATATTTGCAGGCATTTTTTCTTCGATAAAAGTGAGATAGGTAGAGTTCCTTAAAAAATTATATGAGAATTTAATTATTCTATGTTTTGGTGTAAACATCATGTGAGCTTGATACTAAAATTTGAGTGAAAGAATTATGTATGGCAGACTTGAACCATCATTTGATTATTGCTCTTTCAGTGGCTTGATGAAGCACTATCCATTTTGCGCTGAGACAAGCCCATTTTGGAGGTTGTTCTAACCAACAAACCTAAAAAAACATTTTTATGATATGTGGGCATCTTATGAACCAGTAGTATATATAACTTATATAACTCTCAATGAACACATTTAAATACTTGTTGATTGGATTTTTTTTTTTCTAGTGGAGTAGAAGATGATTTATGAGTTATCGTGTGTTGAATGTGGCTTAAAATCATCCAAGGAGTAAGATCATTGTTGAAGGTTCTTGGGTTATTTCTTATAATTAGATATGTATTAGAAGAAGTTTTTTCACCAAGCCCGTAATGTTCAAGGTATGCTTCTTAAAGTATTATGGCAGTGGTGAATGTATTCCAATGAATCCATTGGGTCAGAAATACTTTTTAATCAAATGGCTTCAAAGGAGGAGTTTATATGTTTTGCCTATTGTAGATAATATGTTGTTTCAGCCAGATAGGAGTATGTTCATGGTTGTCTTTAGTTAAAAGTTGTTAATCTATGTGCATTTTTGTTTCTGATTAGTTCTTAAATCTTCTAGAGAGTATCCACAAATAAGCTATTGCTGAAATCAGTTTGTTTAGTGCAATGGGAAGATAGACTATCATAGGAAACAAGTGTCTGGTGATTTGAACATTAACAATTTGAAATAGCCCATTTCTTTGAGTTCTTTCTGGTTCCATTTTGGTAGCTCTTAGATTTGAGTTCTTTCTGGTTCCATTTTGGTATCTTTTAGATTTGAGTTCTTTCTGGTACCATTTTGGTAGCTCTTAGATTTGAGTTCTTTTTGGTTCTTCCTTATTTTCATCCTCATAAATAGATATGTATTGTCTTTGACATGTTTGTTAATACTGTGACGTCAGATAAATTCCATTATAAGCTTGTGAGCTTCCTTATATAATATCAGATGTTTATTTGTTACTTATTATACATTGCAGGTTTGTATTCCATTCATTTGAGCAAATCAAATCAAGCTGGTGAATCTACTGAAGCAGCAAATGGCTAGGGAAAGAAGGCCACAATGGGCTCAATTGATGATCATTGGGCAAGCAAATTGGATATATTCCACATTGATCTCTCATCTGTATATGGTGACAGGTGTGCTCCCTCTCTCTCTCCTCTCTCTCCTCTCTCTCTCTCTCTCTCTCTCTCTCTCTCTCTCTCTCTCTCTCTCTCTCTCTCTCTCTCTCTCTCTCTCTCTCTCTCTCTCTCTCTCTCTCTCTCTCTCTCTCTCTCTCTCTCTCTCTCTCTCTCTCTCTCTCTCTCTCTCTCTCTCTCTCTCTCTCTCTCTCTCTCTCTCTCTCTCTCTCTCTCTCTCTCTCTCTCTCTCTCTCTCTGTAATCTAATTTGTTTTTCTTTTTTCAAACTTTTCTGCCAATTTGTTGTTTGCGCTGGGGAAGAGGTTCCGCCCTCGGAGCCCTAGTCGTCGGTGGAACCTCCTTCCACCGACGAATGTTCTGTTCGTCGGCGGAACCAGTTAACTCCGTCGGCGGTTGATTTCGTTGGTGGTACAGTCCGCCGACGCCTTCACCGTCAACAACGACTCACCAGCCGCCGGAGCAATTAAGCGATGCTTCAAATATTGGACTGACCCAACATATGGAAATTGCACCCATGGATCAATAGGGAGAAAAATTTGAAAGTCTTGAACCCTAAGAAGAATCCAGCTGGGGAATATTCACAAAGGGATGATGAAGGGGGGTTCTTTAAATCAGGGTCTAATACCCGTCTGTTCATGGTCACCGATGAACACCATGTCCAACCACTTTCACCTCTTAGAGCAATTAAGCGATGCAAATATGCCTCCCTTGACGACTTGGTGCACACGGCTGTCCAGATCAGAGTGGAAGAGGTAACTAAGTTAATTAATTGAGATTATTTTTCCTTTATAATGTAAAATTAGAATAAAATACTGTCCCCTTTTTTGTTGTTAATTTGTTGTTGTCAATTTGTTGTTGTTTTATGCAGGCAATGAACTTGCTTAAGGCTTCTCTTATTTCCATGACTCCACTGACCGATGTTTTCACAAGATCTGTAAAACCTGCTCGTGCCCCAGAAGAAGAGCTAGTGAATTTGTGTGGACTAAATTATGATGTTAATTTCTGCTGCATATGATTTTCCATACGTTTTTTTCTCAGAAATGAATGGTAATTAATATATATTGCTATATGTCTCTCTATCTACCATTTAATCCATTTGCTTAAAAAAAATAGACATGAATCGAAAATCTTCACCCTTGGAATAATTTACTCCTTTACCCATATGTAGTACATTAATAAAATAAAATATGGCTAAAGGTTACTTTACACATGCTTATCAGTTACTTGAAAACTTAGTTCTCTCATATGTAGCAATAAGAAAAAGTCGCTCTTTTATAGCATAGCTTTTTTAAAGATGATTTTGTGAAATATATTACTATGCTTAATAATATTTTTATGTTCTAACAGTATTTTGATACTACCTAGCTACCTGTTTTTAGTAATTTTATCATAATTTTACGAATTATATTTTAATTATTGGCTTATCAGCTGCTACTGAATTGCCCATAAGTAATTAGGTAAAAATATAGTTAATAAAATACCCATAGGTATATACACCTTTGCTCACCTATATGGAATACACTATGTAGATTTTTTTTTTGAACCAGGATACGCTATGTAGATTCAAAAGGGAAAAGTAATACCTTTTAGCAGTCTCTTAACAATTGACATCTCTAGGGCCATACTATATATTTTTATACTTTGTTCCGGTAGCTAATTTTTCTTTAACGCCTAATTTCTGCTTTAATCATCTTTTACTATTTGAAGCTTTTGGAGATGATGAATTACCGTGGAAGACTTTTTTATGAAATTGTGTTGTTATTTTAATAACAAATAGGATTTGATGTTCATCTACTTTCTTTTACATTTTCTCTGGAGACAATGAAAGCTGATTATTGTGTCTTCCACTTTCGTTGTTGATTTCATTTATTTTATTTGTATTATAAAAGTTATAATTGATAGTTTATCATCTGCATTCTTCTGCTTTTCTTTTACCTTTTTTCCCTCTTTTCTTTTTCTCTCACTCTGGACTATGAAAAGGGAGATTTGTAAAAGACAATCATGAAAGCTGTCTTCTTTTCAGTTTTCACATTTGGAGAGCCAAACAGTTATGGAGAATAGGGAAGCTCATCAAAGTATCTAAGTTAAGCTTTTTCAAAGAAAGAACATTGAATATAACATATAGTACTGAATATATTCTATATTGGTGCAAAGTATATTAAATTATAGTCTTCAACTGATGGACTAAGTGTAATTCATCTTAATAAAGATGAATATACATAACATTAACGATTAAAGTTTTAACTGCATGCATGTAACTAGTGCTAGTTTTATTGATTTTGTATGTCATACCTTATTTAATAATTCAATGTTCTTATGTTCTAGGTGTTATGTACTAAAAATATGTACAATGATTTTTAGGGGTTTAGTTCCTACTTAGCTTCTAATAATGTGTTGGCTACTGTAATTCTTGGGCTGAAATGGTTGAGTGAGCTTATAACTCGGTTGAACTGTTTTGACTTGACCCGGCTCTTTCATTTTTTAAGAACGCACACAAGACAACCCAGTTGAACTATTATGGTCCCACTCAGCTGAGTTAATGTCCGGATCGGGAACTATATGGAATAGTCATTATTGAAAAAATTATTGATTTCTCCATGCGAGTTTACTAGCATTAGTATTGTGTAATGGCACCATTTAAACCAGTTTAACCCAATTCAGCCCAGCCACTCAAGGTGTGACATTTTAATAATAATCTACCTCACATTGTATTATCTGTTTAATCTATTAAATGGCATAATTATCAACAAGAAAGGACTATTAGGAATTTAGGTAGCACAGTCATTAAGCATGAAAATTAATTTTTATGTTTAATTATATTTATTATATTTATTAAAAAAAAACTAATACGTACTACTTGACTTGCCTAAGGTACTAACCCAAAAATGTACCAACAGAGTCATAATGATATATCAACAAAACAATTGAAAAAAAGAAGACAGAAAAGAGGAAATGCATCCCTGCAAAGAAAGGGAGGAACGAGACCAAGTGTTACCACGGTTGACTGTAATTGTACATTCAATATGTATCGAAGTTTCCAAAATCTAATACGTTTTGGGTGTATTAGGGATGAAAAATGATATCAATACTTCCTTTATTTACTTTGAGGTTTTACATCATGACGTGGCTGCATATTTGGCGGTCTAGCTAAGAGAAAATCTAGGGTTTAGGGTTTATCCTTAGAATATATAGATAATATTTTATTAGAAAAATAAAATCTTCCTATTTTAATTTGTTGTTTTTTTATTTATATTTTTTGTTTTTTATTTATTCTATATTTTTTGTTTCCTTTTTTATATCTTGACACTTGACTTAGACTACAACTTGTTATTTTGTGTCTATTGTTTAGGATGTAAAGTCTTGAAGTCAAACAACAAAAAGTTGTAGATTATTATATCTCCCAAAAATCTGCTCATCACGGATACTTATAATCCCATATCGGTTTGTATTGATATGTCATGAGATTACGATTTGAGCATAAAAAAAACCAAAAAACCCAAAAAATTCTAAAAGAATGTTTATAATTCAATTTGCTTCAATTTACTTTAGATTCATGTAAATGTTTCATTGAAAAGAATTTAATAATAAACCAAAAAAACAAAACATACAGATTTGCTTTTATATATATTGAATTTAAAATTTTGGATAATATAATCAAAGCTTGAAATATTTTAATGAAATTTTGTAATAATTGTATATTTTAAATTTAAAGATTGTGTACATATACAAAATTTCATGATTATAATAAAATTTGAGAAAGAAAACTGCAGAGATACATTACACAGAAGATATTCATATGTGCCCACTTTCAGGTACCCTTTCTCCTCCTTATAGTCACTAAAATAGGTAAAAGTATAGGCGACATAAAATAATTCAAACACCTAGGTCAGTTGAAGTTCTGTAACAAGGAGAAAACCCCTTTTCTCGGAGATATAAAGAGTGGAGATTGGCGAGCCCAAGTTTCTCTATTTGGTCAAGCAAATGAGGAAAAGACTTGAGTCCATCCTCTTCATTTTCCTACACTATGGAGCCCACAATGGAGAAAAGGTAAGCAGATTTGTTATAAAAAAGGATAGGAGTGAGGAGCAAGATTCTTACTCTTAACTTTATTTTTTTGAGTAAATAGAAAAAATTTCCCTTTCTACTGTTGGATTCACTTCTTGAGACACTAGAGCTAGTCTTCTTATTAAAAAATTAAAAAAAGCTTAAATATCTATTATGTATATGATTAAAGAATATCTCAAAAAACAAATTGTTGTGGCTTAAATTTCAATGTTATAGATTCCATCTACCGGATTCAAGATTAAGACATCTAATTTTATTATAAGAACAAAAGACGAATGTATGAAGAATAATTTTTTTAACAAAAAAAAAAAAGTCTCCAAATAAGAGCACCAAAGTACAAACATTTGACATGATATATCATTCTTAAAGTTTGGAGCACTGAGGTCTGGTAGCCCTCGCGTCACCGTGGTTTATTTTTGCTGATTCATTCATTGAGTTGATGTGACGGGACGTGCGTAGTTGCATCATAACTCCCTCACCCGCCCGCCGCTCGTGCTACGCTGCCTCCCACGGAGGTGTGAGTGTAACTCGCACATGCGCCACGGTGGCACATCCGTGGCCACGGACGCACGGGTATGGGCCCATCAATTTTTTTTCTGCTTTTCCAAAATTGTCCCCCGAAATTCAAATCCATTCCACAGTACAGTTATACGGAGGAGTATCTCTCTCTCTCCTTCGTTTTTGCAATTTCTACTCTTTTCTCCCCTGGCTCGGGACTTTTTTGGTGCGCAGGGAGCAGTGCGATCGACTTTAGCCTTTTGGAGGCGCTTTGGATTCCGCGGGTTTCTTGGCTGGCAGTCAAACGGAATCATCGGAGGGAGGGGAGAAACTGGGAGCTGTGTTAAACGGAGGAGAATTCTGACTCATGGGGTGTTGCAGTAGATGTCTTAGACGAGGAAAAGGTACTCACTCTGGTGGTGTCTCCGGCCCCTCTGTAGCATCCATGAAAACATGTTTTGGGTCGTGTTTGTTTTCATTTGGGTGGTCTCTTAAATGAGAATTGGGACGGTATGCGAAGAATTGTCACTCTCGTTTTCCTGAATTTTGGTGGGTTTCGGTCTCTCGCCGGGTCTCTGTTTCTCGATTTTGAGAAAGTCGAATGCGTTTCTCAACGGTTGAAGCTGGTCGATACCCAATTGCGTGTTTCGTTTTTGTTTTTGCGGTGGTCTTTCTTGGACGGCTAGCGTTTGTTGTTTTATTTATATATTTATTGAGTATTGAATTTCGGTTCGTTGGCCTCAGGGTCGAGCTCGCGACGCGGTTTCGTTTTGTTTGGTTTTTATTATTCCTCTGCGTTAGGATACCGTATGTCGACGTTTCCTGATGGAAGGTCTTTGTCTCTAAGTTGATGGCTGACTTGAGTTTCTTCTTACTTCCTCGTTTCCTTCCCCCGATTTGCCTGTTTTAGTCCATCAATCTTAAATTCTGCTAGGAGTAAAGACGATCAGCTTGCTGCTGTTTGATGGCTGCACTTTCCCAATTCAACGTCCAATGCTAATTTATCAAATTCAATACTTGTATTATACGATTTTTTTCATATTGGACTAAATATAGCCAAGTTTGTTTTTTGTTTCTTCTGCAAATTTCCTTGTCACAAGGGTTTTCATTGTTTAATGTGATGAAACAGTATGAGAGGTAAAAGATGGTTTACGGATTGCGGAGGCAAGAGTAGAGTGAGTCTGAGGAAGGTAATGAAGTGCCTCTGTTCGGCAGAGCAGTTAAGAGCAGATGAGATGATCCAATCATCCGAGTCCCTGGCTACCAGGGATTATGCGGCTAGTGGCTGCTCTTCCAGAACTGTTGAGGGAGAACGGAAGCGTGAAACTGGGAACATTGAAGAAGCTGAATCATCTCTCCGTGAGGGTGGTTGTCTCAATTATGAGGTTGGTTTCTCTAAATGTCATCTTGTACGTGATTCTAGTCTTTTTAACACGTTAGAATTTCTCCCTTTCCAAAAAAATAACTTGTTACTGATTTATAAATTAATCTAAAGATTATAATTAGTTGATTTAAAAGCTACAATAAACCAGATACCTTTCCAAGTCTTTTAATGGCTAATGTTGATACATGTATGAAAATTACATGATTATTTTCACTCTGTAAGTTAATTGTTCCAAGTTAAATCTAATCGATTAAAGTCAGCTGGAACTCCATCAGTGTATGTGAGATGAATGAGACCTTCTAATCATTTCATGGATATTACATACCGCGTGATTGAAGTCTCATTTTGTCTCCTGTCCGAGAAAGGTCTTTGAACTTGTGAAGACTAATCCTTGGCACCTCTTTCATTTGTAATTTTGTGTTTTTATTCTGAACATGTAATTTATGGGCCTATCACGTGTAGGAAGCAAGAGCATTGCTGGGAAGGCTTGAGTATCAACGAGGAAACGTGGAAGCTGCACTTCACGTATTTGATGGCATAGACATTGCTGCAGTAACTCCAAAAATGAAACATGCATTGGCCAGGAGAATTGAACGCCGTAAACGTCGAATGTCTGATGTGACAAGTGCGGCTATGTCTATGCATGCTGTTAGTTTGCTCTTTGAAGCTATTCTCCTCAAAGCCAAATCAATGCAGGATCTTGGGAGGTTCAAAGGTACGAGTAACTCTTTTCTTGACTTCATTTTTTTTATGTGCAATATGCTGCCTTGCTTGAATGGCAAACTAGATTGTTGGTTCTCTCACTAGACATGTTGAACATGGTTTTTTTGTATGCACGTTCTTCATCTTCCTTGCATTCTTTGTCGTTTTTGGTAGAGTCACACTATTCAAAAGAAGAACAAGAGTAGCGCTTATTGTGTATTCTGGCATGTTGGTTTTGTCGTATGTTTGCCCTTGCCCTTGCTACTAATTAGATTTTTCTATTGGTGGATATTTGGCATCTGCTGATTCTTCTCATTTTTTTAAATTACTTAAATCCGTTTCATGTAGTTGTGACTTAATCATCATGTCCCTATATTTGAAGGAATTGCGGGCTTTTGTACAAGCAAAGGCAACCACAAAACATGGTCTCCATTGTTTGTAAAAGGATGTGCATATCTTGTGTTTCTATATTAGGAAGACAGCTTTCAAGCTTGCAACTTAAACTAGACAATTAATGCATGGCTAATATGCCTTTCCGATCACTTTTTGCAGAAGCTGCTCAATCATGTAAAGTTATTCTGGACACTGTTGAATCTGCATTACCAGAAGGATTGCCTGAAAACTTTGGTACTGATTGCAAATTGCAGGAGACATTGAACAAGGCTGTCGAGCTACTTCCAGAGCTGTGGAAACTTGCTGGGTTTTTCCATGAAGCAATCTTATCTTACCGGAGGGCTCTTCTTTACCGCTGGAATCTTGACAATGAGACTACAGCAAAGATTCAGAAAGAATTTGCTATTTTCCTTCTATATGGAGGTTGTGATGCATCTCCTCCAACCCTTCGATCACAAATTGAAGGTTCCTTTATACCTAAAAGCAATATCGAAGAAGCTGTTCTTCTGCTACTTATTCTTCTAAGGAACTGTGTTCAAAGGAGGATTGAATGGGATCCATCTCTAGTGGATCACCTTACCTTTGCGTTATCTGTTTCAGGGCAACTAAAAGTATTAGCAAAACAAATTGAAGGTCTGCTTCCTGGAGTTTTAAATAGAAAAGAAAGATATTACACCCTTGCTTTATGCTACTTTGGTGAAGGTGAGGACTTGGTTTCCTTGAATCTTTTGAAAAAGTTATTGAGTACCAGAGAAGATCCAAATTGTCTGGAAGCTTTATTGTTGGCTTCCAAAATTTGTGGGGATAAAAATGCTTATGTAGAAGAAGGTATATCTTTTGCCCGACGGGCACTTGATCTTTTGTCTGAGCGATGTGATCAGATGGAATGTGTGGCGTATTGCTTGTTGGGAATGTCTTATTCTGCTCAGGCAAGATTCTCCCTCTCTGAGGCAGAGAGAATTGCCAAACAAAGTGAAGCGCTTGGGGCACTAGAAACTGCTGAGAAGGTGATGAAGGAAAGAGATCCGAAAATCATATACCAGCTCAGTCTTGAAAATGCCGAGCAGAGAAAGTTGGATGTAGCACTTGATTATGCAAAAGAATTGCTGAGAGTGGAAGGTGGGTCGAATATCAAAGGGTGGATTCTCCTAGCACGAATATTGACAGCTCAAAAGCGATTTCCCAATGCAGAGATGGCCATCAATGCTGCTCTGGAACAGACAGGGAAGTGGGACCAGGGAGAGCTGTTGAGAACTAAAGCTAAAATCCAGATTGCAAGGGGTCAATTGAAAGATGCTATTGAAACATATACCCATCTTCTTGCTGTTCTTCAAGTTCGAAGCAAAAGCTTTGGAACTGGGAAGAGGCTTCGGAAGGTCTTATTTGATGCCTTCTTGTCTGTTAATCTTTGTTTTCATTGGTCTCCCATCTGAAGTCTTACACCTTTTATTCTATGTGATATATGACAGCGCGATGGATCTGAGAGAAGTTTGGAAGTAGAAACATGGCATGATCTGGCTCATGTTTATACAAACTTGTCGCAATGGCGTGATGCTGAAGTCTGTCTCAACAAGTCAAAAGCCCTCATGCCTCATTCTGCTTCAAGATGGCATGCCACTGGTATATATTGTTGGATTTTTTGTTTGATGCTATGTTTGAAGTTAGGAAATCAAGGAGAGTAAACTTTCTGTGTGATCTTTTCAGGGATGCTATATGAAATGAAGGGCCTTCATAAAGAAGCTTTGCAAGCATTTCAAATTGCGCTTGAAATAGACCCAGTTCATGTGCCAAGCTTGGTCTCTTTGGCTATGGTGCTTAGACAGCTTGGTCACCGAACATTACCTGTTGTGAGAAGCTTTCTGACAGAGGCACTTAAGTTGGACAGAACAAACCATGCCGCTTGGTTCAACCTGGGCCTTGTAAATAAAGCTGACGGTGGTCTCAAATCAGCACTTGAAGCTGCTGATTGCTTCCAAGCTGCTGCCCTGCTTGAAGAGTCTGCACCTGTTGAGCCATTTAGATGACTTCCATTCACAGACAAAGTAGAAAACTGTAAGGAATCATACAACACATCTTGTACTCTATTTCTCTCATTTATTTTTACTATAAATACGCTAGAAATTATTGTGGCAATAAATGCCACAATATGGTTTTTTGCTGCTCTGTTTACTGAAACAACTACTGTAAGCACTGATGACTTGAAAGAACTGAAAAACTAATGAAAGGATACTACTTGTTTCATATGTTATTATAAATCCTTGAACCTTATTATTGACATCAATTTTCATTCCTTGAATTATTTGGCAAAAAATTGTTGCTGCAATTCTGATTGTTGGTATCTATCTATCTCTTAGGATTGTTGGGAAGCGTTCTGGAGAGTCATCCTGAATAGCTTTGTGCATGATGGCTTCTTTCGGTAGCTATATCATAGAGATGGTGTTCAGTGTTTGTGGATGGCCTTCTTGTGAAAGAATGTTAGGCGTATGATCTGGTTGCAAATCATGCACTTGTATCATCTGGAACAAAGTGAAAGGTCGGGAAAACAGTGAGTACATCCATCGTCAGTCAGAAAAAGCTTTCTTTGTTAAGCTGATCCAGAATTCTCAAATACAGTAGTGCAGATAAGAGTGGATATTTCTTTCTCCTTTTAACTTGCAACCATTTTAATTGTGGAACTGGATACACGTGCTCCTCACATAACAGGTATCTCAGAGTTGCTTATTATTATATTTTCTGTCATTGTTTTTCATTGATGTAGCCAGTGATGGCAATGAATATTAACCACAAGGATGAGTCACTGTCGAAATCATAATAATTATGGCCCATTCCCTCTGGCACTTTCTATAGTTTTACAACTGAAACTGCAAATTTCCGTGCGTTAATTAGAAAGTTTTGCAAATTGCAGGCATTTTATGGTTGGAGGAAAAAGCCGGTGGAAGTGATTATCTTGCATGGATGAGAGGCCAAAGCTATGTATTTAGTAAAGATGGATTTGTGCTGTTTTGCTAGTTGGTATGGCTGGGTACAAATGGTGCAAAAAGGAGCTTGTGTAATCTAATATACTCTGCGAAAAGCTCGCATAAGGTTGTATCCAGTTTGTACTATTGTTTTGGTTTCTGATCCCCATTTTTTCAGTGTTTTTATTCAGTGTTTTTGTAGTGTAACAGGCTTCAAAATGTCACTTGGTTTTCTTTTCAATGGATAAACAAATCTGACCACCGAAACTGAATTAAAACTTTTGATTTTTTGTTCGTGCTGGGAATTGTCTTAAATTTCAAGTAAATAAACGTCATGAACACATTTTAAGCATGGAACTAATGAAGCTATCAGGACCAGAAGTTTTCAACTTGTTAGCAGAAAAGCCAACTGTGGCACCAATATAGTCTGTGGTCTCGCTCGTCTTCCCGCGTGGAAATGCTGAAGAGGAAGAGTGTTATCTAAAATGTTAGTTCAAGGGCCACCGTTTTGTTCTTAGTGCTGTTTTATGTCGCTTCTGATATATGATTCTAAAGTCCCTGGGACATCCATGAATGCCGATCGGGATCGGACCCATTTTGTGTTCTCTGCTACAAAACTTGAACTCGATGCCTATGAATAAAATGAGTGAAACTGTAGAATCGCCGAAAGGCGATAGCTTCTAACTTTAAAGCACAAAGCTAATATCGAACACTGAATCATACCAGATACAGGCGTGATACACTCGGTCAAGATTCAGCTTCAATTAGACGAAATAATTTTTTTCTAAAAAGACTGAAAAGTGGGTTCAGAAGAGACAAGGGGATGTTGGCGTCAAGGAGAAAGGGCCCATGGCGCCACTTACAGCTGTGCTCCTGGTGCCAATCAATGGGTATTTTTCTTCTGGTCGGATTAGTTTATCGATTTCTCCGCCACTTTTCTCCGCCATTAAAGTTATAAAAAGTATCAAGTTAGTTTTGTGGTTTGATTTCCCGAAAAAGATAAAATATGTTTAAAAAGAGAGTGACGACTAGGTAGCTCTACGGAGATCAGGAGACGGTAGACCTGTATAATACTGCGTAGGAGAGGGGAGAGATGGGTCTGTCTTTAAAGTTTAAACCCTTTGAGCTGCAACAGAGGGAGGGTTTTTGGGTGGGGTGGAGATGGACGGTGAGGGAGAGGATGCGGGAAACTGCTTCTTCTGGGATTTGCAGAGACCCCATTCCTGCTGATGACAGGGAGGGAGCTCCCGTCAAGGATGGAGCTGCTGAAGGGGATGAAGAGGAGGAAGATGAGGATCATGTTGTTTATGTTCCTGGCCCTTTGATCACCCTCAGAGAGCAAATTGAGAAAGACAAGGTCTTCCATCTCGTTATCTTTTTTGTCTCACTCTTCTGGTTTCTTCTTGGTCTTTACCCATCACTGCTGTAGAGGATTCCTTTCTTCATTTTCTGACAGAAAAAAAAAAGAGCAGATATCTCATTCATTGAATGGTGTGTTGTGCAGGATGATGAGAGCTTGAGAAGATGGAAAGAGAAGCTTCTGGGATGTCTGGAGGACGATTTTATAAATGGTTCGACTGTCAACTTTGTGATTTCGAATTCATTCATTCCATTGTTTCTCCTTTTTTTTTTTTTTTTTTTAATTTCTCAGGATTCTTGTCCCATTTAGTTACTGCTGTTGCAGACAAAATGGAGCCTGAAGTCGCGTTCCAGTCCATAGGAATCGTGACTGAAGATTCAGCGGAGATAAATACTCCACTACCGGTTAGAGGAAACCATAGCCCTCTTCTTTTCGCTCTCAAGGAAGGATGTGTGTATCATCTCAAGTTGACATTTACCGTGAAGCATAACATTGTTTCTGGTCTGAGGTACAACAACACTGTCTGGAAAAATGGTCTTCAAGGTAAATAATAAATATTGAGATTGCTATGTAAGATCTTAAATGCAACCAGTGTGATTGCCAGTGGTGCCTGTTTCAGAGCCGTCCACTGTATGCTCGTTTAAATCATCATGAACTAAATCATTACTAAGATGCCATCTATCAACGTGTTTCATCCTGGAGTTAAGACTGTTTTACTGTCGGGTGACACAATTAAAAGAATGGAGTTTTACAATTGAATTCTAAAAGCTGTAATAATTTCCATGATGTTGAATGCAGCACAGATACTGAATTTGAATAGATTGTTTTATTATCTGACCAGGAGTCCACTATTTACTGCATTTGAGAAGAAAATTTTCTTGTTTGAATCTATATCTGAGAGAAGCCAAGCCAAGTTCATACTAATACCTCATTTAGACCATTTAGGAAGCATGTTTTGGGGACCTCACTCGATTACTGGACAGCAGTTTCCACATGGTTACTGTTGACAGGCATTTGTTGCATCAGAGATAATCCTGAATGAGTAGAGTATATTTGCTTGTTTGCTTATGTGCAGAGTTCCTTGTGTGTATTCACTTTTCTTTGGGACATTAGCTTGTTAAATCAAAAGTAGCTAGTGGATTCTTGTTTCAGTCCAAGGCTTTTGCTGGCTTTCTTTGAGGTTTTCCTTGTTCTCAACCTTGCCAAGGGCATTGATGTCACAGTGGACGAACCATGCGTCGTTCACCTCAGGTTGTAAGCAGGTAAGGATCAGGCGGGCTGTGGCTAGAAGCCTGTGCTAGATGATGTTAAATCAAAAGACGGATGTCTGATGTGAATGAATTCTTATAGCTTGTAGCCTGCAAAAGTGGTGAGAAGAGGTAGAAAGTGGTGCAAATAGGAAGTTTTTGCTACTCTCCTTGGGCAAAGGAAGCCATATTATTTGCAAATAGTTTTTTTCGGGACAGTGATCCGTAAAGTTGGTGGCTAGTCCTTTTTTTTTCTGTTTTTGTCTGCTAATCTACTACTTATAAATGATCAGAAATATTACTTTTTAAATTTGGGTAGTTGCCTTTCTTTGCCTTTAAAATTGAAAGTAGGGATCCAGCAGTGGATTTTGTGAAAGTTATTCGACGGTCTTAACAGTTATAATTCATTTCTTTTTAAAATCCGTTGCACACCAGTTGATCAAAGCAGAGGGATGCTGGGTACATTTGCTCCCAAGAGAGGACCATACATTCATATCATGGATGAGGAGACAACTCCATGCGGGGTGTTTGCCAGAGGAATTTACTCTGCAAAGCTCAAGGTAAAGTTAAAGTGAAACGCTGCCTGTATATGCTCTTGGATTCTTTCCATGGTTCTCTTCTCAGTTCATTTTGCTGTGCAACTGGTGCCTATGTTCAAGTTGTACTACACTTTTTTGGTAGTGCATTTTGCAAAAGTGGTATAATAATCTTTTCCATTTTGTTTTTACAATTCCTGTAGTTCTGCTCATCTTAACTTAAATAACTGCTCTCTGCAGTTTGAAGATGATGATAGAAGATGCCATCTGGAGCTTGACTATACTTTTGAAATCAAGAAACGTTGAATCTTGAAACTTGAGAAAGACCTGCTTGCTTGCAAGGTTCATACTTCATGCCCGCAATGGTGAATCCATGATTTGTTCTGGAAATTTGTGTGGATTGTTGTACAATGTGCTTGAGCATCTAAATCTTTCTGCAGTTATCTAGGCAGCAAGAAGCGCCCTCAATGAAGTTGCAGATTATCACGTATATCGCCATGTCCTGGACTCTACTCTCTTTCCTGCAAGTACCTCTCATAAACACAGCCATGGACCGCAGCAAAAACCTAATTACACAATCAAGATCATGCTGACTTGGTTAAACATTTCATTTCTTCGAGCATCGATTACTGGTGAGAAAGTTGGCTTACCCGATTTTGAGCTGAGATATAAACATCAAGAAAAACATTCACAAAAGAATGTAACGAGTGAAGTCAATGTAACGAGTGAAGAAAAACCTTTATGCCAGTCCGTATTCTCGGATGATCTTAAGTCCATGAAATGAATCCATAACGTTCAAATCCCATTCTCATTAACAGGAGGGCAGTCATGACATGAAGTCAGTAAAGCAGGACGCAAAAACAAACAGAGGAGCTTCAAAATAAGAAGAGCATGTAACAGCTAACATCATTCTTTCCGAAGATCAATTCCAGCTTTCTTAGCAACTGCGTCTAACCCATTTTTCTCAATGGTCTTCAAAGCTTTGGTGGACAAACGCAATTTAACATAGCGCTTCCCTGTCTCCCACCAGATTTTCTTGTATTGCAAGTTCACAAACTGCAGCTTCTTTGTTTTGTGATTGGAATGCGAAACCTTGTTGGCCTTGTTCGATTTCTTCCCAGTGAATGGGCATATTCGACCTGATAGTGTGCCACACAGTTCGTAAGTTTTGCAGGAAATAATCAAGAAACGTCTGAAAGGAAGATCAGAGGGATTAACTTCCGAAATTCTCCCAAGTGTACACGAGATATAGACTCATCACAACCATTTTAATTTTACGTGCAAATAAACTGTAAGTAATATTAACAAGCTGATTCTGATAACAAGCCGAAAACAATCAGAACCAATCACATCCATAAACCAAGTTGAAGAACGCATTTCAACACGGAAGATGGGAAAACAGGTATTGGGGTGTAAACTCTAAACAAGATTGAATGGTTAATCCTGCTTGAAAGTGATAGAAACAATCGCTTGAAAGTAATAGAAACGACCTTTCTATTCTTCCCAAAACAGAAAATGCTCGTCGGAATAAAACAAGAGGAATTTTTCATGCTCAACAAATCAAGAACCTCGAAAACAGTTCACGAGTACCCCAAATTAAACTTTCACACCGTGCTGGAAACGAGAAAAAAAAAAAAGCGAAAATCCTGGAAGAGCCGAACTAATAACATTAGGCCAATTTCACAAATCACTGAAGTAGCAGGAAAAGCGAGAGATTACGTGCTAGGGGCTGAACGACAGTCGGCCTGGGCGGTCGGGTCTTGGAGAGAGGACTGCAGCCGAAATCGTGAGAAATCGTCAGGCCCGCTAGTTCGGACGTCACAAATCGTAGGTTGGAAGCCTTCGCAGTGAGGGACGAAGAGGTAGGAGAAACCTTGAAGGGTTTCAGGGGTCTGTGAATAGCTTCTGCTCTGCGGAAGGAAAGGGCCGAGTTGCCCAGTAGAGATGCTGCCATGGCAGTCTTCCCGTTTTTCAGTCTGGATAAAATAGAAGAAATGGAGAAGATAAAACGGGAAGAGCCTTCGAACGAAAATGAACGATGGGCGATAGAGGAGAAGGCGAAAGAGGAACACGTTACACAACACCTGAGGATTGATGTACTGGAAACTCATATAATGAGAAGCCTGTCAGAGGAATAAAATCTGATCACTATAACGAATGTGCCTTGCAAAGTATGATAGAAAATATTCACAGTAAGACTAAAAACATATTTTGGAATAACTAACGGGGTTAGTCGTAATTGAAATTAGTTTTTAGACACCAATATTCCAGAAATTGACACTTTCTCACTTTAGTTGATATTTAAGCGACTGGGACTTGATTTCTCCCTAATAAAAGTCAGGGAGACTTCAAAATCCCTTAGGGGGTGGGGTTAGTTCACGGGGATATTAGTGTCAGAGACATGAATGTCTCAAAAAAAATACGTTTTTAGGTTAGTGGAATGGTAGTCGGTTATGACACGGGATTCTCCCTAAATTTAGGAGAGACATTGAATTCTTACTCTCTTTGTAATTTGTTACCTTGAGTGAGAATTTTTTGTCACTCCTAAATAGGTGGAATTTTGAATTCTCCTGAATTTTCTCACCACACCTAACATAAAAAAATGAAATCAGGGACTTTATTTACTCAGAATTTAATGTCAGTTACTTAAAATTCTCCATAAAACATCACTTTTTCTTTGGACTAACCCTCCCTTACCCATTGTAAATTCGTCGGCCCGTTGAAAATTCTGTCTCGCTCCAGGGGTGGGATTTCAACTCCCTCCCTATCGTAACTGCTTTGTAGCTTGTTGTTCTCTTTGCTCCTCTCTGTCTTTCTTCGCTTATTCTTTTTCTCTCTCTCTCTCTCTCTCTCTCTCTCTCTCTCTCTCTCTCTCTCTCTCTCATTTCTTTGCTTCTCTCTTTCTCTCATTGTTTCTTTCTCTCTACTTCTCTGCTTCTCCGCTTTTCTCTTTCTCTCGTCGTTTCTTTCTCTCTGCTTCTCCGCTTCACTCTTTCTCATTCTCTCTCTACTTGTCCGCTTCTCCATTTCTCAGCTTCACTCTTTCTCATTCTCTCTCTGCTTATCCGCTTCTCTGTTTCTCCGCTTCACTCTTTCTCATTCTCTCTCTGCTTATCCGCTTCTCTCTTTCTCTTCTCTGCTTCTCTCTTATCTCTCTACTTCTCTGCTTCTCTCTCTCTCTCATCGTTTCTCTCTTTTCTTCTCTGCTTCTCTTTCTTCTGCTTATCCGCTTATCCGCTTCTCTCTTTCCCTCATCGTTTCTGTTGGGAAAGGAATTAGTAGACCTATCAAAACTAGAACCTTTGGATGGGACAAATTACAAAAGGTGGTCCCAAAAGCTGTTAATATTTTTTGAACAACTTGAGGTTGATTATGTGCTGTTTTCTGATCCTCGCTCTGAAACAAACATGATTGAACCCCCTTGCTACACCTCAAGTAACACCCCCTTCTGCTCAAACTAAAACTTCAGAAATAGAGAAAAAGGCTAAATATGAAAAAGACAATAAAATGGTTAGGGGTCATTTAATAAATCACATGACAAACAATCTTTTCGACCTGTTTGTAAACCATAAATCAATGAAGGAAATTTGGGAAATTTTGGAGAAGAGATATGGAGGAGATGATGCTGGAAAGAAAAAGTATGTAGTTGGAAAATGGCTTCAATTTCAAATGGTTGATAATAAATCAATCATAGAACAAGTGCATGAGTACGAAAACCTAGTCATTGATGTACTCAATGAAGGTATGAAAATGTGTGAGATCTTACAAGCGAATGTACTATTGGAAAAATTCCCACCATCTTGGAGTGATTATAGAAACCATCTTAAGCACAAAAAGAGAGATCTCACACTGCAAGAACTCATTAGCCACATGAGAACCGAAGAAGCTAATCGCTTCAAGGATAAACAAATTTCTGATTCAATTTCTGTTCCAAAGGCTAATTTAATTGAATCAAGTAACTTCTCCTCCAGGAATAGGTTTAAGAAGTGTCTAAAGAAAGGACCACATAAAGGAGACAATAAGAAGCAGATTGGCATCATCAAATCCAACAATAAGAACCCGAAAGCTCTATGCTACGTATGTGGGAAACCTGGCCACAAGGCATATCAATGCTATCATCGTCAAGGACAGCAGCAGAGGATCAATGACAAGGCTGGCAGCAAGTCAACAAACCAAGCCAACCTTGTTGAAAATGATGACATTGTTGTTGCGGTCGTCGTAGAAGCGAACTTGGTGGAAAACAAAATCGATTGGGTGTTAGACACAGGAGCTACTAGACACTTTTGCGCCAACAGGGAGTTGTTTCATGATTTTGAAGAAGTGCCTGATGGCGAACGTGTCTATATGGGAAACCAGAATGTAGCTGGCGTTCTTGGCAAAGGCAAAATTCTCCTAAAATTGACTTCAGGCAAAACCTTGGCATTGCAGAATACTCTTTATATACCCTCCTTACGTAGAAACTTAGTTTCAGGTGCCTTATTGAATAAGGCTGGTTTGAAACTCGTGTTTGAGGCTGACAAAATTGTAATTACCAGAAACGGAGAATTTGTGGGAAGGTTTATCTCAATGAGGGATTATTCGTTTTGAACATTGTATTTGAAATTATTAATGAAAAGCCATCCTCTAGTTTTGCTTATATTGCTGAGTCTATTAACTTATGGCATAGAAGACTTGGACATGTAAATGTAGCTTCAATTAAAAGACTTAGAAATCTAAACTTAATTCCCTCCGTGAATACAAAAGAATTTTCTAAGTGTCCTGTGTGTGTAGAAGCCAAGTATGCCAAGAAGTCTTTTAACTCAGTTGAGAATAGAAACAGTAAACAGTTAGATTTAATTCATACAGACTTAACGGATTTCAAAAACACAATTAGTAAAGGAGGTAGAAGTTATTATTGGACCTTCATTGATGATTTTTCTAGATACACTAGAGTTTACCTCCTAAAGACCAAAGATGAAGCAGATGAGATGTTTCTGAAATATAAAACCGAAGTAGAAAATCAGTTGAAAAAAAAAATTAAAAGGGTTAGGTCTAACAGAGGATGAGAATATAGTACTCTATTCCTCAAGGAATTTTGTGAAAAGAACGGTATTATACATGAATTTAGTGCTCCAAACACTCCCCAACAAAACGACATTGCTGAGAGGAAAAATAGAACCCTCAAGGATATGATGAATGCTATGCTTATAAGTTCTGGATTACCTGACAACATGTGGGGGAAGCAGTACTTTCAGCCTATTATATACTTAACAGAGTACCTCATAAGAAATTAGATAAAACTCCATATGAGCAATGGAAAGGATTTACCCCTAACCTGAAATTCCTTAAAGTGTGGGGGTGCCTAGCCAAGGTGAGTTTACCAGCTCCTAAAAGGACTAACATAGGACCTAAAACCTATAATGCAGTGTTCATAGGTTATGCAGAAAATTCTACTGCATATAGATTCATGTCATTAGATGAAAATTCAATATCTGAATCTAGAGGTGCAGAATTCTTTGAGCACCTGTTTCCTTGGAAGAAACAAAACACTAGCATAGATCCTGGTGCATCTACTGCAGCGTTGACTTTGCCTAGTTCTTCTCATAGAGTAAATGAATATGCAGATGAGCCTAGAAGAAGTAAAAGGAAAAGGACAGAGACTAGTTTTGGACTTGATTTCGTTACTGCTTTCCTGAAAGAGAACCCTGATAGGATAGATGAACATGTAGTATCAGCGTTCCTGATCAAGGATGATCCCAAAACTTATACAGAAGCAATAACTTTTGGAAAGAAGCTATAAACAATGAGTTGGACTCTATAAAGTCCCACCATACATGGGACTTAGTAGATTTGCCTAAGGGGTGTAAACCTATTAAGTGTAAATGGATTTTTAGAAAGAAATTAAGACCTGATGGTTCTATAGATAAGTTCAAGGCTAGATTACTTGTTGTAGGTTATACACAAAAGAAAGGCATTAATTATTTTGACACTTATTCTCCTGTGACCAAAGTAGCAACTATAAGAACTTTAGTTGCATTGGCTGCTATCCATAGTTTGGTTGTGCATCAGATGGATGATAAAACCGCATTTCTTAATGGAGATTTGGAAGATGAGATTTATATACAACAACCATAGGGGTTTGTTGTTCAAGGTCTAGAGGATAAGGTATGTAAATTGAAGAAATCCCTATATGGATTGAAACAAGCTCCAAAACAATGGTATGAGAAATTTCACCATACGCTGATCACACATGGGTTTGTAGTAAATGCCTCAGACACATGTTTGTATTCTAAAATATCTAAATTAGACTGTGTAATAATATGTCTATATGTGGATGACATGTTAATCTTTGGCACAAATGAGAACTTGGTGATTGAAACCAAGAGATTCTTGTCTTCCCAATTTGACATGAAAGACATGGGAGAAGCTGATGTTATTCTTGGAGTAAAGTTAACAAAGACTGTGCAAGGTTTCTCAATGAGTCAGTCTCACTACGTGGAAAAAATGTTGAAGACATTTAACTGTTTTGATCTCCTGTCGGTTTTAACTCCTCATGACCCTAGTATCCACCTTAAGAAGAATAGAGGTGATAGTGTGTCTCAAATTGAGTACACTAAAATCATAGGGAGTGTAATGTTCCTCATGAACTACACTCGTCCAGACATAGCTTATGTAGTCAATAGACTGAGGTGGTACACCCATAACCCTAGTAGCGAACATTGGAATGCACTTTGTCGTTTGATGAAATATTTAAGAGGCACCATGAATTGGGGACTGCATTTTGGTAAGTTTCCTGCAGTGTTAGAAGGTTATTGCGATGCCAACTGGTTGTCTAATAATGATGAAGTTAGTTCTACTAGTGGTTATGTCTTCACTTTAGGTGGAGGAGCGATTTCTTGGAAGTCTGGAAAGCAGACCTGCATTGCTCGCTCTACTATAGAGTCGGAGTTTATTGCACTTGAATTAGCAGGTCAAGAGGCAGAATGGCTGAGAAATCTGTTAGCAGATATGCCGCTGTGGGGGAGATCGAGTATACCTGTCTCCCTTTATTGTGATTCTTAAGCAGCTATTAGGATTGCCAACAACAGTGTATAGAATGGCAAAAGGAGACATATACGCATTAGACATAGTGCGGTAAAACAATTGCTGAGAAATGGAGTAATTTCTTTAGATTATGTGAAATCTGAAAGAAATATTGTTGACCCCTTTAATAAGGGTTTGTCTAGAAAGTTAATTCTGGATACGTCGAGGGGGATGAGCCTAAAGCCATGTGATTGAGGAGAAAATGGTGGATACTTGTATTGTGGTCAAACGAAGCTAGTTTCTTCTTGATATTATTTTCCATCCCTATGCTGTGAAATTGAGCTTTATGCTCAAATGTGAGAAACTGTAGCCCTATTTTTGGGTGGTCCTATAGAGACGGACTTGACGGTTTCATGACATTATACAGAGCCTTTGTCTCCAATATGAGAAACTGTAGCCCTTTCTTTCGGTGGTCCTATAGACGAACTTGACGGTTGCATCATTAAGTGAGGTTGAGCACGTAGTTGCTCTTAAATGATTCATGGTCTATATGTGGTGGTGCTAGAGAGACGCACTTGATGGATCCACCTACGTGAGTGTGGGGGTGTGGCCGCCTCCTATGGAAGACTAGGGCTTTGTCTTGCTAGAGCACTCATGAGATCCCGAGGTATGCGCATGGCCTTATAATAGCGCAACATTTTATCGCGGAGTTCGTTCAAACTTTAAGAGCTCGATGTGTGTTATGAGGGTCTCAAATAAGGTTCACGAAGTTCAAGAGTACTTCACTTGGTGGATCCGTTTGTTGCCTCATTGCATTACGTATCAATTCAATCGAAAGATATTGATACTTAAGTATTCGACTCTTGCTATGCCCAAAACAAATATCCATTCTTCTATGTGTCATTTTGTGGGGGATTGTTGGGAAAATGACGGGACCCGATTAAGGATCGGGATACACTTCCCATACCCGGAAGTGTTTTTACCGTTTCCAAACTGTAAAGACACTAAAGGGATATCCGATTAAATCGGATCTCATAACACGAACGGGCATTTCGTCCATTCGTGATTTTGGGGTTAAAACAGGGTTCCCTGAGAACCCTAAGTACGAAAAACAAATTCCCTTTGATGTTCTTCACGGAAGAGACAAGAAAAAATCCCTTTTGCTTTGTTGTTCTTCACATAAGAGACTAGAAAAAATCCCTTTTGTTGTTGTTGTTCTTCACAGAAGAGACGGGAAAAAATCCCTTTGTTGTTGCTGTTCTTCCACGGAAAAGGAGAAATCCCCTTTGCTGTCTTCTTCCTTGGAAAATCCCTTTGTTGTCTTCTTCTTCCTTGAATTACTTGTTGTCCTCTTCGAGCGACGTTTTATTCCCTGACCTCTCAGCGACGAGTGCACGTCCTTCTGAGAGTGCCGCATAACCTTGGGAGACGCTCGGCTCATGGCTCTACACCGTAGTCGCTGATAACGTCTTTAAGGCAGTAGATTTCTCCACGCCGCAGCTTCAGACTGATAAGTTTTTGGTTTTTAATTTAATTTCATCAGAATGCTTTATGTTTCTGTGTTTGTGCATCGTTTGATAGTCAATTGTCATGAATCAGATTATTCTTGATTACGAAATTGTTATTGCTCGTTGCATGTTGTTGTTTAAAGTTTAGAAATATAATTTAGCTTGCTGCTGTAATTTTATTTGTCTTTATTTAGACTTATTTGAATGCAATTATCTTGGTGTTCTTCTACTGAAATTTGAATGTAATTATCATGGTGTTCTTCAACTGAAATTTGAATGATTGATGTTGCATGATTGAGTTTGTTTCTAGTTGTTGATGTACTTGTTATGTTCTAAAAGGTCTATTGTTTAGTTTATTTAAAATTCTGTTATCTATTCAATTTACAATCATATTGTAGTTCTCCTACTAGATTAAATTGTGTTATTTCTATTATAGATTGAAATTCAGTTGTGTTGTTGAATTTCGTTCTTGTTTTAATTTTGCTTCTAAATTGATGGTGTCTATCAATGCTATTAGTTTCTGAAATAAATACTCAACTCGTTAATTAAGTTTAATTCTATAGTTGTACGTGTTATCCTGTTTGAAGTTATCTGAAATAGGAAATTTCTATTGTTCTAACCCTTGTTTTACAGAATTATTTTATTAAAATTCTGGTCAGTTTATTTGAATTCCTCTTATAGTTGAATTAAAGTGTTGTTTATCTTCTGATTGTTTTTTAATTAGGAGTTTTCTTACCCACTAGGTCCCACAGTTTCTTTCTCTCATCGTTTCTCTCTCTTTGCTTATCTCTTTCTCTCTTCTCTTCTCTGTTTCGCTCTTTGCTTCTCTCTTCTTTTTTCGCTTCTCTTTCTCTTTTTGCTGCTCACGTTCAAGAGATTTTACGATTGGGATTAGAGGTATGTTTCTAAATCTGTTTTTATAATTTATTCCTTATAACTCTTGTTTTTTATATTCTTTTCTAATATCTATGTTTCTGAAATTTTTTCCTATATTTATTTCCCTGAAATACTTTTCCTGAAATTCTGTCTAGAAATATTTTTCTGGAATGCTTTATATGAAATTAGCCCGTTCTTGGTGCTTGTTCGCTTTCATGAGCTCATTCATAGTTAGAGGTCTGGAATTCCTAGTTTGCTCGCTTTTTTTAACTGTCATGGAATAAGAATCCTCGCAGAATCTAGAAATTAGTTCGTTCTTGATGTTGATTTTGAAGCCTCTCTTTCATTGAATATGAATACTTTAGAACCTTTAATTAGTCCTTTATATCATGATGCACTTTAATAGTTTATTTTAGTGTCAGCGGCAAGTAGCGGGTGAATATCAATTTCTAATTACTTTGAAGTAGAATCAATGGCATATTGTTCGTTGATGTTTTGAGTTGTGGGGTTTTTGAGCTGTGGGGTCGACTAAAGTTTGATGAAAAAGGTTTTGTGGTTATAAATTTTTCAAAGGAAAAAAAATGATGAGTTCTATGATTGAAAAGAAAGATAGCAAGCTAAGTTTCTAGGTGAATATCAAAATTGATCAGCCACCTGTTAAACTTGTTATAAATTTGTAATCCTTCCATATATTTTCATGCCAATTGTCAACTCAAGCTTATGTTTAGCACTAGCCATTGACGACTTTTGGCATCAATTGCACATCCGTGGGACCCCAATTGATTATACCATTGTTGTCTTCACTGAAAGGAAATTATATAGGGGAGTCACACGTGAGTCTCGCGTTACTCTAAGGTTCTGACTTGGAGCTAAAAAATCCTTTGGAGTATGTGTATACATAGTGAATAATTTATCCATGATGGCTAGAATCATCTTGGGATTAACTACCATTTAATTCTTTTCATGACTATTTTTTGGCAACCTTTAAATATTTGTTTTCAGTCATTCAATTTTTTTTCCAACAAAGGACATTCTTCTAAGAACCACTTGCCATAGCTATATGCTGCCTAATAATATACCTTTTTTCACAGACTCCTGATTGAACCATTATACTTGCAACTCCCGATTGGATGTTTTATGCTTATTTCATCTAATAGCTTTAAGTTAGTATGTAATAGTAATTTATGAAATGTAATTTTTTTATCTCTATAGATGTCAATTGTTCAACTGCTTATATGAGTTCTTTCAATGCTTTTGTTAGTAGTAGCCAAAGAGCACGAGTGAGAGGGTCTTACATGGCATGGTCTGGAAGAGAAACCTAGTGATGCTTAACTTATTAATAAAGTTAGTTGAAAAAGGCAACAAACTCACAGATGGTTTTCAAAAACATTAATTGAAGGTGAAGTAGTACCTAAATTTAATGAAATTTGCGGCAGTAACAAAAAACCTTGAGCATTGGCAGTAACAAAAAAACTTGAGCATTAAAAAGCAGGTGGATGACATGGAAGAAGACTTACTCAGTTACTCTACCATAGCCAGTACGTTGAGTTGTGGCAGTGGACTTGGATGGAATGTCGATACAAAACGAGTAACTGTTGATGATGAAGTTTGGGATGGTTTACTCAGTTACTCTACCATAGCCAGTATGTTGAGTTGTGGCAGTGGACTTGGATGGAATGTCGATACAAAACGAGTAATTGTTGATGATGAAGTTTGGGATGGTTACATTAAGGTAAAAACACAATTTCCACCCTTCAATATTAAATTATATATGAGATACTGACATTAAACAATTATCTTATTATTGTAGAGTCACCCTGATGCCGCAAAGTATAGGGAACAAGGTTGCAACTACTTTGAACAACTTCAAATTGTTGTGGGAAATTTGATAGCTACAAGAGTATGTGCTCAAGGGGTGTCAAACCATGGTGCTAATAACCCAATTGAACTAGATAATGTGGATCTCGAAGGAGTTCATGATGAGGTTAACAACTATGAAGTTTGTGATGAAGATTTAAATTTCAATGATAGTTCAACAACAATAAAGAAAAATGGAAATAATCATGTGCATCTCCTAGATTCAAGCGAAGAGCAAAGCCACAAGCAAAAAACAATGAAGATGTTGCTAACTCTCCTTTTGAGATTGTTGCTGAATTGAAATCTATGAACAAAAGAAAGAATAATCAACAATGGTTAAAAGCTGTCAACGAAATCCTTGATTTAGACCCAATATTGAAGTTTATGGCACCTGAACTTTTGAAGCTCCGTGAAAGTAAAGTTGCATTTATTGCAATGAATTAAGAAGAGCATAGGGCTTAGTGAGCTTGGAAGGCTAGGAGGACTTAGATGAATGCTTGTGTTTTTTTTTCTTTTTAACAGTTGAATTTTGTGATTAGTTTTTAAAAAATAAATATAGCTACTAGTTGTGCATAGAAGTTAAGTTTTTGAGATAAATATTGTTTGTAATTCGTGATAAATTTATTGTTATTTCTACCATCATAAATATTATTTTCTCAATGGTTATATTTTTTTTATTGCAGCTTTCATGTCTGATTCATAGTCTTCTGAAATACAACACTATGATTCATTGTTAGATGATGAGAAGATGATGATAATGGTTGCTACTAGTGCTAGCATTGCCGCTTATAATTTAATTATTAATAAAAGAATAATGCTAGTTGCACTTAGCCCACGTACCTATCCCACACACTTGTTAATCTAAACCATTGATGCCTAGGGTTTATCCTCTAGAAAATAGGATTTTATAAAAAAAATATTTTTTTATATTTTTAAGGGCTTAGATTAACATGTACGTCGGATATGTGCGTCTAGCATTACTCTTAATAATAAGTGTCCACGCCAAAATATTAGTATATAAGGTCCATTTTACATAAGAAGAGCACTTTAAAGAGACCATCCGGAAGATTTTCGATCAAGATATAGGATGACGCCAGTAGTTTTCATTAAATTATGCAAGATATTACGATTAAAATCATTATTGAATGATACAAGAATTGTTCCTGCAGAATAACAACTAGGAATGTGTTTATTAACAGGTGGGCAAAATTAAAGATATTGTGTGACAGAAGAGCGGTTTTGCCGATCAATCTAGACAATTAATTCACATTTTATCAAAGTTGTAGATGCTATCATGAAGTTAAATGATGAATACGTGTCATCTATCTCTACTGCTACGCCTTGCAATATTTGATCTAGTCATCGATATTATCCCTATTTTAAGGTGAGATACTAACTCTTTATCTTTAGATATTATTTTTAATTTTATTATTTAGGACTGCAGTGGAGCTATAGATGGGACATATATTCCGGCTTTAGTATATGGTGATGATTCAATCAGGTTTAGAAATCGGCAAGGTAAACTATCACAGAATGTTTTAGTTGCATGCACTTTTAATCAAGAGTTTATTTATGTACTTTTAATTTATTAATTATTTTTTGAGTTGATAAACAATAGTTTAATGTTTTTTTTCTTGTAGGAAAATATTATTTAGCTGATGTTGTCTATCCAAATAAACCACAATTTTTAGCTCCTTATCGTGGAACACGATACCAGTTGCAAGAGTATGGCAATAATCTTCTACAAAATCCAAAAGATTTATTTAATCTCTCTCATACATCATTGAAGAATGTGTTTGAGAGGATATTTGGTGTTCTAAAATCTCGATTTGTTATATTACAAATACCACCACTATTTCCATATCCTATTCAAGAGAAGATAGTGCAAGCGTGTTTTATTCTGCATAACTATTTTTGTAAACAATATGCAAGCGTTGAATTTACTCGTAAAGAACAAAGTCAACAAACTTCTGATTTTAACGAAGTTGCATTTGATGGAGAGGGGATCTGGAATAGCTCTATCTCAAGTGAAACAACATATTAGAGCTTACCAATTTCGTGATGAGATGGTTACTCAAATGTGGAAGACTCGTAATAATATTTGAATTGTATATTTTTATCTATTATTTTATTAATTTTTTGTATGTATACATATTTGATTTGATTTGATCTTTTTACAATATATTTAGTTTTTTAAAAAAATACAAATTTTATACATATAATTTAACCTTAATTTAATTAATAATATAAATTTTATATCTATTTTTATTTTAATATGAAAACAATTATAGAAGTAAAATAAATATTTATAAATGACTGAAATTTATTAAATTTTTTTCCATATAACAATGTCTCCTAAAATTCTGTATGTTTTAAACTAACTGAAAATTTTAATTCTCAATGTCTACGACTAACAAAAGAAAGTTTTCTCAGAGATTTCGCTTTCAAAGACTTCAATGTTTAAGACAATGAATTCCCTCTAAACATCATAATCTCTGTAAGCAATTCCTTATTGTCTGGTTTGATCAATTTAGCCAACTGATCATTTGATTTGGATTTAATAAGCATGAGGTTGGTCGAGTCTGTGTTTACTAAGAATTGAAAGTTGAGGTTTGCTCTTATGCCCGTGTGTGTGGAGGAGATATGTGGCAATTTACAAATGAAAGAGAACTTCATATATTAAGGAGACCTTGGATTGTTTGTATCTAGTTATGGGGTTGTTTTATCTCAAAGGAATTATGTTCTAGATCTTTTGCAGAAAAAAATGCATTCTTGGACGTAAACCCGGTAATACCTAAATATATACTAGAGATAAGTGTAGCATTTGGTGAGGTAGATGTCGGTAGATTTCAGAGACCCGTTAGAAACCAATCTATTTGACTGTGACTAGGACACATTCTTTGATTACTGAAGGCAATGTTGGTCAGTTCAAAATACAGAAATACTAGTTATAATCATGTGGATCATTGCTATTAGATACTATTAATTCCCATTTCATCCCTGCAATTTGAATGTAATGGAAGAAATTACAAGAAACTTCAAATTAGAATAGGTTGACCAAGAGAGGAAAAAGATGGAATTCCCCTTTCCTCGTCCCAAGACAAGAACTCCGCCATGTCAAGGGAAGGAGGTGCACCACTCCTTCCGCTCTCGTGTTGCATAACCATCCAAAGAGGTAGGAGGGGGTCCACTGGACCACAATGCTCTCCCTACATTACAGGGCTAGTGTGCCATGAGAAAAAGGTGAGAGGCAAGGCAACCACCATCCTTCATGGAAAAAGAGGCTCCTTTTGCATCATCTCCTCTGCTTGCTCAAACGACGAAAAAGAGAGAGGTCAATGCCCCTCTTTGGTATGAGAAAAGAGTACAAACTGCTTTTCATCCCTCCTTGACAAGCAACACAGCCTCATTCTTTTGGACTTACAAAAGAGGGAGGAATCCTCCACTCTTAAGTCAGCCACCACAGTGGAGAGAGAAGAGGAAGAACTTTCTTCTGCAAAATACGAATTTAAATATAAGTATATCTAAATTAAATAAATCACATTCAAAAAATATAGAGTCAAACAGGTTCATCCCTAAAATTCTAACACAGTACACTCTTTCACTTGAAAATTTTGTACTGGCATATCCCTTCGAGACTGGAATACATAGAAGATGTGAGTGGTCACAACAATGACACAAGGGAATAATGTAACCCAAACCCTTTAAAAACTTTTAAATTAAATCTCAAATGCGATATAATTTCCAATATACACGTTGCTATATGAAGTCTCTCATGGTCATGGGCACGTGGAACTTCAAGGTAAAACCAACAGTGAATAGCGCAGCCCCGAAGAAACAGCAGATGAATCAGTGCAAATGATTTAAGGCAAATATATAAATGGGCTCACACTCATTCTTTTATGGTCAGGCTTGATAATTCTCATGCCCAAGAAGAGACCAGGTTGAAACTTATTACCAACCTAAACTAGATAATTCTCATGCCCAAGAAGAGACCAGGTTAAAACTCATTGCCAACCTAAACTAGAAGGGAGGGAGGGAGGGAGGGAGGGAGGGACTACTACCTAAAGATATCGCTGAAGAAGATCTCCCAAGGAATTCTTCAACCTGCAGCTTTGGCCAAGGTGCACATCCCCAAAAATGTACCTGCATCAAAGAAAGTGAGTTTGGTTCGAGAAATGGATGCATAGAAAAGAAGTTTAAAAGACAAATAACCTATATTCACAGTGATCAGGCCATGCACAGCGAGCTTTTCCGTAATCCCAGTAACAATCTTCGTTTCTCAATGGTCCACGACTGGCTGTTCATTGAAGATTTTATATTAGATTAGATAGAGGCAAAAAGAAGGAAATGTACAGTAACTGACCTTTTGATACAAATTTTGATCTTGCATCAGGTTGAATATCGTGCCACATTTGAAGCCACAGCTCTCGCATCAATACTGGCAGCCGCACGATGTTTCTGTGGTTGGCTGCAAAAGACATCAATGCAGTTAAACAAAATCAGATAACATTTATTGGAGGAAGAGTAATATCAAATCATATTAAGCTTGGGGACAGAAGCAACAATTTGACATCCTCGTTTACTTTCAACCTTTTTGATTTCTTAGTGTTAGAAGGATCTTGAAGTACCCAATCCAAATTAAGAAGCATCAAATATCACACCTTTGTCAAGCTCCCAAACAGCTGTCCTCTTTCCTGGAATGCTTTCAGAGTCTTCATAGTACGTTATATACTTAACTCGGTCACTTCTTGTCATGTTTGGAACTATGTCTGCGGCACTATGATGTTCTACATTCAGTTGCACTTGGACATCAGATCCATCATGCTCAGACTGCATTTTGAGAAAAGGAAGAAATAATTGTGTCGAAAGAGGTGGGAGTAAATTAGGTAAAGCAAAATCATATGCCAGGTAACAGTTGCTGAAAGTCCCTGTGGACTTACATCCCTATTTTGAAATTAGAAGTCAATAAGATCAATATCTCCAATTAACTTTCAAGTGCATCATGAAAGCAACTTCGAACATTTTGTGATTCTTGAGCTGCCCTATAAAAAGGTATTTATATACCTGAGGGGCTCTTGTGATGTTCACTTTAGGCCCAAGCCAAGTCTTGCACCAGGATAAGGAATGATAAGGTACCTGCCAAATCTAGATTGAGAAATCTGATATGATTAACATGAATATTATGTCTGGTTTCATACCACAGTGGCTAGCCACTTAGGACGCATGTAGCTAAACCTCATAACCCAATCTCATGTCTTATCATTTCAAATGTGAAACATTTCACACTCAACAACCCCCTCTTATCCATGCTTGCACATGATGGGCCTCCAACATGGGCACAAACTCCGAATGGACCATACAAAACAAATAAACTAATTTTCACTTTAAGGAGCCCACAACATACAAACAACTTAGGGAGCAATAGGCCTTTGGCCCTCAAACATGACTCGCTCTAATACTATGTAAAGATTGAACTGGTTCCATACCAAAATGGCAAACCGCTAAGATGGCTTATCCTTTTACCTTATAACCCACTTACTTTCCTTAATTTTTTAACATAAGAACTTTTCCCACTCAACAATGAAGAAACAAAAAATACAAATAAAAAAAAAAATGCATGGGCTACTTCTAGAGCATACCGTCTCGTCCCCACTTGAAGCTCCAGGATTCCCACTTACTGAAACCCCTGACCTGATAAAATTCATACAATTTTAAAGGATGTGAAGCCTCTAGCTAATATTATAATCTGTAGTAACTTTGAAAAATATACAGGAATAAGAATGAGATGTGGAGCATTCCAGTGGTGGAACAGCTAACAAATATGAGCACTAGATATTGAAGGGGCTTTGATTAATTTTTACAACCAGATTAGCAGCCAATAAACTAACAAGAAAAGAAAAATAAGGAGAATTAGTTTTCATGATGACCAAGTAGCATTCACTCGATTTATTTACTACATGTTTTTCACCCTATGTGACTTTTGTACAAGAACCCTAACTACTTACAGCTGTCAAATTAGCATCTAGAAGCGCATATCAGCATTTCTTCAGTGCAATATAGATATAGTAACCTCAACAAAAACAACTTTCTCAGGCAACAAGGGAAAAACATAAAGTCTCCACAAATCAAAGGTGGAGAAGATTTCTTTAATTTTGGAAAATAGTATATAAAAATGCTAGATCTATAGTGCTCACCAATAAAGTTATCAGATAGATACTAGTAATAGAAGCCAATAAACTCACTTGCCTTGAGAAGATAGTTCCCTCTAACTCATAAATGATATCAGTTACGATCCAGTTATCAGGATACGGCTTGCCACTTGGAGCAAAATAGTAACCAATCTGCTCCACAAAATCCCATGATAAAAAATATCAAAACAGAGCCCAACATAGTTACTTTCTTGATGCAGAATGCAGAGCACAGAGATTATAAGTCAACATCTCCTCTTGAGCAATTAATCAGTAAATAAGTTATGGTCTTAATTCACTTGGCTCTGATACCTACTGTTGTATCAAAAGTCGGATTGTTGGGTCAAGTTCAGATTGAATTACAATGTAACGGTGAATGGGAAGGGAAAGAAAAAGGAGGAAGGGAAGGAGGATGACGAAGTTGGGTAAATTTCTGGCTTCTGTCTCATTGCCAGATTTTCGTGCAAAGTACAATACTGAAAATAAACTACTCACTGCTTATAAAGCAGCATTACATCATCACATGATCAAATATCCATCATGCTGCTAAAAATATTCAAACATCAATTTTGGTAATATTCTGATTCAAATACTTTGAGATCTTATGTCATTAAACCCAGCAATAGGACAAGACTCTTGTAACAACCTCGCAGTTACTGTCCTTCACTGATAGTAATAAATTTCTCATGAAATTGGATGTAACCAGGTCCATGGCTGAGATTCTTGGTGACCGCTAGGATAACATCAATGAAGAGTAAAAGATAAAAACACAAAATATATAGAAAAATAGAAAACATTAAATAAACAACAGTAGAGATTACTTAAGAAACATGGAAATGGAATCATCAAGTGAGGGCGAGCAAGTCTCCAATAACAACATATTGAAAGATTGTCATTAAGTGAGGCGGGGCTGGCTTTATTAGAGATTACCACGGGACAGAAAATAAATTGGAGGAAATCCTCATTCGTAGGATTGAATACCACCTAAAGCCTGCTGGAAATTGCAGCCAGCGAGCTCGGTTGTGCTGTCTACTCTACCAATGACTCACTTGGGACTCCCTGTTTTCCAAGGTAGACAAAAAAAAAAAAAAAAACAAGTTTGGGACCACATCTTGGAGAAATTGAGAGTTCGACTTGCAATGTGGAAAGGGAGACCTATCTAAGGCAGACCGACTTGTTATGAGAGGGTTTCTCTGGAGAGGTGCTACAAATGAATTTAAACACCACCTTGTGAATTGGGATATGGTTTGCACTCCGAAGAAGGCTGGAGGCTTGGGAATCAGGAAACTAAGGCATTTCAAGCGTGCCTTATTACTCAAGTGGTGTTGGAAAATTAATCGACAAGATCCCCCACCTTGGGCTGCCCTTGTTAGGAAAAAATTGGGAATTCCTGATGATGATTGGGTATTAGGGTGGAACAACCCAAGCTGCCTCTCTCCCATCTGGAAGCAGCTTCAAAAACTCTGGGAAAGCTTCAGATCAAGGATCAAATTCTTACCAGGGCAAGGGAACAAGATAGAATTCTGGCAAGATGCATGACTAGCCGAGAGACCACTTAAACTGGATTTCCCCAGACTTTTCAAAATCTCAAACTCCCCTCAAGGAACAATTCAGGACATCCTGAGGCTGAATCATAGCAGAAGCTATGATTGGAAACAACCATTTTAGGAGGGAATGAGGAAGCAATATAGCTTGTGCAACTTGATCAATTGGCATCCAAATTCTTCTTTGAGATACATTGTGAGGACAGACTTATATGGAAGTCGAGCCCCAATGGAGACTTCTCTGTTAAATCCACATACTTATCCATATCTCGGAGCACCCTAGGTGAACAACACACCACAATCTGGGCTTGGAAGCTCTCAGCCCCACCCCACCCACACACACACACAAACCCAGATTTTTACTCTAGCTGGCATTGCACCAAAAACTCCTTACAAGAGATAATCTAGCTAGAAGAGGGATGGACTTTCCCTCAACTCTCTGTCCCCTATGCAACAACATTGCTGAAACATGTAATCATGTTCTTATAAATTGTAGTTTTGCCCACCAGATTTGGACATACTTCTAGTCCCTCTTTGAGATGGATCCTCTAACTGCCAATGATCTTCAATCCATCATTGAGCACTGGAGAAACGCACATCTAACCAGGAAGGGTAGAATGATGTCGGGCTCTTGCATTGTCGTCATACCATGGCTGTTGTGGGAGGAAAGGAACAAGAGGGTGTTCAAAGATACTCAAACTCCATGTAGTGTGTTGAAGGAGCAGATTCTTAGTAAAACCATATACTGGCTTTCCTCAACTCAAGAACTTAGAAGTACTGATGGTCTCAGCCTGCGAGCCACGTGGACCAACATTGCAAGACTCAACTCCCCCAACAAGCCCCTAGCATGGCAACATGGAATCCACCCCTGGTGGGAAGCTCCTATCCCCCCAATGTAATCTGTAGCAACCGAATTATGGTACTATGAAATCAATCAATCTCTTAAAAAAAAAAAAAAATGATTCTCTTTGGAAGTGAGTTGGCCACTCAATTGACTTCCTAGGCCTGAAGGTGCAATGTAATGTCTATGTTGAAGAACAAGGATGGTTTAATCAATTTGTAAGAGTAAGTTTGCAGGAATGTTCTCAACATATTTGAGTTGATAGTTTTTTTTCAGAGATCTAATGATGTAATTGGTGTTTCAGGGATATATTGATGTAGAGCAGTAGAGGGATATTTCTTTCCCTTATAAAAGCCTTGGCCCTTTGAGTTGTTTTAAAAAGAGCTGTTAGGGTTCATCTTGACCACCCGATGGGTTCTCCATCAGCCGTACTCTCTTCTCCTGATCTAGTTTCGTTTCTTTCTTTTTTTTTCTCCATATTATATGGTATCAGAGCAGTGTATCAATATCGATAAGTTCAAACAAAGCTTTTTGCTGTTCTTTAATCTAAGCCTTTTCCCCAAAAATTTCTCAGATATTTTTTTAATGCTGATAGATCCCTAAGATAGAATTTCTTATATTTACTGCTATAACCCTAGGATCGGTAGCCTATAATACTGAATAAACTATTGTACTGTCCAGAGCGTATTCAGAAGAGATGGCGACACGGGAGGCGATACAGGAGCGTATTTAGAAGAAATGTAATCTGTAGCAACCGAATTATGGTACTATGAAATCAAGCTTATGAATGAAGCTTTTTTGATAAAATGGCTCTGGAAATTAAATATGGCAGGAGGTGCAACGTGGAGAAAGCTCGTTATTAATGATGAACATAGAGAGTGGTGGCTGGATGGTTTGAGAGCTTGGAGGCTTTCCCCAATCTGGAGACGTATTTCCAAACTCATGCCTATCCTAGCTCAAAATGTCAAACTTTTGCCTGGCAAGGTAATAGAACTTCTTTCTGGACTGATAGGTGGATTGGCGACTCTCCTCTTGCAGAAAAACATCCAAGATTATACCATTTGATGAGGGACCAGAATTGTTCAATTTCTACGATACTCCCATGTGGGCAACCAAATCATATAAATTGGCTCCCCCTTTTTCGAAGGGATTTAAACAATGCTGAGGCTCTGGACTTTGCTGGTCTACAAAAGGATTTGAGTGGAATATATCTTCGAAGGGATCACGAAGATGAACTAATATGGATACACCATCCAAACAGTTCATACTTAGTCAGATCTGGACATGCCTTTCTCTCGAACGAGGGACATTTTCAACACAAGGCTGTTGTCTATCTTTGCCCAAGGAAACAACATTTTTTGAGTCGGTGTTGTCTACATGGAAGACTCCCCACCCATGACCTATTAATGAGGAGAGGAGTGCAAATCCAATCAATTATATGCCCTCTTTGTAATGCTAAACCAGAAACACTTGACCACCTACTTATCCACTGTCATTATAATTGGATGATCTGGACATTCTTCTTCAATAAGTCTGGTGTTATGCTTGCTATCCCACAAGATCTACATGGTTTCACTAGACTTGCTGGTTTTATGGGACTTGGCTCCAAAGGGAATTTAATGCTCAAATGTTGTTTGGGATTCATCCCTTGGCTAATATGGACGGAGAGGAATAGTAGAGTTTTTCTCAATAAGGCCAAGTCATGGCATCAAACTTGTGGCTCTATTTCACATCAAATAATCGGTTGGCTAAAATCACAAAAGATTTTTAGAAATATTGAGGGAGCAGCATTATGGAATTCTTGGGATGTACATGCCAAGGAAGGAGCAGGTGGAGTATTAAGAACTCAGCCGTGGGAGCCTCCACCTCCTTACACATACAAGCTGAATATTGATGGGTCTTCTTTGGGGAACCCGGGACCAAGTTGGTGGGCTGATCAGAAATCACATGGGGGATATTCTCCTCACTTATGCAGGGCCAATTGGCATCGCTGATTCTACTACGGCTGAAGTAAGAAGTCTACTACAAGGGCTAAAATGTTTCTTGCAATCCCATTTTATGGGGCCGCTACATGTTGAGGGTGACTCTAAAGTAAATATCCAATGGTGCCAGGATGATTTTAGGGCTCCATGGAGATTGCAATCTATTGTAAATGAAATTCATGATCTTGCTAGTGTTGTGGTTAGCTGGATCCATGTCATTAGGAGTGTGAATGGAAGAGCGGATTCCTTAGCAAAGCAAGGGGCCTCCGAGCAACATTTGGTTGTGTGGACCCCTAGCTAGTTGTATGCTAATGCCCAATTGGGTTGTACACTACTTTCATGAATAAATGCAATACCAACTTTCAAAAAAATAATACTGAATAAACTAGATTATGAATGCTGCCTCTAGGAGGTATCAACAAAAACTGTAACACTGCAAGCTAATGATGTCATCCCTTTTGCTAGTATGCTGATACTTATTGTTGTCAAAAGGAATTTTTTGCACTGGAAATTCTGGCTAGATTGTTTTATTGTGGGGCCATTTGCCTAGGATTGGTAGCCTATAATGCTGATACTTAATCCATTGATATCTTGCCCTCTGCTTCCAATGGATTCTTCGCTGATTTATCTTATTTTTCATACTCCTCCTTGACAGCATCTCTCTCCAAGCTCTCTAGGATAGATAAAAAGCCCACTTGTTCTTCCTTCTAGTCATGAATTTGTATTTTCTCCAAAAGAGCATTCCTCTCTTTTTCATAATTCAATTTCCTCGATCTTGCCATTGATATCTTTTTCAAACAGTATGGGGGAGTGATCCGAGGCTGACCGGGGGAGGATTCTACCCACTGCATTTGGAAACAAATCCATCCATTCCTGATTAACCAGAAACCTATCAAGTTTTGCCAATATTGGTGATTATCATGTATATAAGCCTCCTGAGAGAGTTGGCTCAATTAAGGAGTGGTCATTTATCAAGCAGTTGAAGTTTCTCATTGTTGCTGTGTGAGTGGTCCGCCCACTTCTTTTTTCAAAGCTGTACCTGACAGTGTTAAAGACTCCCCCTACTAGCCATGGGACTGTCCATAAGCTGAGTAATGCTGAAATCTCATTCCATAATTCCTGCCTCAGTGTTGCATTATTTGGACTATAGACTGACTGATGCAGGATGCACAAGTCTTATTTGAAATAGAGTAGAATTAGAGTATTTTATTAGAGTTAAGCTTGAATTGGGATTTCTCTTTAGTTTAATATTTTATTCAGTCTTTTATTACATTACAAACTCTCTATTAGGTTGTGTCATAAGCCTTATGAATGTAGTACGTTTTGATTGATGAATTATTGAAATTTCTATCTTTCCTCTGACTTTCACCTTGTTTCTTCCCTTTCTTTTCCCTTCTTCTTTGTTCTCTCTATTCTTCTACTTTATTCTCTCTGCTCTTCTCCAGTCCTACATCAATTGGTATCAGAGCGTAGGCCGTTTCCTCTGACCTACAAATTTTTACGACGACGTTGAAAGCTTCTGCAACCGACGAGTCCCTCCTCTCCTGCCAAAACTTGTTCCTTTTTTCGACATTGGTTCATTGTCAAAGCGCTTGCTCTTTCTCTCCCACTATGGATCGTCTTCAGCAGCAGCCTAGAGACTGAGTCGTCACTTAGCAGCCAGATCGAAAATTTCTTATACGCGACCCATCTTCGCCACAGCTGTAGGCAGCATCGAAGTTTCTGGGAAAAACTGTTTGGTGCCGCTCCTCTTTCCACTTCATCAGCAATTGACAGCAGAGACGGTCCTTTCCCCTCTTACGCTCGACAGCAAATCGCGACTCAAGTTAGGTTGCTCAATTTAATTCCAGAGCATAGGAGCGGTTCAGTTTCACGCGGTCCAGTTCAGTTTCACGCGGTCCAGTTCAGTTTCACGCGGTCCGGTTCAGTTTCACGCGGTCTGGTTCAGTTTCACGCGGTCCGGTTCAGTTTCACACGGTCCGGTTTGATTTTACGCAGTCCGGTTCGGATTCAGAACTGACTGGTTCGGTTCAGCTCGATCCAGTTCAGTTCAGCTTGATTCAGATCCAGTCCGGTTCAGCTTGATTCAGATCGGTTCGGTTCGGTTCGACTCCACTCCACTCAGTTCAGCTTGACAAACTCGGCAAGACTCGGTGGGTTGACTCGGTGTGAACCGGTGAGCTGTATTTTGGCCTCTTGAATATAAATTGGTAGATTTATTAGGAGGTGTAATTTTTACGTACTTGGATCTGATCTAGGATACTATAGGACTGTTTTATTTATTCTATTTTGAGCAAAAAAAAAAGAGGAAAAAAAGAAAAAAAAACTCTTTGCATGATTATTTACTTGATTTCTTTACCTATTGTGTTTGTTAGTAGAATTTTTAAATATTCTTACTCTTAAGTTATTCTAGTCTATCTCAACATTTTTGTTATATCTGTTTTCATCTTTTCCTTCCATCATGACTGTTAAAGTGCTTGAAGCCAAATTCAATACACTTGAGGACAAACATAATCAACTTGAAAAAAGAGTGACCACCAGTGAGACCAACATGACAAACTTCCAAGACCGGCTTGACCAACTCACCAAAACAGTTAAACAATTTACCAAATCGGTTAATCGCCTTCATAATGACTATGTGGCTATTAATAAAAACCCTGAAAAACAACCACTGAGGGAACCTAGTTGGGAACCGCTTAGGGGTCAAAGCTCTACTGTGTCACCTTCCTATAAGAATGACCGAACCAACCCGACGGGAATCTTGCCACAACCAAAAACCACCCCATTGTTCGACCACTGACCTACTGCTAAGGAGGACATCTTTTTTTATGATGAATATTCATAGCCGCCCCTGCCTACTCGACAAGGTTATAGAGCTAAAGGTAGATATCGTAACCACTTGGATCGTCCTAGGTATCCTCATGATGAAGTAGGTGACATGTCTAGGAGGGTCAAGGTAGATGCCCCTGAGTTCGATGGAAAATTAGATCCTAGTGCATTTATCGATTGGTTGTACAATATGGAAGATTATTTTGAGTGGTACCAAATGAACGATGCTCAATGTATTCGTTTCACAAAAATGAAGTTGGTAGGTCTACCAAACGCTATTGGCAAACTGTTCAGCGCAACACTGAAAGATTGGGACATCCACCCATTTCCACTTGGGCTGAGATTACAGAAAAGTTGAAAGAAAAATATCTCCCTCCTTACTACAAAAACCAGTTGTTCAACCAGTTGCTCAACCATAGGCAAGGATCGTCTAGTATAGATTATTATATTGCCAAATTTGAAGAATTGTTATTGAGCGACATTAATGAGGATCCAAGGTTCACTGTCCAGGTTTGTTAATGGGTTATGAGTGGATATCAAACGATAAGTCATTGTCCATGCCCCAAACTCTTTAGAGGAGGCATATCATAAAGCCCTAGAATTTGAGAGGTACCTACAATTTTCTCCATTTAGGCGACCTTTTAACCTTTCCAGTGACCATCGTCAGGGACAACCGATTCCATTTACTAGAGACGTCACTGGAACACAACCACCCATCTTTCAGACTCCAACTCATAGTCCTGCACCTCATCATGGTGAGCATAAGGTTGCCCAAACCACTTTACCTGTTTCTCGATCGACAATAGAGTGTCATCATTGTCATGAGAAAGATTACATCGCTTCTCGATGCCCAAACCGCACCTTAGCGTTGGAACGTGTTGATGAAAACACACTTAAGGAGTCTAATGTTGTTATTATTACTCCAATGGAGTATCCAAAAGACAAGACTGATTTATGTGATGATTCTTTTACAGGCCCAACCCACAATTTTGCTTTCATGGGATGCATCTTGCTCGTTGCAGCTCCACAAGTCATGAGAACTAAGACTGATGCTACCTCCATAAAAAGTCGCTCTGTTTTTCAAACACAAACCAATGGTCAAAAAGAGGTGGTTAACCGTAGTTTAGGGGCTTGGCGTCACTGTTTAGTTAGGGACAAGCCTGCTACTTGGACTGTTATTTTACCCATTTGTGCGTTTATCTATAACATTTCTATCCACCAGACCACCGATAACAGCCCCTTTGATATTGCATATAGCCTATCCCCACGGCCTACTGACCTTATTTCTTTCACCACAGATTTTTGCCCTTCTGAATTTGCCCATACTTTTGTTGATCTTTTCTACAGTTTCCATGTTGAGATTAGGTGAAAAATGGCTTTTGAGTAATAATAATTCTAAATATTCTATTGATGTACATCATAGGTGTAAGAAATTTCAGGGTGATGATTATATGATGGCTCGTCTTACCCCTACACTCTACTCGCCACATGCTTGATTTGCCTCCTGAATTTTCTCTCAGTTCAATATTCAATGTGGCAGATTTATTTGCTTACCGAGGCACATGTGAGCCTCTTGTTTTGTCTTTTTCTATGCATGCAGGTCCATCCACGGTGATTACTCCTGGTTTTTCGACGTCGACCTTTGCTCCACACGATGTAATTGTGGATGTTCTGGATGGCAAGCATGTGACTTTATCTCATGTTGGCATTTATTGTTTCTTTTTTCGTTGGAAAGATCATCCCTCCACTGCAGCTATTGGGATCCATGCAGTTGAACGTCTTCACTTAACCTTTTGACTTGTGGCCGACTTCTTTGCAGTCCACTTGACGGAGTCAAGTTCTTTTCAATTGGGGGGGAATGATGCAGGATGCACAAGTCTTATTTGAATTAGGGTAGAATTAGAGTATTTTATTGGAGTTAAGCTTGAATTAGGGTAGAATTAGAGTATTTTATTGGACTTAAGCTTGAATTGGGATTTCTCTTTAGTTTAATATTTTATTCAGTCTTTTATTACATTACAAACTCTCTATTAGGTTTCGTCATAGGTCTATAAATAGGCTAAGTCTTATGAATGTAGTACGTTTTGATTGATGAATTATTGAAATTTCTATCTTTCCACTGACTTTTACCTTGTTTCTTCCCTTTCTTTTCCATTCTTCTTCGTTCTCTCTATTCTTCTACTTCTATTCTCTCTGCCCTTCTCGCCGTCCTACATCACTGACATTACAGCCCAAGTAGCGCCATTCTTGAGGGATCTGAGCAGTCAAGCAAGTGCGTGTTGCCCCTCAGTTTTAGTAACTTCCATTTCTCGGCTATCCCAAATAATCAATAAACCTCCTGATGTACCCCAAGTGTCTAATGACGCTCATCCTGGCCTTTTAAGGTACCATAAATCTTTATCATCATCTTCGTGGTACTTTCCAATTTTCTTTTGTGCTATCTTAACCAATGTTTAAAAAACCGAACCGGTCATCGAACTGGTAGAACATCGAATTTTGGTTGAACTGGTTCAACCGGGTTCTACCGATGGTCAACTAGATATGAGTTACTTTCTTTACAAACTTATAATAAATTTTGTAATCTTCACAAAAAAAGTTTGAAAATTAAATAACTTAAATTATCTGAATTTAAAATACTTTAATTATTTTGATCGAATTACAATTATTAAAATGAACGACGATTACAATAATTAATTGTTATCCAAGGAGAGAGGGTAAGGGCTAAACAGGTTATACACAAGAGGTATATATATCACAACCTCATTATTCCCAATAATCAGCTGGTGTCAACAAGAGGTATGATGGGCTCCGAATGGGTCTGGTGTCCAATGGGTTGGGTTTTTTGTCCGCCCTTTCTCCTCTTCCTCCTTCGCTTATTGACTTTGTCCTCACTTGTTTAGCACGTCTCTGTCTTCCACCATTTGAACCACCTTCCTCATCGATAGCCACAGTGCTGACAGTCTCTCCGTGCACAGCACCGCCACCCTCAGCAATCAGCATCTTCGCGGCATCCTCCAGCAAGTATTCCAAAATCTTCTGGTCCACCAACCTGTTACACTCTTTGATCTGCTCCTCGTCCTGCTCGATACCCACCACACCAAGTCCCTGTTCTCCCCGAACTCCTCCTGCATCAGCTTCTTCCCCGTTACTAGTTCCATCAATACCACCCTAAAGTTGTACATGTAACTTCTCTCCATCACTTAGTACGTGTACCCGTATTTCTGCCGAACAATGTACCAGAGCATCAAATTGTAAAACAGAGTTTGAATGGAGTCGAGGAAGACAAGCGAAAACCTTCTTCAATTTCCCTATCCCGGCATCGGCTTCCCTGTTTTTATAAGTTTAAACCCATACCAGTTGAATTGGTTCGGCCGGTTCAACGGTTCAACGGTCGAACCAATAAAACCGTCCGGATCATCCGGTTTTCATCTCTTTCCAGATTCTTATTTAAACCGAACCGTCTAAAGCTTCGGTTCTGGTTAAACCGGATTGAGCCCGCTGGGTCGGTTCGGTTTTTAAAATACTGATCTTAACTTTTTTTTTATCGTCTCCCTTACTATCTCCCTTTTTCCATTGAACCAGGGGATCTTACATTCCATGCCAACACATTTATTTACTATTTTCGCTGGTAGTGTTTGAAGCCCATAATTTCGGTGTTTTTTGCTTGATTACTTTGATCATATCCTTGCTCACCTTTGATTCCTCACCATATTCATCTATACCTCTGCCCAAAATTTCCTCAAACCATCGGTTAAAAGCTTCATCGTCTTTGCTTATGTGCTGTTTACTATCCATAGTCCACTCAGCCTTTCCCCCTTTTTCGCGCTCTGTCGCACATAAAATTGAAGAGTTCTGACGGCGCTATTTACTGCAACAGTTTCTGCATTTTCATTTCAATAGAATCAACTTCCGACATGATAGCATGGCTCACACTTTGAGTCACCGGGGCTCGCTCTTGCTGAGTTGACCTGACATGATCCAGCTCACCCAAGTCATCGACTCGGCTGTCAACACACACACCACTCACTCCGAACCAGCTGTCAATCATAGAAGAGGATTTGAAATCCCTCTAAGTTTGGCAAAATAGGGACTGCCTCACTTTGTCTTTCCATATTCGGGCATGCTTCCTCCCTCAGCTCTGGATCTACGGCGAGATTCTTCCTCTTCTACTCTGGCGAGATTTTGCGGCTGCTTCTTTGTCTTCCCCTTTTCTTTTTTACTCTTCTAGGCTTTTTTTTCTTTCTGCGATTCATTCCTTTTTCCTTTTGCGTCTTTTCCTCACGAGCATTTTCTTCCTCCTTCTAGATCGTGTTGGAGAAGTCTCCCACTCATAAAGGTACTCTCAGATTACCACCAAAAGTTTCAGTTATCGCAGCCTGAGCCCTCAGCACATCGATTCTTTTCCCCAGTATGGCCTCATCATCAAATAAGAGGTTTTCCCACCAGTCCAACCAGTACCTGGAAAATTCCTCACACCAGAGGTGCGCTAGGATTCCTCTGATGGTTAGGGTTGTAATCTCGTCCCCATTGGGGATTGCAGGTTTGCAATCCTTCAGCTCCATGAAAATTTCTCCAAGCAGCTACTTTTTTAGCGCCAGAACTCTGTTTTTCTTCTCTTTCATTATCTAGCTGGATGCCAGCTACCAGTTTTCCTTTGTCAATTGTTGTATAGATTCCGGGCACACACACCTAGCAAGCTTCTTTTGGTGCGGCTGGGCAAAGGATGGGTCGACAAAGATCAAGGCACTGCCATTTTCTCTCCTGACTTTGATCTTTGGCACTTCCAATATTGGTTTCTCCATCCTCACCGGCACAAGAGCACCTCTAAACGAGAGTTAGGACACCCAATAGAACCTTTAAGAGGCTCTCACAAAGAAATGAAAAACCGAAAACTTCTAGGTTTATTTCATTATATATAATAAAAGTAAAAATTAAAAATTAAAAATACATTAAAATAAAATAAAATAAATAATTTGCAGATTCAGACCTAGTTCTATTAGTTTAAAATGACAAGTAATGCAGTTCTTTCATTAAACTGTGACATATTGCAGGAGATCAGCTCTTTTAACCAAATTCACTAGTGATCAGGTTTCTCTCAGACTCAAGTACCAGATTCATGTCACACCTTAAGTGTTTGTGTCCAAGACTAATACAACTCGAGCTCAAGTTTTAGCCATTGATGATGACACTACACTGTGAAAAGTGTACGATCAGTTCTACAGACAAAAGGGGTTGTAATATCGTCTAAAACTGCTACTGACCCTATAGCTACATTGTAGTTCACATTCAATCTGTCCTCTTTAAGAGAAGGAGGTGGCATGTTTGGAAACAGTGAGCCTACCAGAGGCAGAGGTCATAGTGAGAGATAGTGCCAATTGTGGGAGCGCAAAATCATCTTTTGGACAAATGCCAGATGTATGGATCAGAACAAGACCTAGGAGGTTCAAGGCCCCCTGGCCAGCACTGAGTAGAGTTTCAGAAAAGCATCAACTCGGTACATTAGGTCTATTATTAGAAAATCAACATCCTTTGACTTAGAATATGTAGATGTATGGGTACTTATTGACTCCCTATCCTTTTGGAGAAGTTTAATTTTGCATGAATTTTCAAATTTCTTTTCTGAAGTAGAAAGCTCATTTGATGTTCAATTCATATGCATTGATTTAAAGATGGACTTGCATATACAAATCAACTATTTGTTACTTTTATGCCATGGCATTATGCACCAACCTCATGCATTCATACTCGTGAACAAAATGGTATTTCTAAAAGGAAGAACAAGCATTTTCTTGAGGTGGCACACATTATGTTCCAAATGAATGTGCCCAAAATGTAATGGGAGAGATGGTTCTATGCCCATATAGATGGGATGTGATAACCAAGTTGTTATCCTTTTTTTTTTTTTTTTTCAGAGGTTGATTTTCATATCTTTGGTAATCAAAATTACATTTTTAGAGGTCCCAATTACGTTTCAGCTGTCTGAGGTTCTCTCACTTCAAAACAAGAGAGAGATACTCCTTCCCTAGCTAAAGCATCTGCAGCTGAGTTGGCTGATCTTAATACATGATTCCATTGACAGTTAACTTCATTCCCCAGTCTCCAAATTTCTCTACTAAAGTGGACTGCCAACCTCCAAGGAGGAGAGGAAATTTGCTTGCACCAATTGATCACATTAAGCAATCCCCTTCCACTTCCAAATCGTCATGCAACCTCTCCTTGAATAGCCTAAAACCATGTAGTAAGGCTAAAGTTTCAGCTTCAACCGAGTCAGTCTATGGACAGGGGCCTGAGAAGGAAAGGAGGATGTTTCCATCATGGTCCCTAATGATTCCTCCAATTCTGGCTGGTCCTGGATTACCTAAAGAGGAGCCATCCACATTTAATTTTAACCTTCCCTGTGATGGAGTCCATTGTTCAATCTGTACCTCTGGACTAGGGGAAGATAGCCCTACAACAGTTGTCCTGGAGGCTCTTAGAGAAGCGCCATCTATGTCCTTCATTTCTGGGTTGCCACTCAACCAATACAAAATTCTCTCTGAAAATGAGCTCCTTCAGATCATTTACATTTGCTCCTTGTTTGAAAATATGCGTCTGTTCTTTTCTTCCCATAAACACCATGGAATATTACGCAGGCTCCTATCATCTTGCCATAACCATGTTGTTATCTTCATTGCTAACAATTTCGTGCTTCATGAGAGGATGAAACTTGAGTTGACTGCCACTTCATTCATAATGCAAATCCCAAGTGGAAGAATCAACCATTTATACCCGAGTGAATACATCAACATGCTGCTTTAGAAAGCCCCTCAAGAAACAAGACTTTCAGAATGTCTGCAGCAAGCCGCACCTTTATAATAGACAGAACACTAGGTATCATTTAGTTATTCACTTGTACAATGCCCTCTTGGCCTTGCTTTTTATTGCTTAAGCTCAGAGTGTGTTGGATTGTTTTCTAGACTAGGTGTTGTTTAAAGTATATTTTGAGTGTTAAAGGCTAAGTAAGATATTTTAGTCGCTTTAATTATTTTTTCTCTAGTGACCCTTATTTAAAGGCTTGCATACTTCTTTATCCCTCTATTTCTTCATTCTCTCATCAAAAACTCACTTATTGCTTGCAAATATGAATGTTCAACCCATTCTTCGTATCCTTAATCTGAAGTTATAAAATTGGTTATTTTCATGCAGACACCTCTGAACTACTTCAACAAATATCTTAGAAAAAAGTATCAGAACATATAAATGAGTGGCAGTTCAAACAATATCACTGAATTAGAGAAGCAAGTATAAATATCAATCACAAAAAAATACATACACAATACAATGTATTTAATCTGAAGAAATGCCATACCTCTGTTTTCATATCCATACCATATATACAAAAGATGTTCTTTAAAGGTGGTCTCTCCCAAGGTGTAAGAGGATTCAATACCGGATCACCATGGTAGAGTCTGAATCAATGAGTTTCAAATAACAGGTGAAAACTGTACTTTTAAGAAACAAATTCAAATAAAGGGAACTTACATGCCACAGCAACAAGTTTAAGGAAATATAGGAGATGCCTCAAAAAAAATATCATTGAGAGTTTTAAGTCATCAAGGGTAGTTTACTTAAATCACTTATGGTTTTGTTTTTTTCAGATATGCAATTTGCAAGAGAACAAAGAGGAAGAAAGAAAAAGAGAAGAGGGAGAGAGAGAGAGAGAGAGAGAGAGGAGGGAGAGTGTGTGTGTGAGAGAGAGAGAGAGAGAGAGCAGAGACCCAACAGCAAGTCGAACAGTTTCTCACTAGTTTTGTGTAAAAAAATGTGTTATTCATCAAACATGACGTCTTCATACAGCTCAACAGAATGGGGTGGCTGAAAGAAAGAATAGACTTGATGTGGCTATAATTTTGCTCTTAGTCATGTATGTTCAATTCAATTAAGTGGCTAGTTTAAGTTTGTCAATGCACAAGAGATACATTTTTTAAAATGCAAATGGAACCATGTTCCAAGGTCGGCTAATGCACTAGCTGACAGCCTTGCTAGGGAGGGAGTGTCCCGGACTCATCTTGAGATTAGAGATACTCCCAACCCAGATTTGTAATTCTGTACCAGCCTGATTTTCCGCTAATATGAAATGAAAACCAATCTCTTCAAAAACAAAGAGGAAGAAGAAGACCATGGGAAAGGGAGATCAGTCAGGCACCACCTGAAGCTGTGAAAGCTTCTTACCTCACTATAACACGTTTCTACGAAGATGTTGTCTGACCGAAAACTTGCTCGGCAGTTAAGCTAGTGGTAAAAGCACCATGCGATGCTCTTTCATTCGCATTCCAGCAGGAAATGTTGGGTAAGTGCTGGAGGACCTTCAAGTGATGGTAAGGGAGAATACACTAAACAAAATCAAACAAACCTACGGAGGAAGGATAGGTATGGGCACATAAGAGGAGGAAGGTCGAACAACATGCAGGATTGCCAACTTGAGAGGACAAACTGTTCGGGCTTTCTTAGCATATCGAAATCTTTGCAGTCCAATGTGGATTGGGATGGCTGCAAGAGAAGCTAAAAGAAATCAAAAAAGATATACCCAGAAACAGAGTGGGGTCTACATCCAGAAGCAACCTAAGCTTTCGGTGATTAGGCGTGGCTAACCGAGGACAAACGCAAGATCCTATTTGGAGACTCTGAGTGGCCTGGAATGGCACTGAGTAGGTTGGCCCCATTTAAAGTGAAGCGTGCAAATGGAATGCCTGCACTAGTTGTAGACCTCGACTTCACCAAAGCAGGAGGATGGAGCTGCAACAGTGTGTTGTAAAGCGCGTGATGAAATTGGGGACGCAAGAGGAGCTCTAGGAGTGAAAGAGGATGCACATGGAAGCTAGCAAGCCTCCGTGGTTCCACATACTTGGCCCAGGAGCATGGCTGATCTCACTGGACTTAAGAGGAGGAGAAGTGGCTCATCATAGCCATCTGGGATGATCTCAAAAAGGAGTCTTCTAGATATATATGAATGAAACCAAGAAGAACAATAACCATAGACCATCTGGTTGACCATCTAGGCACCGCACCTTTGGAGTGTTGAGGTATTCCAAGCATTTTTCATTGGGGTCTTTGACCAATTGTTGAGATAGACAAGGAGGCTATCACTGGGAAGCGTATAGACTGGCGGATAAAAGTCAGGACCACAAGAGGCTTGATGACGAATTAGTGGTTCCAATTTGAGTAGGGGAGTGCGCCTAAAAGCAAGATAATCAAAAATGGGAAAGGAAAGTCAAACCAGGCGAGAGGGAAGGAATGAAGGGAGAAAAGGAAGAAGGAGAAACTCAGAGAAGGGTCGTTGAAGTGGGTGATGCCGTAGTAGCAAACTAATACCAAAAGAGGGAGGAAAGAGAGCAGGTCATTGCCTTGTAGTGAAGCCGAAAGCAAGGAATCTGGGCAAACGGATGCATTAGGGAACATTATTTTTGGAGTTTTCAGTGGACGAAACTTCCCAAACACACAAGACATGTCGCTTGAAAGAGATGAGGATGCAGTTACAATCCCAGGCCCGGATCCGAATTTTGGGACTGCCCAAATTGACAAAGCTGAGTAGGGTCTGGCTGCCTCGCATCTCTCAAAATCAAGTCAAAAACTGGAGTTGATAGCCTCTCCACTCCTAAGTCCAATAGAGGAGCCAAGCTCAATGGAAGCATGCCGAGGCGAGGAATCGAGAAGCAAAATCTGGAAAATAAGGAAGAAGAGCGACCTCTTGTAGACCAGAGTGGGGACTGACGAGTAAGAGGGATACAGAAAAAAACAATTGGACAGAATAGAGCACAACAAAGCAATGGTGCCCTAAGGCTCCCATGCAGTGGGAGAAGAATTCAACTGAGACTATGAGCAAGAAGAAATCTAAAAAGAGAACAAGATGGCACAAGAAAGGCCAACAATGAGGGCACTGCAGCTCACTCCCCTAGAACAACTAAGCAACCAGCGATGAGTACAATGCAGCATTGCACATGGGTATAGAGGACATAGAAGGATCCAAGAATTGAGCCACGTAACACCATTTGAATGTAGGAACGCAGAGGGCTGATCCAAGAATATATTGTCATGGACTGCAAGGAGACTAGGGTCTCTCAGTGATACAGAGGTACTTAGAGAGAAGGTGAGACAGAACCAAACAAAGTAGCTTTCATCCAGGAGATAAAATTGCAAAAATTACAGAAGCAATGGTGAGGGATTTCTGGTGGAGAGGGTCAGCCAGTATGGGAACAGGTAGAAGCAGATGGTTCACCAGGCTATTTGGCACCATTTGGGACCGAAATGAACAAGAGCTCCAAGCAACTAGAAAAGGATAGACACATGATAGCATGCAAATTCAAGTCGGAAAGAGAAGAACTTTGCGAAGAATTATCAGCAATGTTTCACTTACGGGACGTTCCATGGATCCTTGGAGGTGATTTTAATGTAGTTAGATTTGTTTGTGAGAAGAAAGGGGATCGCCAAAGCACAACCTCCTTGATACGAGATTCAATGAGTTCATCATGGATCATCTATTGATAGACCTAACCTCTTTGGGAGATACATTCATGTGGTTCTAATGGTAGGGTGTTATCCATTCTCTCAAAATTAGATCGCTTCATAGTAAATCACAAACAGCTGCAGCTATTTGGGGCCGTTTGTAGCAGAACCCTGCTGAGAGGTGCATCAGACCACAACAAAAACTATTGGAGTCTTTGGCGGATCAGGGGCGTCCCACCTTTCAGTTTAAAGCAACATGGACATTGGAGGAAGGGTTAGAGGAGAATATCCAAATGTGGTGGCAAGGAATGCATTTCGAAGGATCAGTAATTCAGCCAAAAACTAAAGCTCTGAAGAACCAGATAAAGGAATGGTGCCTCCACAGAAAATTAAAATTTCCAGAAGCACAAAAACAGTGTGTTGGATGCAATAAGCAGTTGCAATAGAAGGAAAGAGCAGGTTGGGCTAACAGCTATAAGAATGGGAAAAGGATAAAGCAAGATAGAAGTATGAAACCACACTCCTCCAGGAAACAATATACCGAAAGTAAAGAGCCATTATAAGTGAATGAAGGAAGAGGATGGAAATACAAAATTCTTTTACTCAGTGGCCACCGTTCATGAAAGAAGAAACAGAACTAGCACAGTAATAATTGATGGACAGTAGACCTCCAACACAGTAAAGATCACTGAAACCTTTTATCAAGTACTATTCTGAGCTATAAAAAGATGAAGGACTACCTTTACAGGATGCAATACCTTGAAATCTATATTCGAGCTAGTTGCACAAAGAATAACTCAGGCTTTCCCATGGAAGGAAATAAAAGAGGCCATTGGCACTAGAGCCTGACAGGTTCAGAGCAGAATTCTACAAAGGGAGTGGAGCTCCCACAGGCAGACATTAAATTCGTTCCAGGAATTATATGACAAAGGAACATAGCCAGAAGCATGGATTCCTCCATCTCTCCGGTTCCCAAAGGAAAGGATCTCTCTCGTTTAGCAAAATTCCAGCCTATCAACCTTATCTCAAGTCATCATAACTAATCTCAAGGGTCTTAACATCAAGGCTACGAGCAGCATTCTTGACATTATCAGTAGTAATAAGACAACATTCATGAAAGATGGACAAACTTTAGATTAAACACTTATGGTTCACGAGTTGTTGCATCACCAGCAAAGAAGCAAAGGAATGGGGGCAATACTCAAGCTAGATTTGGAAAAAGCATCTCACAATTGCATCACCAGAAAAGAAGCAAAGGTAGGGGGCCAATACTCAGACTAGATCCTGAAAAAGCATTTGACCAAGTGAACAGGGCTTTCCTTGACAAAGCGCTAGATAGCATGGTTTTCCGTCAAGCGGAGAATGTGGATACACAGCTGCATTCCAAGTACAAGCTTCTCTCTTCTTATTAATGTAACAGCTAAGAAGTGTTTTACAAGAAGAAGAGGGCTAAGGCAAGGAGACCCTCTTTCTACCATGTTGTTTAATAATGTTGGAGAAGGGTTATGCACTCAATTTCTTGAAGGACAGAAAAAAGGACAGATTGAAGCACTGAAAGTGAAAGATGTCAGAGAAGACTCGAGACTTCGAAAGTTCAAATTCACTCTCAAACTGGCCAGGTAACACTAATTAAGGCCATTTCGCTAGTATATTCAACTATTTCCTGTCTGTGCTTCCGTGTCCAGCTCGTTTAGCGGCTTAGTTAGAGGGTATTCGGCTAAAATTTTTGTAGAGTGGGACAGCTAATCATTTCAAATACCCCATTGGTCAAGTGTATTGTCTGTAGACCAAAGATCAAGGGCGGATTTGGAATAAGAAGGCTCAAACAGGTTAATTCAGCTGTACTAGCAAAGTGGATATCGAGATACATTAATGAGCAGCACTCATTATGGAGGCCGTTGATTGTTGCAAAGTATGGAACCTCGGGTCATCTTTTGTTTTCAGAGAGGACCCAAGGGCAGGATGTGATGCCGAACGGGAAATGAGAGAAAGAAGAATAGAGGGGAAGAGGGAGAAGAGAAGAAGATAGGGAAGAAATAGAGAGATAATTTGGGGAAAAACTTGATAATCATTCCAATCTAATCTCTGTTCTTCATACATAGCCAATTTATAGGCTTAAAAACATAATAAACTAATATTCCAACAACCATACTAACCAATAAAATACTAAATTAATATAATTCAGCAGCTAATTAGGACTTTCGAGTCCTATTACTGCGCCTAACATAAACTCTAAAATCACGTGCTACATCATTCTCCCCCAATGGAAAAGAACTCAACTCCGGTGAGTTAAACTGTAAATAAGAATCCAACAAAGTAGGGGCGAGCTGACGTAGTTCGTCTTCAATAATCCAAGTATCATCAGAGGAAGGACGTTCTTTCCAACGCACAAGGAATTGGCGAGCACCTCCATTCGAAGAAGTAATATATTTATCATCAAGAACATCCACAATTACATCGCTCGGAGCAATAGAGAGTGTCGGTAATCGAGGAGTCAAAACTGAAGAGGGACCTGCGACCATAGAAGAAGGTAAAACGGGAGGCTCAAATGTGCCTCGGTAAGCAAATAAATCTGCCACATTGAATATAGGACTGATAGATAAATCAGGAGGTAAGTCTAGTACGTATGCATTGGATCCGAGTCGATGAGTAGCGCAAAGGGACCAATGGAGCGGGAATGAAGCTTTTTATGGCATTGGGTGGAAAAGCGTGCGGGGGTTAAGGCGAGCCATAACATACTCACCAATCTGAAATTCTTTAAATCTACGATGTGCATTAGCGAGAAAGTTTATAATTTTCATTACTCAAAGTAATTTTTCGTTTTATCTCGAATGTAGATTTTGGATGTGTTCGGCAAAAGTGTGGGCGAGACTACGAAGGTCGATAGGTAGTGGGTAGTGGAATAAGGTCAAAAGGTTGTTTGGGTGATAGGCCATAAACAATTTTAAATGGACTTTTACCTGTTGTACGATTGACAGAGTTATTGTAACCAAATTCTGCAATGGGTAAAATGACATCCCACGTCCCTGGGTTGTCTCCAATCAAACAACGAAGTAAATCTCCCAAACTACGGTTAACCACCTCCGTTTGACCATCAGTCTGTGGGTGAAAAGCAGAGGAAAACTTCAAAGTAGTACTAAATAACTTCCAAAGTGTTTTCCACAAGTAACTGACAAATTCCTTGTGCAATAGATAGTAGCGCCAGTGACGAAGAAATTGAACTACTGCATAAAATTCTTTATCATAAGTGGAGTAGTTCTGTTTGGCCTCATTAAGTTTCTCTTTGAAATACGCTACGGGTGACCTTCTCGACCGAGAACGCCTCCAATTCCCATTCCCGACGCATCACAAGCAACCTCAAAGACTTTGGATAAATCGGGTGGCATAACAAGGGTGCAAAGTGGTGAGTTTGTTTTTAATGTCAAGGAAAACCTTATGGGCAGTAGTTGTCCATTTGAATTCTCCCTTTTTCAGGCACTCAGTTATTGGTGCAGTGATGGTGCTAAACCCTCTAATAAATCGTCTATAAAAGGGTGCTAAACCCTCTAATAAATCGTCTATAAAAGGATGCTAACCCATGAAAGCTACGAGCTTCTGTCAAAGTAGTTGGTTCAGGCCACTCTTGAATAGCATTAATCTTTTCAGGGTCAACAGCAATTCCTTGAGACGAGACAATGTAGCCGAGAAAGAGGACCTGTTTTTGCAAAAAGGCACACTTCTTGAGGTAGGCAAATAATTTTGAGGCTCTTAGAGTAGTTAGGATTTGGCGAAGATGATCTATATGTTGCCCTTCAGATTTGCTATAAATCAAGATGTCATCTAAGTAGATCACTAGAAATTTGCCAATGAAAGGGCGAAAAATGTGGGTCATGGCTCGCATAAAGGTGCTTGGGGCATTAGACATACCAAAAGGCATTACCACCCATTCATACAACCCATCCTGAGTTTTAAAGGCAGTTTTCCATTCATCACCTGGGCGAATTCTAATTTGGTGGTATCCGCTCTATAGATCTATCTTTGAGAATACTTTAGCGCCGGCAAGATCATCGAGCATATCATCTAACCGTGGGATAGGAAATCGATATTTGACTGTGATTTTGTTGATAGTTCTACTATCCACACACATTATCCATGAGCCATCTTTCTTAGGGGTTAACAAAGACAGAGAAGCGCACAAGGACTTAGGCTATGACGAATAAAGCCTTTTCATGTAATGACCCTCTATTTGTTTATTCAATTCAGCTCGCTCGATGGGGTTCATCCTATAATGTGGAAGGTTAGGCAATTGGGCGCTGGGATGAGGTCAATGGCATGTTGGATGTCTCTCATAGGGGTAATTGATTTGGCGATTCTGGCGGCATGACATCTTGAAACTACGTCAATAGTGGGTGAACACTATTGTGGATGGGAGCATCTATAGGAAGCGAAAACTATCTTTGTTTATTAGTGCAAAAATGAAGCTAGATTCGGTGCTGCTGCTTGCACAAATTGCTTATGAGACAATATTAGGAGGCGGTTAGCGGGGATAGTGGTCGGAATAGGGGAGCAGTTTGTGGTGCGAGGATTAGGTTTGGCGGGATGGAGTAGGACAGTTTTAGTGCCATGCATAAATGAGTAGGTGTTATCTCTTCCGAAATGCCGAACATCATGATCATACTGACCAAGGTCGACCTAGCAAAATGTGAGCAACATCCATAGGTAAAACATCACGGTATAAATCCTCCGAATATGGTCCAATCGAAGGGTACTAAACAACGCTCTGGATTTGAAGAGAAGTCTTATCTACCGTGCAACTCGAAAAGGATATGGATGGGGTTCGTATGAAGATTGAATCGAGTGAGAGCTGCCCTAGAAATTACATTCATGGTACTACCCCCATCAATAACAATTTTCTGTGTTTTGTTTTTCGGAGGAACCACGGTGTGAAATATTTGATACGCTTCCAAGTGTCGTGGAGCTGGAGTAGTCAAGATGCATCTCATAATAGCGAGAAAGATGAGGTGTGTCCGGAGGAGATCATCATCAATTAAGTCATTTGCAGAGTCGTTGTCCTTAATAGGAGTAATAGCAACAATCTCAGAATCTTGCTCAAGTGAGGTTTCATCAACACGTTTCATTGTTAACGTGCGATTTGGACAACGGAAGCGATGTGACCTTTGCATGACAATAATGACACTCTATGCTATTTAGAAGCGAGTATGGATTGTGAAGAACTTTGCTCTCACTAGGAAAATTTGCGGAGAGAGGAATTGTGGGTGCCCGTGGTAAGGTGGGTTGTGGTCGAGGGTTCAACCTAGGCGATGAAGTCATCTGACTTTGACGAAGATCATGGGACGAGATAAAAGCACGCCTTTGGGAAGGGTGTTGAAGGTATTTTTCAAACTCGAGGGCTTTATGATATACCTCCTCTAAAGAGTCAGGAGCATGGATAGTAACCTCTCGTTTGATATCTGCTCGTAATCCATTAACAAACCTAGACACAGTGAACCTCAGATCTTCATTGATGTCACTCCTTAATAACAATTCCTCAAATTTGGTAATATAATTGTCTACACTAGACAATCCTTGCCTGTGGTCTAACAACTGGTCCTTGTAGTAAGGAGGGAGATATTTTTCTTTCAACTTAGTTGTCATCTCAACCCAAGTAGAAACGGGTGGAAATCCCAATCTTTCAGTTTGTCGCTGAACAGTTTGCCAATAACGCTTGGCGGACCCTACCAACTTCATTTTTGTGAAACGAATGCGTTGAGCATCGTTCATTTGGTACCACTCAAAATAATCATTCATGTTGTATAACCAATCGAGAAATGCACTGGGATCTAGTTTTCCATCAAACTCAGGGGCATCTACCTTAACCCTCCTTGACATGTCACCTATGTCATCGTGAGGATACCTAGGTCGATCCAAGTGGTTACGATGTCCACCTGTAACTCTAGAGCCTCGGCGGGTAGGTAAGGACGGCTGTGAATATTCTTCATCAGAGAAGACGTCCTCCTCAACAATAGGTTGACGGTTGGGTAAAGGATTAGGTGTTGGTTGTGGCAAGATACCGGCAGTGTGTATTTTGTCATTCTTGTAGGAAGGTGACACGATAGAGCTTTGACCCCTAAGCGGTTCCCAACTAGGTTCTCTTAATGGTTGTTTTTCTTGATTTCTTTGACTGGTCACATAGTCATCATGAATGCGGTTAACCGATTTGGTCAATTGTTCAACTGTTTGAGTGAGTTGGTCAAGCACATTACGGAGGTTCGTCATGTTGGCCTCATCGGTGTTCACTCTTTTCTCAAGGTTATGGTGTTTGTCCTCGAAGATAGTGAATTTGGCTTCAAGGTCTCTCACGGTCATGATGAAAAGAAAAAAGGACAGGTATACAAAATGCTGAGAGAACTAAAATAATTGAGTAAAAAAAATAAAATTTATGCTAATACATAAAGTAAGAAAAGAAATTCAATAAGTTGGAAATCAGATTTTTTTTTTTTTGTCCACTGAATGTCAACAATTGTACCAAGAAATTAAATTAAGAAAAATTCCCAGGTAATTGGAGGAGACACAAACGGTCTCACTTAAGACCGAATTGCCTTAGACTTGTGAGTCTTTTTGACAGAATATTTCCTAAATAATTTAATGGACAATATATCACTTTAGCAGATATTTTTTGAACAAAATACTTTGAAGAATGTAAGACCAAAATGAACGGTGGTTTTTTTTTTTTTTTTTTTTGGCTTGTACAAAATTGAATTAAAAAAAATAGGAGCAGATCCAACTACGTAAAATGAAACCTCCTAATAAAACTATCAGATTATAATCAAGAGGCAAAATACGACCACCGATTCACGAGTCAATTTCTTTGAGTTTGTGAGTATATCGAGACCAAAGCGGGTTGAGCCGAGTCGGACTGAATCGAATCAAATCGAACCGGGTCGAAGTAGATGAATAAAGTTGTTCGAACCAGACCGAAATAATTAAACCGATCCGGACCGGAATGAGTAAACCGAACTGGATATAAATCTTAACTTAGGGCAGGATTAATCGACGGGGCTGGAGGAAGGAGAAGGAGAAGAAGAAGAATGAGGAGGAGAAAGAGAAGGGCGGAGGCGGAGGCAGTGATGGAGGGCTACGGCGAGGGCTTCGACGGCGAGGGCGTCGACGGCGACGGCTTCGACAGCGACGGCTTCGACGGCGACGGCTTCGACAACGAGGGTCGCGACGGCGAGAGATGCGGCTGCGGGTGACGGCGACGGCGGGCGAGGGCTCGCGACAACGGGAGAGGGCTTGCGACAGCGAAGGCTCGCGACGGCGAGGCTTGCGACGACGAAGGCTCTCAACTGCGAGGCTTGCGACGACGAGGACCGCGGCGACGGCTTCCACGGCGAGTCCGAAGTTTCAATTTCTCCTTCTTTTCGTTTTTACTGTTACTTTTTTGGGGAAATTGGGTATAGGTCGAGGAGGAAATTTCCTTTGCTCGATACCAATTGATGCCTTAGGACGGAAATGAGAGAAAGAAGAATAGAGGGAAGAGGGAGAAGAGAAGAAGATAGGGAAGAAATAGAGAGATAATTTGGGGAAAAACTTGATAATCATTCCAATCTAATCTCTGTTCTTCATACATAGCCTATTTATAGGCTTAAAAACATAATAAACTAATATCCCAACAACCATCCAACAACCATACTAACCAATAAAATACTAAATTAATATAATTCAGCAGCTAATTAGGACTTTCGAGTCCTATTACTGCGCCTAACATAAACTCTAAAATCACGTGCTACATCAGGATGTCTAGCATAAGGAGCTCTATACTCAAGATGGAAGCAAGGAGTCTCAGGGAAGCAGAAATAGTGGAAGCTTCAGCCCTCATACAAATGCTTGATATGAAATATACTGTGAATCATGGAAACGATGAGCCAGTTAGGGCCTTAATAACATCAAGAGAGTACTCTATTGGCATACTTCTACCAATACAGTCTCAGGAGAGCTATACCTAAGCAATTTGTATGGACAGCAGCTCATGGGAAGATATTAACATGTGCTCAGTTAATATGAAGGCGGAAATGATTTCCAACACCATTTGCAAAATTTGTCATAGAGGGAAGCTGCAGTCACATCCTTAAGCACTGTAAGTTCAGTCAAATCCTGAATTGAAGTGCCACTGGAATACATGGCAAGGGAGGATCGAAGGTGCAAATGAAGGAAATGTGGCATGGAGCATCAAAATTCAATATTGACACATATAAACACAGGATTCTGATATTTATAACTACAGCTTTCTGTTCTCGCAGTTCTCTTCTCTCTTGTTTTCTTTCTCCTTTTTTTTGTCCTCAATTTAATCATTAAGTTTATGATGCGGGCATCCATTGCCCATGCCATCTGATATTTGTTCGGATTATAGTCCTAAAACAAATTTTGGTTGAATATCCACTTACTTGTGTAGTTGATGCAACAGTCTTTTGCTATCAGGATCATAATCTTCTATTGCCTTAAAAAGGGTCCCATCAGATAATTCTCTAGCAGAGAAAGATAACTGGAGTGGTAGTCCACATTCCATGCTGGAAGGTGAAGCCGGTGATACTTCTGGTAAAGGACATGCGTAAGTGCCAGTCAATATGAGAGGGATCAGAGAGAAGTAATTATGCTGAAAAGCATAAGGCTTTTGATACAAATACCTTGCATAGAAGGTATTTCGATGTTTACTATATTAGTAGGCCACCCAGAGTAGTTCGTTTGATATTCCATCTGATCACAGCGGTATGAAGGTTGAGTCCTTCCTCTTCCATCGAACAGATGTTTCCAGTACACATCATCTTGCTCTACAGTACTCTGAGAAAGGCATCATCCATAGAGAAGAACCAAATGAATTGAACATCAATCGAGCAGTTCCCTGATTACTTGAACAAAGAAAAATCAATCTTTGTCAGTACAGATGATTGACGACACAATAGTGGAGCAAGTATCCAGAAATACCCCCGTGCTACAAGAAACAATGAAAAAAAATGTCAATCAAGTATGAGGCATCTTTTTGGAAAATCTGGTCTACAAGAACCTACAAATGGCAATCAAGTAAAAGTGGAATTGATTCTCGGTAAAACATTCAGTCCCAAGATGTGAGATTTTATGAGATCGAAATACCCAAGCACAAGGGAGAGACAAGAAAAAACCTCAGCTATAGGAAGGCCAAACGTAAAACCAGACAGAGTTGCTTTTACGGTTTCGGTTGCACCAAGAAAAGCAGACCCTGTAATTGTAGTAACAACAAAATATTAGCATAAGTGGCATACATAAAAACCTCAACAAACTAAACAGCACAATTCTGGAATAAGATGATAGTACCTACGGCAAAATAAGCATGTATGTGCTCATCAAGCCATTGAATATACTTCTTTGGAGCAATTTCAAGCTTCAGCCACTCCAAGAAGTAGCGGAAGACATTATTCCCCAGAGAATGGGCAAAAACGACTGATGGACCTCCTCGAAGTTTTAGGGCTGTCTCAAAAGTCAATCTGCATTTACAAGAATCCCAAGCTTAAGACATCCATCCATTGTGCAGTATTTGAACAAAAGATGTCTAGTAGAGTATGAAAGTGATAATTCAAGCTTAATTGCAGAAAACCTTATGACTAGATATAAGATTTGCAATTAATGGAAAATTAAAATCAAAACTGAAATGGCAGAGTTTCATTCATACATCTTAAGGCCAATGACCCCCTTCTATTGCCATTACCTTTTTTTAACAAGTAATGCTAAGCGCACCCACAAGGGTATGCAATTCGGGTACCTCTCTGATGTGGATGCAACACTGTTGTTTTGTTATTGATTTCCAGTCCAGAAATCGAGGCAACAGCTATGTATTCATGTCAGAGGGTACCGAATTGCGTACCCTCATGGGTGTGCATAGCATTACTCCTTTTTAACTGCGCCAAAGTTTTTATCCTTTCTTTGATATTTTTAGCAGTCTTCTCCATGATATTTTTCTTCTTTAAGAAGGAAATGTTCATGATAGACTTTTTACTGATGTTGCATTGAACCAAAGAAGTGTTGGGACAATGCTCAGCTAATGTTTAATTCAATTGAAACAAGAAAAGCAACCCACAAGTCTATAGAAAAGGAAGGTTTAGAGAATGTGCTTCATATCAACCAGTCATTAGATTGTTATATTGAAAATAATATAGTAAAGCAGAAGTATCAAGCAGATGGTAATAAAGTCCATAGGATCATAAAGGGAAAAGAAGATGCAAACTTGAGTTTGTGAAAGTAAAGATCGCGCTCCTCCAGCATTGATGCTGATAGCCTCCAATCATATGGAACGGCAAGGATGGCATTTGCTTCAATTCCAAATTCGATGCACCACTTAACCCATTCTTTCCACACAGATGAAAGGGGACCTGGAAAGTACCAGTTCAAAATCTACGTAAAAGTTATAATTGTGTCGCAGGCAATATTATTTGTTTTGAAGTATTTAATCTCGGAAAAATTAAAAATAACAAACATTACTATTCTAATATCAGTCCTTTTATTTCACTTTGAATGAGCATATCCATGAATTATCTCAAGGACACTCAATAGAAATTAAAAGAGAACATACTCCAACAGAATTGGAAAGGCAACTCCAATAAGAAGTCAATAGTCACACACATGGCTGGAAAGTAAAAATGGTAATATATGTGAATGATTGAAAGCAAATACAAATTAGTGTTTTAAGAAAGGAAAATTTGCCTGTAATATATCCTGGATCAAGCTCTGTAATTCCAGAAAGACCGCTGTCAGGCCGTGATTTGCATTCAGGATGATCAGTCTGATTGTATGGGTCTAAAACCATGCACTTAAGCCAACAATTCACAGCAGATATAACCTGCAAAACAGAACGGAATCAAAATTAGCCTAACAATCATCAGGTTGAATCTTAAAGTAGTTTAGAATTATTTTTTTCTCTAAATAAAGTAGTTCAGGATTTTGTTTTCCATACATAATGCATTTGTTAAACTACATATTTTGATACAGTTGCACGATTCCAAGAATTCTTTTTAATTACTTCAAGATGATCAACAAAGAAACCTCTCAACTTAGAAAAGTTCAATCTCTCCATTGCATTGTCCTCGACTTCCATGGATTTATGCTTTGAATCTGTCAATTCTGTTGTTGACGCCTTCAGTCGGATGTCACAAGATCTTGCTTATAAGTTGGAAATTTTCTCTGTTGGGGTCATCATTGGGTTCGCCATTGGGGTCGCCTTTGGGGTCTCCATTGGGGTCTTTATATGGTTCTCCATTGGGGTCTCCATCGGGGCCTTCATATTGTTCTCCATTGGGATCTTCATATGGTTCTCCATTGGGGTCTCCATGGAAGTCTCTGTCAGGGTCTCCATTAGGGCCTCCACTGGCGTCTCCATCAGGGCCTCCACTGGGGTCTCCATGGGTATCTCTATCAGGGTCTCCATAGGGATCTCCATGAGGGTAGGGTACCTGTTGGAGTCTCCATTGGGGTTTTCATTGGGGTCTCCATTGGGGTCTCCATTGGGGTCTCCATTGGGTCTCCATTGGGGTCTCCATTGGGGTCTCCAATGGGATCTGCATTGGGGTCTCCCTTGGGGTCTCCCTTGGGGTCTCCCTTGGGGTCTCCCTTGGGGTCTCCCTTGGGGTCTCCCTTGGGGTCTCCCTTGGGGTCTCCCTTAGGGTCTCCCTTGGGGTCTCCCTTGGGGTTTTTCTGTTAGGGTCACCGTTGGGGTCTCCGTTGGGATCTCCATTGGGGTCTCCCTTGGGGTCTCCCTTGGGGTCTCAGTTGGGATCTCCATTGGGGATCTGACTGGGGTCTAAGGGATCTTCTCTCCCAGCTTCTTTGTAATGATTCCTACGATTCTTGAAACCAAAATTTTTGGAAAAGAAAAAAGGAAAAGATTCTCATACCAAACTTTGAAGAACGAGAGGAGTTTGAGTAAATACTTGTTAATAAAACAACTCCAAAAGGAAAAGCTTAAGTGGGTTAAGATAAATGTTTAAGTGTTTAAGTAAAAGCTAATGCATCAAAAACAGTTAAAATCTGCTAAACTCGGTTATCTCCAATATGGTAAATTCCATTGCCTGTGCAGTGATTAAATAGCCAGCTTTATACACTCCTCATTCCTGAAGATTAGGACGAAACCACAAACCCAAATGGGAAACGAGCTAATCGAGACTAAAACAACCGAGAAAAAAGAGTTTATGGAAGCATACTTTGGTAGAATCGAGCCAGACAGAATCGAGCGGGTTAAAGTCCAGAGGCGAGTAAGGGCAATCGAGGACAGACCACGCTCGGAGCTGAGTCGAAGCGAAACCGGGAATAATAATCCCCGACAGCTTTGAGTAGTCCCCAGTAAATTCCGCGCCACTGACGAAGCACCCGTGCAGAGCTCCAATACAGAGAAGGACCAAAACCAAGTGACAAGGTGAAAAACACGATCGGAATTTTCTGGCCACTGTGGTACCCATGAGAGAAACAAGGAAAATAAGGCGCGAGAGAGGCCAATTTCTATTGCGCGAATAATCGCATGTCTGCAGAGAGCTAACTGGAGGCTGAAGCGAGAGTATTTGGCACTTCGCTCAACAGCGGGATAAATACGAAGAACGAAACGGTTCAGTTTATGAAGTGGGAACTATGCTCCCGGCTTCAATTTATTATGAGAAATGATACAGCAAGGCGTGTACAGCGTCCGCAGTACCAGCCTTCCACAGGTTTTGGAGGGAAATCCACAACTGGAGCAATGATGCAGGCACGAATAATGCTATGAGTACCGAGGCTGTACTCACTTTTGAGTACAGCCTCCCTCACTGTAGTGGGTATTAAAATTTTTCCTTTGTGGGTCCCACTGCTACAGTGAGGGAGGCTGTACTCGGTACTCATAGCATTACTCTGCAGGCACAGACGAAAATGCTCCCTTTGGCACGCAAAGATCGTATGCGTCATTTGGCATTTTACTATAAGGTTTTACATTCTGACGTGGCAGTCCTCTTCGCAGTCTAGTTAGCATTCCCTATAGAATAGGTAGATAGTTGTTATTTTATTTTTTACTTGGACTACCTAAGAGGATACATATTATTGTTAAAAAACTCACACTAAAAAGTCATTGTACGCATATCACCACTCCAAATCTAAAGCAACCAAATGTGATCGATTGTACTATGTCAAAGAGTAGTGATATAAGTACTGTAGGTTTTTACTTCCAACTTTACATCCTTACGTGCCTTGCAACTTAGTAAGAGATAAATTTGAAGATAAAAACTGTAATATTTTAGTTTTTAAATAGAATATTATCAACCTATTTTACGAGTAAACCCTAAACCCTAGATTTTCTCCTATCTAGACCACTAACTATGCAACCACGTCAGGATGTAAAACTTCAAAGTAAAATCACGAAGTATTGATATCATTTTTAAATGTCAAATACAAAGTACAAACACCTCGTATCGTTATAACAATGTCAGAAACGAGGTTATAACAAAGACAAGTATTGTGATTTGTGATATAAACAAGAATAATGCTATGCGCACCCTCGAGGGTGCGCATTTCGTGTCACCTCCCCTTATGTGGATGCATAAATGGCACCTAGATTTCTGATATGGGTCCACATGAGAGGGAGAGGTGGGTGTCTTTCCAACACGAACAACATTAAAAGAAGAGTAGTGATTCGTGCACAGCTCCTCTCACACAAATTAAAATAACATATTTCACGGAATCCAATAAATATGTTATTTTATCTCATGTGAGAGGAGTTGTGCTCAACTCGCACACAGCTCTTGTGCGCGAATCATTATTCTTAAAAGAAAGGCACTACAAGCTAATTCAAATTCTAGTGGGAGCAATAACAATGGCTCAAGCAATGACTTCTAATTGGACCAACTCAAGTTCTAATTCCTTCTTTATTAAGAGACTTTAATTAGGTGGGTATTATAACTACAAAGTTTATTATTTGGATGTATTTTTGTCTAAATTTATTCTAGGTTTTTTAGCATCTTATTACGGGTTAATTACGAAATTTTCGCATTTTAAAGTTCTTTTGTAACTAAAAAAGGGCTACGTGGGGAAAGTGTAGAGACAAAAATTTTAACTTAATTCAAGTGTTATGCACTCTTATAGAGTCTCTAAATAGACTTTTTTTTAACTTATCAAGGCTTCTTATAGTGTTCAATCTAACTTATTAAACGGATTGTTCTATCCCGTTTGTTGCATCTTCACTATACCAATTTTATTGTTTTGTTAATCAACGGGTCACAATTTCATGCAATTATTACTTCTTTTGAGTTCATTTTCATCTTTAATTCTGAGGTGTGTCGCATTGTTGCATGATTTGCATCACCATGCTATTCACAATACAAGTAGGGATGTAAATGGTATCCAATTACCAATTCTACCATACGATTATTAAAGCGGAACAAAACGAGGATAAATACTATTTTTTATTTTCCATTTACCGTTTACTATTCTACCCTTTAATAAACGGAATGGAAACGAAAACTATCATTAAAATTAGTACAATTGTATTCACTATTTGATTGTATTTCATTTTAAATATTTTTTAAATATTTTTCTTAATTACCCTTTTTTAGGTTTTTAAAATTTTGATAATTTTTATATTTTCTGTAATTTCCTCATTTATTACCCGATTACCCATTGGAAAAACAGGTAATAAACGAAATGAAAATGCTAGCTGCACCTATGCACGATACCTATCCCACGTACGTGTTAATCTAGATTCTAAACCATGGATGCACTGAGCTTATCCTTTTGAATATAGGATTTTATAAAATAAAAAATATTTGTTTATATTTTTAAGGGCTTAGATTAACATGTACGTTGGATAAGTACTACGCATAGGTGCAGCTAGCATTACTCAAAACGGAAACAAGAATAAACCGGAACTAAACGGAACAGAAGAGTCTTATCATTCTGTTTATTACCCGTTTACATCCCTCAATACAAGGTTTTAACAATGAGTAGTATTATATTATAAGTTAATCGGGTACAATGTTATATACAGAGTAAAAAGATGGTGATTTCAACTCCCAACGCCACTAGTGTGAAGCACATTGGTGAAAGTAATAATGAAGCTTTAGTACTAAGTCACACACTAAAATCATACTTTGTCATAACAATGAGAGACCATGTTACATACATTGTGCAAGTGCTGAACCAACCTGGGCCAGTCACAATTTCATCAATGTGACTACACAATAATAAAGTGGCAGCCACTCAGAATATGGTAATATTGTCATTATTGATCTGAAATTGGTTAATTTCCCCGAACATTTTGGCTACTTCTGGCTATCCTCTTCAATAGATGACCTTTGAGATAGACTCTCTTCAAGAGTCCTCCTTGAAAGTGTTTCTTCTCTAGCTTTTCCAACATACCAATTTACCAATTTCTCCAATCCAAAGGTTTGGCCAAATACATTTTTATCCAATGGATGTCTTTCTTCCAAAAAAAATTATAAAACTCTTAGAATGAATGTGCTTGTAAACTCTATTTTCGTGTTTGAATTTTTTTCCTTTTCATTGTTCTCCATTAATCACTTCTCTATTGTTGAAGCTCTTCTATGTCATAGAAGCTCTTTTTTGTCCACTGAGCTCATCTTTGTCACTGAAGCTCTTGTCTTTCATCGAAGTTCTTATTTACCGTGGAAGTTTTTCTCCATCTTTGAAACTCTCTTACATCACCCAATTATATTCTTCCTTATTTTATCACCATCAACTCTGTAATTTGCTCCATTTTTACCATCATATTTTTGTAAATCCTATTTCTATGTCGGATTTCTCTTTGAAATCATGTATCTCTCTACTAACCATTCAAAGTAGTCTCGTCAAGAAAGTCTTAATCCAAATAACTTCAAATGTTCCATATATCATAACTTCTTATTCAGTCCTATAGTTATATTTATTGTTTCTAGCATAAAAATACATTCCTCTCACATAACAACAAAATTCACTCACTACCCTTTGTTATACTACAAATTGTGCTCACTAATCATCAAAGTAGACCTTAATCTTAAATTATCTTTCATACAACAAACCTAAACCTAATATATTTTTTTAATACTTCAACGAAAAGTCTAACAGTGCATAAATTGACTAGGATGGTTCACTGAATGTCCAATCTGGCTATGTGAGAGAAATGAAATCGTTTTTGTACCAATTACGTATGGTGTAAGCATTTGCAAAAATGTGGCTTCCCCTCTCCAAAGACAAGTTCAACCAACTCATACTTCACCTGCACAATTCAGTCCCTGGAAAATATTTCAGTTTCCTCAAGTCCCTAGTCTGAAGCTCCTTATAAGGAATTTTCAATCCTACAATGAGTACTTTATTAGGACCCATAACATTCATGCCATCTACATAACTTGGAATTATAATATTTTATCTATCTTTCTAAAAGGTAAAGTAAAATATAAATTAGTTTATTTGTACACCAATTTACACATAAAATAGCTATCATTTGAAGACTATTTTAGGTCATCTAGACATTGTATACCTTGCCATTTTGCTTCAAAACCAAGTGGGGGGAAGCTAGTGTAAATTTTAAACTTTTTTTTTCCAGCTATGCAATTTTATCTTCAACTATTGCATCAACCCATCATTACGTACTGCTAAAGAAAGTAAAAGTATCACAAAATTCAATTTAGAAATAGGGGAAAAGATTTCATAATATCATCAATATATACCATGTAGACCTTGGGTTATTAACTAGGCATAGTGTTTCTTAATTATAACATTTGATTTGTACGTATTTGACGATGTACACCTATTTGCAGTTTCACAAGTTCCTTTGATCCACCATTTCCCACATTTCGTTTTTTTTGTATTGTTGCCAACATGCAATTCCTTCACTGCCCACTACTACTACAAAATATCAAAAGTTTCAAAAAAAAGATACGATTTGAATTGATATTAGATTGTAGGTAAGAATTATTTTTACGTCAACCAATTGATGGTAATACAGTAGTAACTGAGTTAATAAGCACTTATAATTTGTTCAGATTTTTAGCGTATCAATAGAATCACTCTCTTTACATTGAACATATATGTGCGAAAAGCATGGAAAATAACCCTTGCTAACAATGCTATGAGAATCAACATGATAATTGAACCCAAAAGAAGGTTTGATCATGTCACACCATTTAAGTTGAGTGAGAGAAAGATATATATATATATATATATATATATATAGAGAGAGAGAGAGAGAGAGAGAGAGAGAGATGTTGGAATTATGGTTTCAAATATTGATTTTATAAAATAAAAGAGTAATGCCAGGGGTACGGATCTGGAGCACAAAACGAGTACATAGTAGTGGGACCCATGCATTTTGGTCCAATCATCCTTCACCAAAGTGCTCGGGTCCCACCAATATGTACTTGTTTCGTTGTTCCATTCCATACCCGTAGCATTATTCTAAAATAAAATTACCATAACTTATGGGCGTGGAGCCCACTTCTAGATACTTTGTCATTGGACGTTCAGTACAGGGAATAATGGCCAACACATCCCGTGTACAGGTAGATTTAATGGGTACATTGACTATGGGGATGCTTTGGGAATAAAGAGTTGTATCTCTCCCAAGGGTCATTAGTCTCACATTGAAGAGAGTCGTTAGAGTCATATCCATTGGAACCTATAAATCCTCTACAGTCTTACAAGTGAGGCTATGACTTAAGCACACCTAGTCTGGCTGAAGGGAAGCAAACTCATAACTTGTAAAATATATTCTTAAAAGGTTTTCTTGTCCACTTTGACTCAATTAATATTCAAAAATGAAAGATATGCTCCCGTTATCTTTCTTATTTCAATTCGAACATTCTATATAGTTTTTATGATAAAGTGATTATATGAAATTATGTCTATTTTCATGATGATTAATGCGATTTATTAGACCTAAAGACTAACAAGAGAGAGAGAGAGACTCTGAGAGAGAGAGAGAGAGACTGAGAGCGAGAGAGAGAAACTCTGAGAGAGAGAGAGAGAGAGACTCAGAGAGAGAGAGAGAGAGAGAGTGATTGGAGGAGAGGGGGAAGATCATCTCCCCCAACATACTGCATGGTAGAGATGAGGTCGTTGACACCTCTTCCTTCCACCAAAAATGGTGGCAAGATGGACTTCTGCAAAATATAGAGAATGGAGAGGGGCGGTGGAACATCCCACCCTTCCTCCCATGGTCCTCTCCCTTCCAACCCCGATATATGTGTGTTATTGTATTGTGCATGTGTCATTTCCTTTCTTCTCTTCACTCTCTTCTTTTCCTCTTCTCGACGCAATGGTTGATGGTACGAGCCAACTTGGTTGATTAGGCTGGCATGTGTTTTATTAGAGATTCCCAAATATAAAAGAGGTCAAAATTGTTAGGCTGGGGTATATGTGATTTACAAGTTTAATTGGTACTCCATTTCAGGTTGTAAATTTTTATTTTTAAGGGAATATGATAATATCTAATTTTATAATTATTTTATTTTATAAAATATTTCTTTTGTACTATTGGCAATGTTATAAGACCCGGCCCTTCTATTGGTCTATAAGAGTGGTTGGGTTAAGTCAAAGAAGTTCAACTAGTTTGGCCCTCAAGTTGAATTGTATTGACATATTGTAATTAGGAAAACTTTCCTTGTGGTAGAATGGAAAGGGGCAAACCTTACCCTCAGCCTATCTTAGACTAGCAAAAACTAGCTAGCATCCTGAGGTAGGGGTCCAGGGGAGGAAAGGGGTCTAGGGGAGGAAAGGGGTCCAGGGGAGGAAAGGGGTCCAGGGGAGGAAAGGGTCCAGGGGAGGAAAGGGGTCCAGCCCCCTCCAAACCCAATGTGGAAGGTAAAGGTTTCGCTGCTCCCCCCTTCCTTTTCCTCACCTCTCCTCCCTCTCTTCTCTTTTCCGTTCCTCTCTTCAACTCTCAACATAGCACCCAAAACCAACCCAAATGATGCCACTGACCTTCGATGTTGGCTAAATTTACTAAAAGAGCTTTAACAAGTGGAGAAGTTGTAAATTATGTATGGTAGCAAAATACTAATAGTTGCTTTCAAGTATATTGGCAATAATACAATTAATTAATAAAGTTCTTATATAAATTAAAATTAATATTTTCAATTAAAACAGATATGATAATAATTTAAGAGTTTAAAAATATTTATTAACTTTATTAATTATATATGAAATTATCTGTTTAATTATTATAGTTAATAAGTATTATAAAATTTTAAATAAAAATTTTAAATTAATTATTTTGGATGACAAATTGTACAATATATTATTATTTCGTAAGTAAAACAGAGATATACTAAATTAACTACAAGGTCTTTTTGCTGAAATTTATAGTGGGACATTACTTCGATAATGAAACTAATATATTGCTTATAAAGAATGATTAGTACATAATGAAATATTCTATTATAATATTCTCCCATAGGTAAAATATGCATACATAATATGAACATATATAAAACATATACCAAATCAAATCATTTTAATAAACAAAATAATATAAATGATTCTCAAAATTAAGTAAAAAGTACGTAAAATAAAAAATATAAATCATGACAAATAATTATGTAACCATACGTATATGTCATGACTTAATAGACAAGTCCCAAATGTTTCATATATCAGTTGTAACTTGATCTCATGATTCTTTCTATTGGGTATGCAAACAAAGTCTTGCATTGGCTAAAAGTGGGAAGATCATAGGTTTATAGGAGATGACGACATCTCTATTTTTATGAGGCCTTTTGGGTAGACCCATGAGCAAATCCGTGCGGGCCCGGGCCCAAATCGGATATTATCATACCAATGTAGAGATCAGTGTTTATAGTCTCAACACATTCATCCAACTTCCTTATTCGCTAGAAAAACTTGATGTTCTTAGGCAAATTTATTCAACATGCAATCTATCAGCTTTGTCTTCTTGCCTAGTGAAGTTATGAATCACCACTGATTTTTTAATAATTATTTTTTAGTAGGTAAAGGATATAGAGACATCAGACTAATAATTGGAAATTGCCTTTTCCACCCACAAAAGTATCTCACAATGATATTTTTCAATGACATATTATAGTGATGGAATGCATCCTCCTTGATCAATAAGCAATCATATTTCTAAAGTCTAGAAAGTAATTAAGTTTACAAAAAATGGAACAAGAAAACCAGGTATGTTAGGATATCCAGCATCAACCAAGTAAAACTTTTCTATAAAATAAACTTACATACATTAACTATCATTTAAAAAATCTCAAAGTAAACGATAAAATTTAAAAGACCTTGGATGTTTGTGAAATTTGTAACTTGGATTGTAAATAATCTTCATTAGAATTCAAGTAATTGAAAATTCCTTCCCATCGAGCTGATATAAAAGTAAGCCTAATATCTAAATCATATACAATAAAACATCTTAGGTGCACAATTTCTTTCTTCCACAATAAGACACTTGCTTTTTTTAATGGTACTATAACTTCGATGTGGGTGCCATCAAATGCACCACCACAACTTTTAAACCATAGCCAATATTTCTGTTTCCTTTTAAGATAATCATGAACTTTATTAAATTCAGGAGGTGTTATCATCTCTAATAACTATGTCAAAATAGCTTTCGGAACATTTTTATAATATAGGCTAGTTGTTCCACCTAAGTGTTGAAGCCACTTTTGCATGGATCCATTTCATTCATTATGACCTTTAGTGATTAAAAATATACAAACTTGATCTTCAATGGAAACTCCTTTGTATCTTTTAGCTTTTTACTCCTAAGGATTTCACAAAGTTGTATACATACCTAATTTTCCGTTAGTAGCATATTATAACTCCTTACCTAGTCACTACCCAATACATCTTTAACATAATGAATGCCTTTGTAAGATGGGGTATGACAAGGTTGTTTCATGTATATGTGATATGATGAATTATAATAGTTTGGGACACATGTTATAAGAAGAATAATAATTTCATCTTATTCCAAATAAACATCATTTTTTATCAAGTGACCGTTTTCACATAAATAAATATCATCAATAAACATGAAATATATACATCATTATACAACAAATAAATATTATCATTTAAATAATTTAAAAATAAACTAATGCGTTGAATCAAATATTAACCAAATTCATAACATTAATACATGGTCCTCTAGAAAAATCATTATGAGAATAATTAACATTTTAAATGTAGAAAAGTTTATCACCTAAGCCCATCATACTATGGATAAAAAAATCTTCATGACATTTGAAAATATGGTTGTAGAAAAACCTATTGCTACTATTAAAGTTCACTTGTTTTCTATTAAAGTTCACTTGTTTACTTTTGATTGAAATTATCCTGCTTTTGGCGATCCTCCGCATATGAGACAAGATGGATACTATCAACTAGTCTTGATGCATTTGAAACTTGCCGATGTCATTTAGATGGAATTATATTCTTTACACGTAATTTGCGGAGATTCCAACCAAATGGTTTGCCAAATATTTTGTAGCTCCTCATCAACTTCACTTCCAAGTTTGTAACATGGTCAATGGCAAAAAGAGGATAAAGACTGTCATCATCTAAAGCATGTTCATTAAGATCTATAACTGGTGTTGATTCCTTAATTTACACAAAATCAACTGGGTAAGACTGTCACCTCGACAAAAGAGTTCTGGAGTTCATCATCATCGAGAATTGTCTCTTTTGTCTATATCCCTTCATAACACCCTACTCTTATTCATCAGCCTAGTCCAAATTTTCCAATCTCCTTTTGTTTTACCCTATTGTTTTTTAATTGCTTTCTTTCTAACTTATAATCAGGTTTCTAATCACTTGTACTAACATTAATTTCTTTTTCCAAGCAATTTAAAATACAAAACATATTTAAATTTCTAAAATGTGTTAAAAAGTTAAAACAATACTTCTTCTAATAATTTAAGAAACCTTGAAATCTAAAGAAAGAGAGGACTTGTTACTAATTATGAAAATTAAGATTACTAAAAGAAAAATTCACATTGTTATATGCTTTTACAGTAACCTTTGAGAAGGTTAGAAAATACAATAAAGACCCTTTACCAGATTCTAGTTGTTTAATGTGCTACATAGAAGTCAGACATCAATTGTCTATAAATAATATTTAGAATCCAACCAAATCATGCAGACATTTCAAGTAAAGACAACCTAATCAATAGTTAGTGAAAACTCTTTCCTACCCTGATGAGCTTTCTTAAAGGAACATTTCTTATAATTGTTACTAAGAGAATAACTAGAAAAAATTACAGATACAAAACTAGTGTTGCCAAATTCAATGTGTAATTTTATCAAATGTTCATCAAGTAAAGAGTCTGAATCCTAGTGTTATTAAGTTTCTCAAAATTCCACCAAAGTGAACTAGATTGGCTTTCAAATCGAACTGGTCCACTATTTGGAACTGCTAGAAATTCTACCCCAGTATATTCAACAAGTGGGGGTGCTCCTACCACATGAAAAGAAAATATTGTTTGGAAAATGCTAGTTGCACCTATGCACAATACCTATTTGACGTACATGACATAACCAGCCAATCCGAAGCACAATTGCCTAGGGTTTATCCTTTAGTATTTAGGATTTTATTAAATGAAAAATATTTTATTTTTTTTTAAGTTGTCCTATTGGCAGGTTACATCAGGTATGTCGAATAAGTACTGCGACCTAGGTGCAGCTAGCATTACTCTAATAATGATTATTAGCCAATGCTTATACGAGCTACCAGTTCCATAAGGTACACTCGTGTTTAATTTACAAGTTGTAGATGTGCAATCACCCTTGTTAGCTAATACATCAAGCTACATTGAATTGTTAGCCACACACTGCACCACAAGAGTAACTATTGAACCAGAATTCAACAACTATACTATCTCATATTGAAAGTAAAACTATTGAAAAGTTGCGCAAGTTGCATTAATGGAATCACAAATTAATGGTGTACTTGTATTCCAGAAATTAGATGCACAAAAGTTTGAGATAAAACACAATGTGACAAATTGTTTGTGAGAATTTAGAAGGAAAAGTTCGGGATGGAATAAGATTTCTTGTTGCAGAGACTTCTTGTCATTCGACAATTAGGAGTGAATATAGAATTTTTAAAGGCAAAACTAGCATATATGTAAAATAAGTGGGACATAAATATCTAATAGAGGTGTGTGAATGACATTGGAGATGTTCTTTCCTATTTGAGTGAGTTCTCTTGGGCTCTTACAAAGCATCCAATATTTTCTCTATCACAGCAAGCTTTATCCTAAACCAACCCCATGCAAACACGTTATTTAGGTATGGACCTGCTTTTTAATCGAAGAAGTTGCTTTATAGCTGCCATAAGCATAGCCAAACGGGTCCGCGGCAGTTTTTGTTTTTGGGGTTCTCACTTGTCATCCCGAAATGAGCCCTGGTTCAAGCCCAACCCGTTGCCGGACTGCCCCGGTTCCATAGCACTCATTTTTGGCAGACGAAAGAAATGCTTTGTTTTTTTGCTTCACAGTTTAAACTTTAAAAATCACACCCTAATTTACTCACCGAGGTCTTAATTGGACAGTGGAAAGTGGACACAATCCCGTTCGTTCCGATATCCAGTGTTCAGTATCTGAATTTCATGGATCGGTAAAGCAGGCCCACATTGACGTCGGTCTCGATCTTGTCATTCACTGTTAAGTGCTTGCTCCGCAGAACGTTGGCCGATTCGTAGCGCTGTCTTTGACGTCTTGTTGTTGCCAACTGAAGCGGTTGTTTCCACTCATTGTGTCCTTCTCGTTCCACGATTACTAGTGGTATTTGCGTTTCTTTTTCTTTTCATCGCTGGTGACTATGTGTTTCTGCTGAGTATACGTGGTTTTCAGAAAAATGGGATAGAAGATGCCTCCGTGCGTTATCTTTTGAGCTTTTTTTTTACCTTAGCTGCTAACTTGGGACTTCATATAAATCTGTATTCCTCTTTTGATGAGTTTGTGCTCCTCTTCAGTCATTATTGATGTCAGTAGCATGGACTGTTCTGATTCAGATGGGTTTCTTATTTTCATCATCTTTTGATGGAATTCTCACTGTTCGTAATTAAAAAAAAGTTTATCAAGGGTTTAAACGTGCATAAATTAGGATTTATTTATTTTCACGAAAAGTATGTCTTGTTAATTCTTGCTCTATGTTTTTGTCTTGATTGGGTAGGAATTGTTTGGCCTCAGGAGATGAGCAGCAGAGCCGGTTCATTGAGAGATAAAAATGATAGGAAAATTTTGCAGTTGCAAGGTAACTCAAATGAGGGCACCTCGGCTCGAACAAGACCTTTCAGCTTTGAAGAGATTATGTTAAGGAGGCAAAATAAGAAGTTAGTTGTAGATACCAAAGATGCAGAACCAATGACTATGCCTGATACTAACCCAAATATGTCTAATTGTCCTGATTCTGACGGAGCACCTACATCCAGGACAGATTCTGTTCCTGTTAAGACTGCAAAGGAGGACTCTCTCAAGGCTACTCCGAGAAAGAAAGAAGAAGTTAGGTCTAGAAAGGAAGTTGGCACAGTAAAAGATAGAGGAAGTCTTGATTTGAGAACCAACTTAAGGTTGAAGTCCAACAAAAGCACAAGCAGTAGAGATAGAGGAGAGATAACAGAAAAACACAATCATTTTAGGAATAGAACAGATGAGCATTTGAAAAGTGATTTTGAAAATACATATGAAAGGAGAAAGGCAAAAGTTGTGGCATCAAACCATAGGTACAATGAGAGAGATAAGGCTTCCCAAAGGGTGGGCAAGAGAAAACATATGTGGGAAAATGGGGACATAAATAAATCAGAGGCAGATGTGAATATTTCCAAAAGAAAAGATTTGAAAAGATACCAGGAAGCAGAATATTTTGAAAGAAAAGCAAGGAAAAAGGAGCCGTCGTGGCCCTTCTATAAAGAAATGCCAAAAAAGAGAAGGTCAAGGAGTCGTGAGCATGTTCAAGAGAAAGACGAGAAGTCTCCATCAATCTCACCGAGAGCCCAGAAACGTGAGCCCTACCACTCTACAAAATCAGGATGGCACCATCTTGATGCAGACAAAGATAGGATTTCAAGCAATGGCCGTCATTTTAACGGAAGTCAAAGGCGCAAGAGTGGGCATTCAAGTAGGCTTGGTGGTTATTCCCCTAGGAAGAGGCGGAGTGAAGCTGCAATTAAGACTCCTTCCCCTACTAATCGTTCTCCCGAGAGGAAGAGTATGGCATGGGACCTCCCACCATCCGGAAAATTAAATAATGTCGCTGACTCCTCACAGGCTGGTTTTCAGCAATCTGGGCAAGCTGTTTCTCCAGATTCACGTGGGTTGTCTGTCTCTGCTTCTGTCACATTGAATTCCCAGTCTGGGCAGCCTTCGTTGAGCAACTTGTTAGTGAATAAGATTGTATCAGTTGATTCTATTCAATTAACACAAGCAACTAGACCAATGAGGAGGCTGTATGTCGAAAATATTCCCTTGTCGGTCTCTGACAAATCCTTGATGGAATGCTTAAATGACTTTTTGCTTTCATCAGGTGGTACCTATATCGAAGGAACCAAACCCTGCATCAGCTGTCTTGTAAGTGGACTTTTGTTTTCATTTCTTTTGTTCGAAGTGTTTTCCATCTTTTTTTAGTAGTTGGCCTTTATAAGGTGATAACTTGATTCTCTTTTACTATTTTTCTATCAGATAAACAAAGAAAAAGGTCAAGCTGTTGTGGAATTTATCACACCTGAGGATGCAACACTGGCTCTGGCTTTTGATGGAAAATCCTTTTCTGATTCAATTCTTAAAGTTAGGCGTCCAAAGGACTTCGTGGAAGCCGCTGTAAGACTTCTAATTATGTCTATTCTATTCATCTTCTTTCTATGCTTTTTTTTTTTAACTCTGAGAACTTTTGATTCCGTGGAGGCATATAAGGATTGCGACTTATCTGGATGGATTTTCTGATTAACAACCTGCATAAGGTTTTAATTTTCATCATGGATTGTTCCTTGTTCTGTTTTTTGAGTTTTTGACATAGCAACATAAAAATGTAAATGTGTCGGTTTTGAGCTGGCTTGAAATTATTCTTTTTGTTTTCTTTTAACTTGTTGCTAGTAGGCTTTGGTAGTAAGTTGACGTAATTTCTTGTAAGAGTTATGTCCTCTGGTCCCATATTCCTAGATTTGCCAATTTCTTGGCAGATTTTTTGACTAAAGAGGAAAATTCCCTCCAAATCTCTTGTTTTAAGGGACTCTTCTCCTTTGTGACTTTGTTTTTGGTTTGTTGATATAATCATGCCTTTTGTCAAGAAAAGAGAGTTATGCCCTGTTTTATTGTCAGAATCTGCTTGTTATAGAACACATTCTGTTAGATGCTAATTTATTGAACTTATCTGGTGATGCTGGTTGAGATATACATTCATTATTGGCTAATCGCTGTTACATCTATCACAGTACCTGTTGCGTAGAACACATGCATCATTTCTGGTGACTATCTTGACAAAGATACCGACTATTATCACAGTACCTCACTTATCTTCCTGTTCATTACGTTACTGCTTGGGATTATCTTGTCAAACTTGTTCAAGCTCCTCAATTCTATGTAGTACCAACAGACTTGTCATTAACGTCTATGCTCCTCTGTAATGCTGATGTATCTGAACTTGCAAACTGTAGTGTTTTGAATGTGACAAACGAAAGAGCTCTTCATTATTAAGGCTTCAACACTGATTTCCCCATCTGTGCTCATAAAAATGGTAAAGAAGCTCAAGAAAAAATAGATGTATCATTGAATGAAGTGGTTGAACCTTGTCCTTCCTTGATTAAACTGATGAAAGAGTTACTGTTTATTCTTCAAGGTGAATCTGCCCATATTAGCAGCCATTGTGCTGGCTATTGCCATGCAGATTCCATGTTTCAGGAGTCATTGTCATGGTACTCGTCCCAGAGTTTAAGTTCCACTATAAGTGCTGCATATATACATGTATGCAGCAGATACCATGTTTGAGGAGCCATTTGCCATGGTATTAGCCTTAGAGTTTGTTGCCTGAGTTCCACTTGAAATGTGCAAATAGACATGTAAACTAACAACTGTAGCTATTTTTTGGCTAAGGAGGGCGTCTGTCTCCAACATCGTGAGTGGCAAAAATAAGGTGATTGAGAGGACAGCATAAAAGGGATGCTGCAATGTGAGGCAATCTCACATTCTTGTTAGGATGCTAAAAGCGACCACTAACAGTATTTATTCAATAGAAGTTGACATAACTCAGTGGTCACAAAAAAAAGTATTTATTTAATAAAGAAACTAGTAACCATCTACTACTACATTGCAAACACGCTAAGGAAGTTCGTGGCTCTCTGACGTCAAAATTTGAAATTGCAATATGTAGCCCAATGACATTCGGTGAATTTCTGCAGCAGTGGATCACATGTCCCCTACCCCACTCGGGGAAAGATTCTGGATGGCTACCATGGCAGCTGTACTGTGGCAATTGTGGATTGAAAGGAATGAGAGAACTCTTAACAATAGTGTCCATTCAATTAGTGGAGTAATAGCGAAAGCAATTTAACAATAGTGTCCATTCAACCAAAGGAGTAATAGCTAAAGCAATACAAAACATCCTCTTATGGTACCTTGCATGGTTTCCCACAATCCTCAATAATATTGAAATATTGGGAAGTTATTCACTTTGCACACCTAAACGGCAGTCATTGTTGAGTGGTCAGGCACCCGAAGCCCATGGATAAAATTGAATATTGATGTCTCCTCACTAGGCAACGTGGGACAAGCAGGAGTAGGATTCATTAGAAAGTGTGGGGGACCGGTCCTTATGACCTATGCTGGCCCAGCGGGACACTCTAATTCAAATGAGGTTGAAACTCTAGCCTTGAGGGACTGAGAGTATATGGAAGACAAATTTCTGCACCGCTGGTTATTGAAGGGGATTTGGCTTCGGTCGTCGGTTGGGGCAGCAAAAAGAATCCACCGCTATGGACCCACAAGAGGGTGTCACGTAGTCAGGAAAGAGTCGGTAGAAAAATAAAAGGGGAAAACAAGGGGAGAAGAGGACAGAGGATATGTTTCAAAAATTGAGATAGCAACTATGGTAAGAGCAACTGTGCTATGAGAAGAGGACAGAGGAGATGCTTTAAAAATTGAGATAGCAAGCAACAGTGCTCTGGAACTTCATACAACCATTCTACCATTGCAGAGGTAGAATTGCTCAATAAATGTACTTCGCTATCACATTGTTTCTTGTTATATCACCTATCAACTGGTCCGATCTGCTGGATACCGTTGGAAGAGATAATTGACGAAGACTAAAATGATGGAGAGCAAGGTTGAGGGGCTAGAAAAAACCTGGTGTCACTTGCTGTAATTGTGAGGACATAAGGTGGGCAAACACAGCAACAGATCATAACCTTGGTCACCACTGTCGAAAAGATGCAGAGGCAGTTTAGCTCCATTGAAAGTTCGAAGGAGCTGGTTGAACATCTCTTCCAGCGGAAAGGCCGGATGCAACCTGAGAGAGCACTGACCCTATGTCGTCAGCAAGATATAAGAAAGGATCAAGTAGCATGTCTCAGAAGGGCTTCAGCCACTTACACGTGAGATTTAGTGGGAACATGGAGAAAAGAGAGAGAAGGAGAGAGAATGAGATAAATAATGAGAAGAAGGGGGTCGTAAGGTCTAAATGACCCATAACCCTAATCTTATATTAATAGAGTGAGATGTACAAATTGCAAGAATGCCACTCTTGGATTATTGAGCGAGCAAGGAATAAAAGCACTAACACGTGTGCTAACCCTAATACATTAAACAAATAATGAAACAACTTAAGTAAGCATAATTACTAGAATACCCCTGGCTCGTAACACCCCCTCAAGCTGGAGCGTAAATATCATGAAGACCCAGCTTGGAAAGAAGATACTCAAAATTATTTCTGCCGAGACCTTTAGTGAGTAGATTAGCCAATTGATCTTTATTATTGACATGTGGAGTGACAACCTAGCCTTTCAGAATTGCATCTCGAATAAAATGTCAGTCAACTTCTATGTGCTTTGTCCTTTCATGAAACACTGGATCGTTTGCTATAAAAATAACAGCATGATTATCACACTTCAACACCTTGGGTTTATCATCATTCAATCCCAGATCTGCAAGTACAGATTTCACCCGAAGAAGTTTACTCACAATGTGTGCCATTGATTTATATTCAGCCTTAACGCTAGAATGGGCTACAACATTTTGTTTCTTACTCTTCCATCCAATTATATTACCACCCACAAAAACACTATACCCAGTAGTCGACTTTCTATCAGACTTCGAACCAACATAATTTGCATTAGAGCATCCAACAATATCAAGATGGCCAAAATGATCTAAGTGGAGTCCTCACCAGGTGCACATTTCAGATACTTCGAAATTCGGTGGGTAGTATCAAGATGAACTTTACACGGCTTATCCATGAACTGACTAACCACCCCTAGGGCAAATGAAATATCAGGATGAGTGACAATAGCATAAATAAGTTGTCTCACTAACCTTCTAAACTGCGTCACATCTAGCATAGGCAGACTATTTACATCATGCAACTCCAAAACTGTATCGACTGGTGTGGTAGCTGGCTTGGTTCCTAACGGACCATACTCATGACTCATATCCATAACATATTTCCTCTGGGACAACACCACTGATCTCTCCTTACTTCTGGCAACATCAATGCCCAAGAAGTAGCGCAAGAGACCAAGGTTCTTAATAATGACTCAAATATAGTTTAACCTCATCCTTGCCTGCAAATCATCACTTGTGAGTATAATATCATCAACATACACTACAAGTACAATCAATCCAGTAGACCGCCGTAGAATAAAAAGAGAATGATCATAGTGATTCCTCTGAAAACCAAAATTATTAATCAGTGTACTAAACTTATCAAACCATGCTCGAGGGATCTGTTTCAACCCATAAATAGACTTATGAAGATGACAAACCTTGGATTCCTCCCCTTTTTGATATGCCCTAGGTCAAAGGCTCGATTCAGACCTCCGGGTTGACTCTCGCATGACCTCGATTGTCGACTCTCCTTCTATGTCGACAGGAACTCAAGGTCTATGTGTGCAATCTTCAGGAAGAAATTGAATAGTAGTTTCTGGAGGCATGAGGGGAGTTGCCATTGCTTGTACCAGGAATTTTTGGCAAAAAGGAGAAGGGCCGAGAAGGGCCTCTGTGTTCGTCGCGATAAACCATACCACCCATTACACCAACGGCCAAATAAATCTCTTCGTATCACTATTGTTGCGGAAGATGAGTACATCAATTCTTGTAAAAAATCGAGCCGAATGAAAAATGACGATAACCTACTGAAGCAGTAGCAATTCTATTCTCCTCTGCAATGGTAGAATGGTACTATGAAGTTCCACAGCCCTATTGCTCTTACCATTATTGCTCTTTTTGCCAAAAATATCCTATGTCCTCTTCTCCCCTTGCTCTCCCTCTTTTTGCCTCCCTACTCTTTCCTAACCATGTGCACCCTCTTGTGGGGTCCATAGTCCTTTTGCCAGAGGTTAGTTGTGGGTTGCTCTCCAACATAACGGCCCTCCTTGGCCTCCTGGAATAGACATGAAGAATGGATAGTTTCATGGTTGGACCCACTGGTAGGCTCTCCTGAATTTCGTCCCTAACACTTTAGAATTTTCTATATTCCTGAATATTTTTTAATCTGTTAGGAATATGTTCTTGAAAAAGTTTGTTATGCTGTTCATTTAGATTAAATTTGAAGTAGTTTTTTCTTATTAAAATGGTTAAACCACCTTGTCACCAAATAAGACAATCATGACAGCTACCATTGAATTACAATATGATCCACTTTGCTGTTCGTGGCTGCTGACAGATAAGACAATATCATGAATTTTACCCTGTTTTGGGGGGAAATGAAGATTGCTTGAGCTTTCTAGGTCTAAACTGCCCTTGTTTCACTCCTATATTTTCTTCTATAAAAATCTGTTATATATTAACCTATGTTGTGAAACTCGGATTGGCTTGAAATCCATTGACTATTCCAGGTTTATCAGGTTAACTGCCAATCAGTGACCATAAAAGGAGGGAGGGAGGGACTCCTTTTGCAGATAAAATATTTAAATAATTATATTAATAATTTACATTTTAATTTTAATTTTTTAAAAATTTTATTAGTTTTATTGCATTCATCATCATGATATCAACATGGCTCAACCTGCATGCCAAACTGGTTGAACCTTTTTGATCTGATCCTACATCTTTTCTGGGTCTAGGGCTTGGTCAGGTCTTACTGGTTTTAACTGGGCACCATTTTTCTTTTTTATTTTTTTATCTGTCATTTAATGGTTTCGTGAAAGTTGTTTTCTGTATTTATTAGATAAGCTCAATTTGTCTGGGTCTGGTGGTTTGCATTGTATACTCTTGGATTTTAGTTGTTGTATTCGGTGCTGAAAATTCTTCAGAGACTTTATTGACATGTAAATCCTTTCCGCATGTTGCAATTCTGTAACATTTAGAATCTTTTGGTGTTGAAAAAATGACTATAGCTGTATTTTTGAATATTCTATAGTACCCTTTATTGTAGTACCTATCTGTCATAATTGTGAGATGCTCCATACATAGAGTAGCAATATATGATATTTTTTTTATAACTGATGGTTGTTACTGATCAGTAAATACTTTATTCTTCACCTTGAGAGAATGCATGTTTGGTGATATTAGAGGTCGTTCTTTTAATTTCAGGTGGTGTGGTGTTTTATATTCTATTTTTTTTTATGTTTTTCTTTTGTTTTCTTTGAAGTAATTTTCATTTGTTGTCCTCCATTGATAGGTTTCTGGGCATTGCTAATTAAGTTTTCCCACAGAACTGTTTTGTTGTTTCGCTGCCTTTTTGGCTTGCTGAGGCATAAAATCCTGTCTGACCATGATGTTGGAATCTCTCTTAAATAGGGTATTTTTATTGGGTATATCATTATTCACATTCAGGATGGTGCACCAACGAGAGAGCATTTAAGGGGAAGACTTCCTACTGGACTAGTGGCAAGCTTGATGTGATCATAGCACCTTCTTTTCAGAATATAAGTTCGATGATTATTCTTGGGGTTGATGAATTGATCATTAGTGGTCCTTTACTTATATTAAATGGCAAACCTACAGATTATATCAGGTGTGTGCCTGACGTGACGGTGAGGATCATTCACATTAAATAGATTGCAGGTGTCCGTCTGGGTTCTTGGAAATCCTACTTGGTCTTTTTCTAACAACAAGCCTTGCATAGTAGTAAAAATTGTTCTGTAGTTGTTCAGACTGTTTAATGTAATGATAACTGTTTGTGGAACTTGGTGCTCACTTGCTTTTTTGATGATTTATAACTATCTAATTGAAAAATGGGGTTAGTGTTAGAAATTAGTCCCACATACATAAGCGAGTATAAAAGATCCAGGCTTAATAGTTGGAAAGAGGTTTCCTAACTTCGGCTAGTCATTTTAGGATAGACCTCGGCCCAACTTTACATGGTATTAGAGCGGGTGCTTGTACGTGGGCCTCCACCCAAGTTGTCCATGTGTAGGAGCCCAAGAGAAGGCCCACACGTGCGAGGGGGGGGGGAGTGTTAGAAATTAGTCCCACATACATAAACGAGTATAAAAGATCCAGGCTTAATAGTTGGAAAGAGGTTTCCTAACTTCAGCTAGTCATTTTTGGATAGACCTCGGCCCAACTTTACAGCTGGCCTTTGGAGTCAAATCTAGAAAGCCTTTGTTGACTTGCACTATTGAAATAAGGGTGCTTAGACCTGGGTAATGAGAAATTAAAATTCAAATTGTTCGAAAGTTGGCGTTATACATTGGCTGATTGGCAGGAGTTTCCGTAAGTCGTAGTTGGCTTAGGGAGACTCCCTCTCTCGCGAGACTGTCAGCCTCAGTATTGGCCGTTCTTGAAATGTGATTCCATGTACATCCGATTGTGGTGCCTATGTGCCATATTTCCCTGAGAGTCTCCACGGGGTGTGGTTAGTTGGTTGCACCAGTTGACTACATTTAGGCAGTTGCTCTCAACTTCCAAGTTGTCTTGAAATTTTGCCGTAAAGAGCTTCATACCTTGGAGATTTGCTCTAGCTTCAACTTCCGTTGAGTCTGTGTCCGAAGTTGGCCCTGCAAAGGTTAGAAGCGTGATACCTTCATGATTCCCGATTACTCCTCCCAGGAAGGCGGTGTATGACCTTTAATTTTCAAACATTGTTTTAGGATGAGAGCCTGGTTAAATTGGTGTATCTTTTTTACTCCTAGTCCACCGGTTGCTTTTGGCGTGCATACATGTTGTAGTTTACAGATTGTAATTTGAATGCATTGCTTGTGCCTCTCCAGAGCAAGTTCCTCATTAACTTCTCCATCTCCTTCGCTGGCCCTAATGGGCAGTGCAGAAATGACATCATGTAGGTTGGGATGCCTCCCAAGCACGATTGGAGGAGCGTGAGACGTCCCGCTTTGCATAGGTGTTCACATTTCCACATTTTGAGTCTACTCTTTATCTTCTCAATTACTGGATCCCATAGCCTCTTGTGTTGTCTGCCATGGAAGACGGGGAGGCCTAAATGAGTATAGGTAGGCAGGCTGTCATGCATCTGAGTTTGGATGCTGCTTCTTGGGTCAATTCTTGGCTTGCTTTGATTCCAATTATGGATGTTTTCGCCCAATTGATTTTCTGCTCTGTTGATAACTGCAAAAGTTCCAGGCCGGCCTTTAAGTTTTGAATATGGGTCATTGATCCCTTGCAGAAGATAACTATATCATCTGCAAATTGAACCAGGGGGGTTAGCCCGTCTGGGAGTGTACTCTGGAGCCATCCAATCTCAACAATTCTTCGGAAGAAAGCTGCCAGTCCTTCTCCGACAATATTAAACAGTAGAGGGGATAAGGGATCTGCTTGGCTAAAGCCTCCAGTGCCGCTGAAGAAGCCAAATGAATCCAGTCATCCTTGCTCGATTCCTCACCTGAATTCGTAGACAGTTATTCATAATCCTCTTCATCAATCCCTCCGAGTTTGAATTCTTAGCTCTGCACTCCTTTCTTCTTGCTCTTCCGCTTCTTGCTCCTCCGGCTCTGCCATCAAGGTATGTGAATCTAGAATTCTCTAAAAAGGTTAATCGATTCTTAAAGTAACTCGCGACTGAGTTATTATCCGACAGGCAAGATATGAAATAAATAAAACTGCTCTCTCTCTCTCTCTCTCTTTTTGTTTGGATGTGGAACTACAGCATTAACTGTTAATTTCATTCAGTAAAAAAAACACCTTTGCTTCCAGCTCGACTCGGGTTCCTCGAGCTGCCATAGCTCACTCGAATACCTTATTGTTGGGGACACCGTACTAAGTTTGTTTATCTGTTCTTGTAATCGTATTGGCTTGTACAAACCCTTTGCCTGTGGGCTAATAAACTCTCAACTTTAAAAAAAAAAAAAAAAAGAACAAAAGTTGGCAAAAACACCACTCTAAATTAAACCTGTTTTTGTAATAATGAGTTACAAGTTCATATTTTGACCTCCAATTTTGATCTGGTCATATATACATCTTTTTTTATCCAAGATAACTTTGCACTAGAATTTTGTGAAGTTGAGCATATTCAGCAGCTTAGTAGATAATTTCTCTGGTGCGGTCTTTCAGTGTTTTTTTTTCTTTTTCTTTTTGAGAAAGACTTGAAATTTTCTTTTTTTTTTTTTTTTTTTTGGCCATCCATTCTAGTTCAGAACTTGAAACGAATGTTGGAGTGATTCTTTTCGGAAACGAGTAAAATATGTGCCACATCAGTGCTTCTAACTATCCATTACAACGTTGTGGTTGTTTAATGTAAATATTAAAACTACTAATATTTGTTTTGAACCAGATCAAAACCATTAATATGACGTCAATGCCACTGTATAGTGACATTTTGGCTCAACTTAGACATTGACAAAAGCCAGTGAGGGGTATTGTTTCTCATTGAGGCTAAAACCAGATTGAGAATAGTAAGTGTTGATATTGTGTGGTCAGTCACTTTGAACTTGTTTCTTAATTTGTTTGGAAACATTGGTTTTAGCCAGGATACCTATTGAGAGACTGAAGGCGTCTCTACATTCGAAATGGTTTTCCTATATTGTTATCATACCTGGGAAAGTTATAACAGTTAAGCTATTTTCTCTGTAGTTTTTGTTTGATTTATGTATAACATGCACAGTTCGCAGCTTTTGCTAAAATCAGAACTGACTTATTGTTTATCAACAATATCCCCTGCAGTTCCATCTATGAATTAGAAATTGTGAAGATTTTTTTTCATCTGACTTGGTTGAGGTATAATAGTTTTTCTTGCTCTTTGGTTGAATATTTTAATCACCTTGGGTTGTTAATAAGACTTCAATTTCCTAAAGTCTTATGTGCTGTGTGAATTCCACTAGCTTCAAAACAATTCCAGGTCTCCTTTGTCATTGGATCTGAATAGGGATTGAGGATAGATATTGGCATATCCGACATTTGATTCCTCATGTATATCTTGGGCTCCTTAGTTTGTTTGTTTAGACACATAAATAGTAACTGGGGGGTTCTGAGTTGAATCATTACTGCTGTTATGTCATAGCGGTTAAAACTTGCTTCTGACTGCTTGTTTCTTTAGCTTATTTTGTGAATATGCTGGAATCCATGCCTATATTATGTAATCTGAATTTGTAAACTTTCTCACTTTGGCTATTAGTTTCTTCGAGTTTAAGCGCTAAAAATGCATTTTCTACGTTAATGAAAATAACTTATTTCTGATGTTTGTAAAGATTGGAAGGATGAGATCTGCTGCCCTGAGTTTTTTCTTATAAGTAAAGCAACACACTGCTTTGAGTTTCCCCTGATATTTTTTTATTCTGTTGTTCTCTGATAATTAATCTTGCTGTTGTAGTGAAGGTGCTTTGGTTACTGTTCTTGTGTATTTTCTTTCGCTTTTCCTGTTTGTAAGTGAATAATTTGTGGTTATTACCCATGCATGATTTTGAAAGACTTGACGTTTTTGTGCAGACTGGCACCCCGGAAAGATCTATTCTAGCAATTCCTGCGGTTTCAGACATAGTAAAAGATTCACAACATAAGGTACACAAAGGATAGTAACTGATCATAAAGATTCTGCTGAAGTTTGTTCTTCATGTTTCATAGAAGTTTCCTTTCTCTTTAGAAAAAGAATCACTTACATTGAGATATATTTTCTGTCCGCATATGGAGAATCAAGGGGTTCATGAATGTATCTATTATGATTTAAAGTTGCCAGTCTATATGTAATTCTCTGGGGGGAGGGGAGGGGTGACCTCACTGGTTGGTCGGAAATGTTAGTAAAACTTGTGTGAACAGAAAATATTAAAACAATTTAGAAGCTTGTAGGAAATGACAAGAAATAATTAAGGGGTAGAGCTGGAGATTTTTAGTTGCCATGGAGTAGGTCTATTAAGAAGTGGGAGAGGGAGAGGAGAGAAGGAGAGGAGAGAGGGAGAGGAGAGAGGGAGAGGAGAGGGAGGGAGGGAGGGAGGGAGGGAGGGAGGAGGAGGAGGAGAGAGAAGATATTTTTTTTTGAAAGTTGTGTTTTTTTATTCCATTCTCATAAAACAAACATAAAGTACATAACTACCAAAAGGTAGTAAAATAATAAGCTAATCTAGGAGGCTCCATAGAACAAGGTGCTGTTCATGAACCCCCTTTTTGGCTAATTCATCAGCATTACAATTTGCACTCTGAAGAATATGAGTCCAACTCATGACCATATCAGCAAGATCAAAAATTTCATTGACTATAGGTGCAAGTCTCCATGGTGGCTTGATTATCTTCTTGCACCATTGAATGATGACCATTGAATCTCCTCCACATGTAAGGGCCGGGAAGGTGGGCATTTCGAAAGACTTAATTCCTTGCAACAAACTCATTGCTTCAGCAGTAGTTGAGTCAGCAATACCAATTGGCCCTGCATAGGTTAGCAAAATATCCCCAGAATGATGTCTGACGAGCCCCCCAACACTCGCTGGGCCAGGATTGCCAAAAGAAGCACCGTCAAAATTTAACTTATAAGAGTGTAGAGGTGGAGGCATCCATTTCTGAATTTTAGGCATGCGTTTTTCATGATCCTTTGCATGCTCTACCCAAGAGACCCAAATTGTATTACAGGCCACATTTTGGAATGCAACCTGTAGTTTCAGCCAAGAAAAGGATATGTGGAAGGATTGTATAACATAAATCGTACCAGTCCTTTGCTACATTGTGAAAACTCTACGATTTCTTTCCTTCCAAATTAGCCACGGAATGAAGCCCACACAGGAATTAAACATCAATTTTCCTTTATCCGAAAGACCAAGAGAGGCCCCAAGCTTGGCAAGAGAATAGAGGTTACGAGGCATCACTAAGTCCACATGGAATTTTCTCGGAAAGAAAATCCAAATCCAAACTCTCGACATTGTAGGAACATTGCATAATTAGATGATTAACCGATTCTTGCACTTCATTACAAAGTGGACATGTTAAGAGTTAGGGGTAGTTTAGTAATTTTACTAAACTTTAATTAGTTATTGTTTGTTTATTATTTAGTTTACTTGTTCCTCAAGCCATGAATGGCATCATTGTAATTTTGTATTTTCGGATTCTATTAATACATGTTTTAGGGTTGTAGGTCATAAAGACCTTACAACCTCTCTCCTTCTCTCTTTCTCTTCTTCCTATCTTTTCACTTTTCTTTCATCTTCTATCTCCTTCACTAAATCTAACATGGTATCGAGAGGCGGTTCAGTATGTGACGACTGCGTCGTCACTTCACAAACTCATGGGATCTTCTTCCTCGAAGCTTGTTGTACAAGTTAGAAGTTTTAGAAAGGTCTTAGATTCGGGAGATCGTTAAAGTTTGTCTCTTTTTCGGAGTTCTTCTACCATTATCTCTTGATAATGGCTTCTATTGCTGATTGAAGTGTTGTGCGTATGGGTTTACTCCTAAAGGGTGATCCTTTTGCTGCTGTTGGGTTCAGTAGGAACTGTATCTCTCTTCGCTATTCTGCGCTTGGTAAAAATTGAATTTTACATTGCCTCGGGATTTGTGTTGAACAAAAAAGTCTTTGTGCTGCGAAAATATGCCACTTCTAGTCACAGGTAGTTCGAGCGTGTTTGAGCTTCAGTACTCAAAACTCGTATTATTTCACTGGCTCGGGAACCGTGCCAAATGGGTTCTTCGGTGTTTCTGCGCTCTAGTTCGTGCTGCTCTTGGTGGTGCTGCTGCTGACATTATCTATTATGTGGTCAGAAGCTAAGGTTCAATATTTCTTTCTTACGCCATTGTCGGAGGCGAATGGTGTAAATTCATGTGTAAGTGCTAGATGCACAACCCACCGCCCTTAAAAGGGTTTTACGATACTGCTGAGTCTTTGGGACTCTTCTTTGAGTCATTGGACTGCGTCTTTGTTGAGTCGTTAGACTGCATCGGCATCATTGCTGCACTCTTTGCGGAAGGGTGATCGCTAATGTTCTTTGTTTAAGTGTGCTACACGCTTGGTGCTGCTCCGAAAAGGTGTTATTTTGCTGCTGTTGGGTTCATAAAACCCTCTTTATGCTATTGCTACTGCCACTGCTATTGTTGCTGCCGCCTTGGGATTTGTGCACACTCTACAAGTTAACACAAAGAGCAACTTGCTGATCGGCTTACTAAAGGTTTTCGAAGAAAAGAATTTGAGTACCTTCTCTCCAAGCTGGGCCTTCATGATATCTACGCTCCAACTTGAGGGGGAGTGTTAAGAGTTAGGGGTAGTTTAGTAATTTTACTAAACTCTAATTAGTTATTGTTTGTTTATTATTTAGTTTACTTGTTCCTCAAGCCATGAATGGCATCATTGTAATTTTGTATTTTCGGATTCTATTAATACATGTTTTAGGGTTGTAGGTCATAAGGACCTTACAACCTCTCTCCTTCTCTCTTTCTCTTCTTCCTATCTTTTCACTTTTCTTTCATCTTCTATCTCCCTTCACTAAATCTAACAGGACAATTTGTAGTTTGTAGCTGCATCCCCCTCCTGAGTAGTAGATCTCTAGTGGGAAGTTTCTCCCTTATGCAACACCAGCTAAAAAACAATGCTGTTTCTTGGGCCAGACGGTTTCCATGCAAGAGCCGCATGGTGGGGTGGTCGCCCACAGTCGATTAGCGAAATACCCTGATTTCACAAGGTATGACCCACTGGGATGTGGCCTCCAAATTAATGCATCCGCCTGGTCTCTAGAAAGGTAAGAGCCCCCCAATTCTTCTAATAGCATGGAGATTTCAAGGGCTTCAATATCATTTAATCTTCTTCTAAGGGCCAAAGTCCAATTGATGTCAATTAGTTGCCCCCTAGGAGCCAAATCCAAAATTGTGCAATTCTGATTTCTGGCAAGCAAGAAAATCCTTGGATACCTCTCGGCCAAGGGTGAGTCACCAATCCATAAATCATTCCAAAACAACGTCTTATCCCCTTTCCCAGGCTGTAGAGCTACATGCTACCGGAAGAAAGACATGAGTTTGACAATCCTTTTCCATACTGGAGAAAGTTTTCTGGTATTAGGAGCCTCCATCCACCAATAATTGTTGTTGCCATCAAGAGCATTGACAACCAAGTTCTTCCATGTCATTTGATGAGGGCCATTGAGCTTCCAAATCCACTTGACTAGAAGTGCCTCATTCATGTATTTAAGCCTCCGGTTCCAAGTCCCCCAACATCACGTGGTTGGCAAACCTCCTCCCAATTCATAAGATGTAGTTTCGATTTTCAGCAGCAGACCCGGACCATAAGAAACATCTCATTATCTTTTCCATGGCATTTGCCACGAGATAGGACAATGCATGAAGGAGAGGTAGTATGTCGGTATACCCAATAGGCAGGCCTTAATAAGGGTAAGCCTACCCGCCTTGGATAAAAGTTTTCCTTGCCATGTTTTGAGTCTTCCATTGAGTTTTTCAAGCACATTGTTCCATAAGGTTTTGGTGCTTTCACGATGAATAAGGAAGTCCAAGGTAAGTAGTCGACAATGTGCCAATCCTACAACCAAGCACTTCAGCAAGTGATTGAACTACACTATCACTCATTGCAAAACCAAAGATTGAGGATTTAGCCCAGTTAATTCTCAGTCCAGAAGTCATCTCAAACATAAGAAGAATGGCTTTAATAATTCTGATTTGTTGAACCGTGCCTTTACAAAATAAAATAGTTTTTTTTTTTGAAAGTTGAGGTTTTATTTCATTTAAGAATTACATCCCAAAATGGGTTACATCAAATTCCTAAGGCGTCCAAACAGTTAGCACTTGCTCATGGACACCCTTTTTAGCTAACTCATCTGCTCTACCATTGGCAGATCTAATTACATGGCTCCAAGTTACAACAAAGGATGCAAGATCATGTATCTCATTAAAAGTGGAAATATGTCTCCACGAAGGTTTAGAAGCTCTCTTGCACCATGAAATGATGGTCTTCGAGTCGCCTTCCACGTGAAGGGGAACTGAAAGCCCTAAATCTTTATAACATCTCAGACCATGAAGGAGGCTGACTGCTTCAGCAGTAGTAGAGTCTGAAATGCCAATCGGTGCTGTTACAAAAATGTAGAAGGTGTCTCAACCCCTCAGCTGCAATATTGAATAGCATTGGGGAAAGAGGATCCCCCTGTCTGAGTCCTCGAGATGGTTTAATAAATCAATGGGTTCCCCCATTAATGAGGAGAGAGTATCTGGCAGAAGATATGCAGCTCATCATCCACTTAATCCATCTTCTCCCAAACCCCAATTGATCCATCATCCATTCTAGATAACTCCATGAAATCTTGTCAAAAGCTTTTTCGAAGTCAAGCTTAAGTACTGCCCTCGGCTCAGCCGATTGTTGACAAAGGTGCAAGATTTCATGTGTATTCATGGCTGCATCCATTATGTGCCTTCCTTTGATGAAAGCATGTTGCTGGACTGATAATACGACCCAATACTTTTTGTAATCGTGCAAAGAAGAAGTCTAGTAATAACCTTGTAAATGCTACTAGCAAGACTGATTGGCGGAAATCACCAATACCCTCAACACAATCTCTTTTGGAATTAAAGCAATGAAGGTTGCCCCGAGCTGTACTAGTCAAACCATTGTGATAAAAGTGTTGGAAGAGATCCCGCGACATCATCCCAAATAATAGGCCAGCAAGTTCGAAAAACTTCCATTGAACCCATCCGGTCCGGTGCCTTTATCGTTGGGCATCGACCAGCAGCAACAATCTCTTCATGTGTGAAGGGTTTCTCAAGTTCAGATTTTTGGTTTAGAGAGAGACGTTTAGGCAAGCCTTCGAGGTGGCCGAGAAGGAAACTCCTCGGTGTATATATGTGTGAAGTGTCCAACAATGGCATGAATAATGGCCTCCTTATGCGCTGAGATATTGCCATTGATGTTTAAAGAACATATCCTGTTTACTCTCCGTCGTGGGATGCAATTGAGTGGAATAACTTTGTGTTACCATCCCTTCCATTAGCCACCTATATCGAGCCCGTTGTTTCCATTTGATAGCATCCCTTTTCACAATAGTATTAAACTCCTCTGTTGCTGAGATTCTTGCAGCCCTCTCATCATCATTTAAAAATCTCTCCTCTTCCATGTGATCAAGGTTCTCAATCTGTGTCCTCGTAGCTCCTCTTTCTTGCCACTAAATGTGCCCTGTTAATCTTTGACCATGCTTGAAGTTGCTGTTTTAGTAGCTTGAATTTTCAAAATAGCCTGCCCCCCAATTGGCCCATCATCGGAAAAAGCTATCCCACCAAGTACCCACATTTGATATAAACAATTTGTCGTTAATCCAATGATTTTCAAATCGAAAGGATTCCCCCAACTTTCGGCCTTTGTGTCAAGTAAAATAGGCCAATGATCAGATATAGTCTTACCCAACACCCTACAAACTGTATCAGGGTAAACATCAAGCCATTCATTAGAACAGAGGAATCTATCAAGCCGAGATAGGGTGGGCCTGCTTCTATTATTACTCCAAGTATATGCTTTTCCGATCATGTGTAAATCGATAGCCCCAGTCCTGCAAAAAATCTCCAAATTTCCTCATTGTAGTAGTGATAGTACTAGCGTGAGGAAGTTTTTCATTTAATAAGCCTTTATAGCATTAAAGTCCCTCCCATGAGCCACGGCTTATTCCAATCGTGAAGTGAGATTCAGCAATTCATCCCAAAATAGTGATCTGTCACTATACGTGCTCGCCCATAAATACCACCAATATAACAGCTTACACCATTTGCTAGATCCATAATTTCCATAGAGATGAAGTAAATTCCAACATTAACATTGTGCACAACAACATGGCGGTGGGTCCCAAACAACCAAAATTCCTCCAGTAGTACCTGTGGCATTTAGAGAATGCCATTTGGGTTGCTGAAAATGGACCAGCTCTTGACAATGGACTCCGCGCATATCTCCCATCTTGGTTTCTTGAAAGATAACAAGGTGAGCCTTACTCCTCAAAATATTATTCCTTATAACAATCCTTTTATTCATACTTCGTACTCCTCGAACATTCCATGACATAATGATCATTTCTTTCCCCTATTTTGTGCTGCAACTCCCTTCCCCCTTCCTCTAGTAACTCTTCTTGCCTCACAAATTTCTTTTTCTTCCTCCACTCGGTTGATCAATGGAGGACCAGTCTCGGACACCCCAACATTTCTTTTTTCCATCTCCATTGCATCAAACCTAGTGGTCATTGTAAGGGCTTCGGCATAATCATTTTCAGAGATATTATTCCTTATTTTCTGCAGAAATTCTACCCAAGAGAGTGTTGGCTCCTTTCCTTTTTGTTGGACTTCAATGGATTTTGTCAACACAACATCCCTGTCATAAATACAGTTGCCATTGACAGAAGTAGGAGAATTATGAACTAGTGGCTCACAAGGTTGCGAACGGGGTGTTTCCCTTCTTGAATAGACGGTGGGAGGACTGTTTAAATTCGTGAGAGGAATGGGATCATGAGTGTGAAGGTTCTGATTATGAGGGAGAAATGAGAAATTATCCTGGATACTGGTTGCTGGGGTGTGTTGTTGGACAGAAATGTTTGTGTCAGGAATTTGGGGAAGGTTGTAGGCAGCTAGAGGAGGTGGAGGAGATGGATGGGGGCAGTGTGAAACCACCGGTTCCGAATTTGAAATGGGAGGTACCTCATTAGCTCCATCATATGCAGCAGCAGCTATTTGCGGTGTCAGATCAGAAATTTGTTCAACTATATTTGCAGCCCTTTGCACCTCTGTTGATGCAGCATTGATGGGGATATTAGGCTCTCGAGGCAACTCTTCATTTGGGGTCAAACTCCCCACGGAGACGAGTGAGACCGTGTCAACTCGGCCGAGGCAGCGCCGAGTTGTCTCGGCCGAGTCGGTAGTCGACTTCGGCCGAGTCGTGCCGAGTCAAATCGTTCTATTATAGAGTTGGCCCGAGTTACTGACCCGTGCCCTGTTCATCGTCTTCCTCCTCCCGTCGGCTGGAAACGATATGGAAAGGTGGGTAGAAATCCTCACGGCTTCAAAAGGATCGCAAAGACCTGTCCTTCAATTCCAGCTCTGTCCATTGTTCCTCTATGGGCCATTTGTGAGGCGAACCTTGGCTCTCGCGTCTGACATGTTTTGCCCATCAATGATTCCTCCTCCACCTCTAGTAATGCACGAATTTCTTGGCCAACAGTTCCATTGCTTCTTTCTCCCACAGTTCTGGGGTATTCCCCAAATTTGGATCCACGGCAAGTGGACCAGTTGGTGTTGTCGGCTCCCAGATCCATGTCTCGGCAAGGAATGGAGTCATTTGTGACTCCATGAGAGTAGTTTGCGACAAGTCTTCATCTCGAGCGATCACGAGCCATTCACCTCCGCCCAAGAAAGGCGCCGCGACATACGAAAGCCCCCAACGACTTTGAATCCATGCCGCGAGCTCGTCAATTTTGATGTTTCCCAATCAATTCGTGCTACGACACGATCTTGTTTTGAAGAGTCGCTTTCTCTGCTTGCTGCCATTTTTCGGTCATTGATTGCCGATGAGTTGTCTCCTCGTAAACATCGCCGGAGGTGTTGTTCCACTCCCATTTCTATCCGGAACCTTATTCCATCGATTGGGCATACGGTGCTATGTGGTCGTGGAAAAACCAGTTCAGCGAGTCCAATAGGCATTTCCATGGAGATGTCGTATTTTCCCCTATTTAGGAAGGTAGATCCGAGCTAAAATCTTCCTTCCCTGAAATGCATCTGTTTGCACTCCCAATTTCGTCGTTTGAAGACGCGAAATGATGAATTGTGCATCTTCCCACCACAGCTCCTTCGGATTTAAGTTTGTTGAGATTCCATCTTGCCTTCACTTATGACAGTACAACTCCCCAACTTCAATGGGGATGCGAATGAAAGACTCCTTCTCCCTGTCCTCAGCGAGAATACGACAGCATCTTCTTCCAATTTCGTGCTCCACGCAGAGAGGGTAGAATCCCCAAACTTACATTCTCCAACTACCCTATTTCTTCCCGAAAAGTCTCGTTTCTCTTGATCTTATTTGCACCACGACTCTCCAATCTCCTCCCGACGCATCGTTTTGCTCTTCCGAAGCGAAAACCGAGACTGGTTCCTGGTTCCTGGTTCCATATCATCCAAGGAATATATCCTATGCAACAAGAAAACATGAGCTTTCCTTTACTTCCAAGACCCAGGGAGCCAATGAGAGCAACAATACCATATAGGTCACGAGGGATAGGTAAAATAAGCCCGAATCTATTAAGGAAGAATAACCAAACTTTCAAATTGAAAGGGCAATGGATCAAAGTATGATTGAGTGACTCACTTTGAGTATTACATAAAGGACAAACGACATCTTGAATCTGAATTCCCATCCTCATCAACAAATCTCTAGTAGGTAATCTACCCTCAAGCAAGCACCACCCAAAGAAAATTTGTTTCTTAGGACCCGAGAGTGACCATGCTGCAGCAGCCAAGTGAGGTTGATGGCCTTGATTAGTTAAACAAGAGTATGCGAGAGCTTAATGTGAAGAGTCCTTTAGAGTGAGGCCTCTAGATGGGTTCATCATCCTGGTCTCTTCTCATGTAAAAATACTCAAATCCTTAAGAAATTTGGAAACCTCAATAGCTTTCTCATCATTGAAGCGTCTTCTAAAGAAGAGGTCCAGTCCACATCTATTAGTTGACCAGTGAAACAATGTCCCTTATAGAGCAATCTTGATGTCGGCTAAGAGGTAAAGTCTTGAAAATTTTTTACGCTAAAGTAGTATCACCAATCCACACGTTAGTCGAAGCGAATTCTATTGCCAATGCCCGGCAAGAGAGAAACATGTTGAGTAAAGAGCGGGAACATCTCGAATAATTTTCTTCCATATGGAAGAAAGTCTCCCATGTCTTGGGGCTTCAAACCACCATTCCCTTGGCCTGTTGTCAAATACATTAACTATGATTTTCCTCCAAGTGGATTCCCCACTTGTGTTCAACTTCCACAACCATTTAGTGAGTAAAGCCTCGTTCATATATCTTATCCTTCTGATTCCTAATCCTCCGTCCCCTTTGGCCTTGCAAACATCATCCCACTCGATGAGATGAATTTTGGATCGCTCCGTAGTACCCGACCATAGAAAATTCCTCATAGTTCTTTCAATGATGTTCACCACGGAAATAGGACAATGCAAGAAAGAAAGGTAATAGGTGGGGATGCCAGATAGACTAGCTTTGATCAAAGTAAGTCTACCGGCTTTTGTGAGTAGTTTCCCCTGCCATGTACTCAACCTGATGTTCATTTTCTCGATGACTGGGTCCCATAAATTCCTTGTTATCCTTCCGGTGAAGAGGGTAAACCAAGATACGTACTAGGAAGAGAACCGATTTTACAACCCAAACATGTCAGCCATATCATTCATCAACGCATGATTGGCGGAGAAGCCATAAATTGCAGACTTGGACCAATTTATCTTTAATCCGGATGTGATTTTCAAAAGCATCAACAAACATTTTACCACTCTAAGTTGCTCAATTGTGCCTTTACCAAAAATAATTGTGTCATCGGCAAATTGTACAAGCGGTGCTTGGAGGCAATCCCTATCAATCATGGGGTCCAACCAACCCTCATCCAAAGCCATATTCAGCATGAATCTCAGACCTTCACACCGCAATGTTAAAGAGCATGGGAGATAGCGGGTCTCCTTGTCTTAGTCCCTTGTAGGCTTAATATATCCATGAGCACCACAATTTATGAGGACAGAGTATACGGCTGAAGAAATGCAACTCCATATCCATTTTCTCCATCTCCAACCAAAGCCCAATTGCTTCATAACTGATTTCAGATAATCCCATGAGATCTTATCAAACGCCTTCTCAAAATCTAGCTTTAAAACAAGTCTTGGCTCATTTGACTGCATTTTGCGGTATGAAGTATCTCATGCACATTCATTGCAGCGTCAAGAATAGCCCTCCCTTAATGAAAGCATGTTGCTCGCACTAATTATGTGCCCCAAAACATTTTGAAGCCTTGCTGCCAACAATCTAGCAATGATTTTATAAGTGCTACTCACTAGACTTATAGGCCTGAAATCAGTGATCTCCTCCACACAGTGTTTCTTCGGAATTAGAGCAATAAAGGTAGCCCCGAGAGCGGAGCTAGTGAGGCCAAATTGGTGAAAGTGCTGTACTTGTTGAGTAATGTCATTTTCGATAATAGGCTAGCAAGCATTAAAAAACTCGCCATTGTATCCATCAGGACCCGGGGCCTTGTCCTTGGGAAGAGATTTACCGCCGCTGCAATTTCCTCAGTGGTAAATGGTCGCTCAAGCTCAATAGCCCGTTCAGGTGTGAGCCAATGACAACATATACCATGAAGTAAAGGCCGATTGGGAATATCTTCTGCAAATAAACAAGAAAAGTGAGAAATAACATTATTGATAATAGTATCCTTGTCGCCAGTGATTTCTCCATTGATTGTAAGAGAGGAGATACGGTTGATTCTTCGCCATTTGAGATGCAATTGCATGGAAGAATCGAGTATTCCCATTACCATCACAGAGCCATTTATATCTTGCCTTCATTTCCACAAAATTGCTTCTTTCCTTAGCAAACCATTATATTCCACAGTCATTGATAGCCTTTCAATTTTCTCATCATCGCTTAATGTTCTAGTCTCTTCAAACATGTCGAGTGCATCAATTCTATTGATTAATTCAGTTTGCCTGGCTAGTTGGGCAACTTTGTAATCCTTTGCCCATGATTGCAATTTTGATTTCAAGGATTTTAGCTTCACGAATAATCTCCCCCCATAGGTCCTTCATCATTAATATCAGCCCACCAATTCTCAATTCTTGAGAAGAAATCATTGTCCTCCATCCACTGATTTTCAAATCTAAATGGGACTCCCCCCCAGTTTTCAGAGTTGGAATCAAGATGGATAGGCCGATGGTCTGAAATTGACTTACCCATCACCTTGCGGCACACATTAGGATAGAGCAGAAGCCATTCCTGATTGCATAAAAATCTGTCCAGCCTACAAAGAATAGGGTTGTTCCTTTGATTGCTCCAAGTGAAGGTCTTCCCAGAAGATGGAAGATCAATTAATTCCATTGCCCCAAGAAAGTCAGTGAAACCTCTCATTGTAGCATTTACTGATCTGGCTGGTGGAGATTTCTCATTTCTCGCTTTGATGGCGTTGAAATCACCTCCCAATAGCCATGGACCAGTCCATAAATTGATCATATTCATAAGTTCCTCCCAAAAATCAGATCTATGCGAGTAAGTACTCGGGCCATAGATGGCACCCATGTTCCATAATTTTCCACTAGATAACTCTGAAACTTGCAAAATGGATGCAAAAACTCCTACCCTTGTGCTCAATATATCAATGCGGGAAGAATCCCAAACAACAAGAATACCACCAGCAGTACCGGTAGCATTAAGTGAACACCATTTTGGTTGTCTGAAAGGTACAAGATCTTTTACCATTGAATCAGTCAATTCCTCTAATTTAGTCTCTGAAAGGCAATTATTTGAGCCTTACTCCTCCATAGTAAATTTTTAATAACCGTCCTCTTGTCGGGACTTCTCACTCTCGAATATTCAAGAGAGAAAATCATTTTTCCTTTGACTTGGTTAGCAACTCCTTTGCCCCTCCCACGGGTCACTCTCGTTCAATATGTGGTGCTTGAATCTCCCTTTCATTATCCTCAAATCTTGTCCCAAATGTAAGAAGAAGTTCATATTCCTCATTGCTAATTTTTCCTCTATTTTTCTGAATATGCTCAATCCAAGTAGAAGGTGTCGGTTTATCGGTTCTGTGGTGGGGATCCTCACCACGGTATTGCTGATTAACCTCAGCATCACGGTATATCACGATCCATTTCCTGAATTTGGTTCGCATTTACTGAATTTGGCGAGAAGACTTACGGGCCAATGTGCTTGCACGGAGGGGGAGTTTTCCTTCGAGAATAAGTAAGGCCGGGGGTATCCAATTGATTGATAGGAGCAGGCGAGAGTGGCTGATTTTGATGGTTTGGGGGGAAGAATTGAAAATTATCATTTACGCTAGCATTAGCAGTGAGCTGATGTAGTGAAGATTCAGGCTGAATAGGGGCTGGAGGTGGAGGGGTTGACAGGGCCAGTGCATGGGAATTTGAAAGAACCATATTTGGTATAAGAGCAGCCTCTTCGCTGATAACTGGGAGACTATCTTCATTAACATGCGGTTCCTTCCAAAGTTCAAGAGATAGTGTAACCTGGTCAGGATTCAAGTTGGACTGAGTCGAGGCGAGTCAACTCGTGTGAGGGGCGAGTGCGAGCGCGAGTCGACCGAAGACGAGTCAACTCATCATCATCTTCACTGGGATCCCATATTTACAATGCGGAATGGAGGGATGAATTCTTCTGGTTGCAATAGAATAGCAAAGAATTCAGCTCCAATTTTAATATCCATCCATTGTTTTGTAGCTGGCCATTGGTGTGATCGCATTCGAACCCTTGCATACGAGAGATTTCTGCCTTCAATGGAGTCGGCGTCAAATTCCAATACTGTCCCGAAGTGGCTGGCAATCATGTTTAAGATTTCCGCATCCCAAAGTTCTAGGGGAACCCCCCAAATTTGGACCCAAATTGCTGCTGGTCCAGTTGCACCGCCCAACATGGGATTTCATCTTGGTGATTCCAATTAAGGAGATCAGAAGCGGTGATCGCATCTGTAGCCACAATTAGCCACTCGCCACGGCCAAGGTAGGAAGCTTTTGGTCGCACAGTGAGATTCCAGCGTGATCCAATCCATTCTTCCAGAATTTCACCCTTCTTCACATCCCACTCAATTCTAGCAATGATTCCGTGCTTCAGTTCAGCGGCCCTCTTTGTCCAAATAGCTTCCACACGGTCCTGAAATGTAACACCACAACGTTCTGATTCCTTTCCCGTATTGGAGACAAAGTTTCTCCAGCTAAGGTCTGGATTCTTCCCATTCGTGGTAGGGGGGGGCAGCAGAGGTAGGAATCGAAGCCGGAGTGATGAGGTTCCGCAAGGCTTCAACGGCAGAAGCCCAAACTGTCGCTCCGTTTTCTCCAAATTCAGGCAAGTAGATTCTTGCCAGCACTTTCCTAGCTCGAAAATGAATTAGCTTGCATTCCCAGTTGCGTCTCTTGAAAGCAGAGATCATAAACTGAGAGTCTTCCCACCAAAGTTCTTTCGATGCAGTCTGATGGCCCTCTGTGACTGTTTGGAATAGGGAAATGAACAACTCTCCTGCTTCAATGGGGATCTGAATGAAGGCCCTCTTCTCTCCAAAGAGTCAAGAGAAAAGGATGAGCCTTCTCCCAAAGATCGTGCTCCGTGGTCAGCAAGGAGTCACCAAACTTCCATTCACCCGTAATCCAAGCTTTTCCACGACTAAACTTAGAGTTGCCTCTTCGTTTTTCGACTGCCAACCCCCATCGTCAGATCGACGATTTAGTTCCTCATTGTTGGAGTTTTTCGGGTCGTCGATCATCATTATGAACCGTCCCGAGCCCACTCGATGGAACCGACGCAAGCAGGCTCATGATACCTGATTTTTTTTTTTTTTTTTTTTTTGTATAGAGGTCTGGCCGGTCGGCCCGGGTCGATTCGAGACGGAACTGCCCGGCTTCTCCCTCTTTGTTTTTCCTCTTTATGTTTTTTTTTTTTTTTTTTTTTTTGGGTCGGGTCGGTCCGGATGTAAGAGTTATCTTTCGCACGATGCACCTTAAACAAACACCTTTTCATTGAGCGATAAGTGATTTGAATGAAAGTCACCTTAAGACTCCTTGGCAGGGCTTCTTTAATCCTCCCCCTCAAGTTGGAGTTTACAACTTCTGCTTGCAAGTAAAAAATCTTAACTTCTTTCTAACATCTTCAATCATGAACCTTCTTTCATTTCTTTTGTTGCAAACAATCAGAAGTACCTACATTTCAATTTGGAGACGGAAAACAACAAAGCCAACTGGGCTAAAGCAACAATGAGATGAGATTTCTAGCATTGCTATTGAGCTATTGTCCCCTGGAATTTTTACAAGCATTGTTTTTTCAGCAGATATCAATTATGTATAATCCCATCATAGTAAAAAGCGTCAATTAGATGTTGTTGCGGCTGTTAATAGGAGAATTCTAGATGGTTGCTATCATTGACTTCATGTTAAAATGGCTAATAAGGTATAGGCAATAAAGCTGGTAAAATCTTGTCGTTGCTAGAGAAGACAAGCACGGTGGTGAGAGGCTCATTGGGTGTAATTGGAATGACACGGTTTACTCAGCAAACTCAAGAAGAAGACTTGGCATTTAAATTCAGTGTCTTGAATCTAGCATCTAATGCATTAAGGGCTGTAAGACCCGTCGGATCTTGTAATTCATAGAGTTATGAGCTGGAGGGAGAGCCAAATCTAGAAGTTCAGGCATCAGGAGTGGAAGTTCAAAGATTTGCCATTAACACAATGCTTTTTCAGCACCCTCCTGACAGGGCGTGAGCTGGTAAAAGCAACGAATTTGTGATTATTGGATGGAATACAACAAATCACCTTATAATAAAAGGAACATTGCTTTCGCTTGATATGTGTTGAAGACAAGTTTTGTGATGTTGGGTCCTCTAAGATATCTGCACATGAAGGGCAAGCATATTGTCTTAAAATATTTACTCCCAATTGGTAATTGGATGGGCAGCAAAGAAAAAGATCATTCTTTGGACTAAAAAGTATTTTTGATGAGCTGGAGGACCTCACTTATACTATAAAGTACACCATATCCTGTCGGTCTAGGTTTTCCCATTTAGGAACCTTCATAATGATTGATAATGGTAATCGAGGTTTGGGGTTTAAGATTAAAATTTTTGGGTTACTTTATAAAGTAAGTACAATTATAGTAATTGCTTAGCTAAAATCGAGGTTGTTTGCTTCAACAGTCTTATCTTTAAATGCTTACTTTCATTTTTGACCTCTTAGTTTAGGGTTTAAATTGCTTAACTAAACCCTATTTGGATTACCAAATTTATTTTAAATGAATTTTAGTAAAAGTTTCTCTAGAGTTTGTTTGATTCCACCAATACAAAAGTTTGTTTGATTCCCGAATGTGACTTGCAAAGTGTTGGGGAAAACAGTTTCGGATCACTGGCCTATCCATCTAGACACGAACTCTGGAAATTGGGGGGGTGTACCTTTCAGGTTTGAGAATCAATGGGTTGAAGATGATGATTTCTATCCCCGTATCGAAAATTGGTGAGCTGAAATTGAGGACCATGGGCCATTGGGAGGGAGACTATTTAGGAAACTAAAATTATTGAAGAACAAATTGCAAACTTGGGCCAAAATCAGCAAGGCTGACCAAATTGCTAGGAAGATTGAGTTGAGCAATTGGATTGATACACTAGACTTGCTTGAATAGTCTAGAGTTTTAGAGGATGATGAGAATGCTGAAAAACTTTCAACAATTGTGCAATTTAATAGCTTGATTCGTAAAGAGGCCATTCTATGGATGCAAAAAACAAGATACAAGTGGCTAATGGAGGGAGATGGCAACACCCGTTTTTTCCATGCTATGACATCCCAGAGAAGAAGAACAAACATAATTTCCTCTCTCAGTCAATGGGGAAATCACCTCTGACAAACCCACTATTATTAACTGCATTGTAACTTACTTTTCTATTATGTTTGCAGAGGATACTCACAATCGACCACTATTGTTGGGGATCAATTGTAACTGGCTCACCCCTGAACGTGCTGCCACTCTTGAACAACCTTTTACTATGGAGGAAATTGAGAATGCTGGAAAATGCCTTCCTAAGGACAAAACCCCGGGACCGGATGGATACAATGGGGAGTTCTTTAATACATGTTGGTCTATCATTCAGAATGATGTGAACAATCAACTTCAGCATTTCTACCGGCATGGATTTACTCTTATCCCCAAAAAGCACTGTGTTGAAACTGTAAATGATTTCAGGCCTATCAGTTTAGCAAACAGTACCTACAAGATCATTGCAAGATTATTGGCTTCAAGATTACTAAAGGTGATGGGACACATTATAATCACAGAACAACGCGCTTTCATTAAAGGTAGAGACATTATGGATGCAGCCATGAATGTCCATGAGATCGTTCATGCTTGTCAACAGTCTGGGGAGCCACGGGAGGTTTTGAAATTAGATTTCGAGAAGGCTTTTGATAAAGTCTCCTGGAACTATTTGGAGTCGGTGATAAAGCAAATGGGCTTTGGTTGGCGATGGAGGCAATGGATGAGGACATGCATATCTTCAGCAAGGTATTCCATATTAATTAATGGTGGTGCCCATGGATACATAAAACCCACGAGGGGACTTAGACAAGGTGATCCCCTATCTCCCATGTTGTTTAACATAGCAGGAGAGGGACTGAGGTACATGCTGAACATGGCAATTGATGAGGGATGGATTGACCTTGTAATTGATAGGGATTGTCTTCAAGCACCACTAGTTCAATTTGTTGACGATACCATTCTTTTCTGCAAGGGCAATGTTGGTCAAATAAGAGTTATAAAATGTATTCTGATGTTGTTTGAATTAGCTTCTGGACTGAAAATCAATTGGTCCAAATCAGTTATCTATGGTTTCTTAGTAGAAAGTGAGATAATGAATGACATGGCTGCAATGTTGGGGTGCAAGATTGGCTCTTTACCTGCAACCTACCTTGGCTTACCCCTCTCTACTGGTAGAGCATCTAAGAGCTTATGGGATCCGATCATTGAAAAACTGAATTTGAGATTGAATACATGGCAAGGGAGGCTACTTCCTGGCCTGACTTATGCCAACACTTTATTCACCAAATTGTATGTTGGTTGAAAGTGCAGAAAAATTTCAAGAACATAGAGGGAGGTGCAATCTGGAATTCTTGGTCCCCATATGCTTTTGAAAAGGGGGGGAAGGTTCCCAAAATTATTGCTTGGATCCCTCCACCGAGGTATGCTTATAAACTGAATTTTGATGGGTCGTCATTTGGAAACCCGGGGCTAGCAGGTGTGGGTTGACTAATCCGTAACTCTTCTGGGGACATATTGCTCACTTTTTCATGCCCGATTGGCACCACTGATTCCTCGATTGCTGAAACGAAAAGTTTGCTTCACGACCTCAAATGCTTCCTCAAGTTCCATTGTGTTGGGCCATTACATGTTGAGGGTGACTCACATGTTCTAATCCAATGGTGCAAGAAGGACCTCAAGCCTCCTTGGAGGCTTCTTCCCATCATTGATGAAATTAGAGACTTTGCATCTATTGTCACTAGTTAGAGTCATGTACTACGTAGTGCAAATGGTAAAGCGGATGAATTAGCTAAAAAAGGGCTCATGAGCAACATGCTATTGTATGGACCCCTTACTAGCTGTAATCCTATTATGTACTTCTTTTGCGTAATTGGGCTATAATGAATAAAATCACAACTTTCAAAAAAAAAATGTCTCTAATAAATAACTTTTACTATTATGTGCTCTAGATGTAAGGTCGCGTAATCATTCAGGGAGAAATAGCTCAGTACTTCCATGTTGCTGGGACCTGCTTTAATTAGGTTCTTCATTCATTTTCTTGTGTAGTTCAGGTTTCAGGACTGTCTTATCAGAAAGCCAAGAGCCTGGTATCTTCCACCTTCAGTGTGAGGAAGTTAAAATGCAAAGACCAATGCATCTAAAAACTTGCTTTTGCATGTTGAATCTTGACTTAGTGATTATCTTTCATGTTTTACTCATTTTTAAGCTGATTAGTGACATTTTAAGACTTAGTGTTTATTTTTCTTTGTTGCAGATCTTCATTGGTGGGATTTCCAAGAGTATTTTCTCAGACATGGTATGATCACTATATACATGCTTTGTTGAAAAAAAGCCCCAAAAATGAACGTAGTCTGTGATAAATTAGAATATAGAAACTCCTATGGTGATATCATGCTTACATATTCTGGGCTATTGGTATCACTGAATCCACAATCGCCGAAGCCATGAGTCTCCTTCATGGGCTGAAGTATTTCCTTAACTTCCACTTCATTGGACCACTACATGTTGAGGGGGATTCCCAAGTGCTAATTCAATGGTGCAAGAAGGACTTAAAGCCTCCTTGGAGGCTTCGACATATTATTGATGAGATAAGGGACTTAGCTCATTTTGTTACTAGTTGGACTCATGTATTAAGGAGTGCCAATGGTAGGGCCGATGAATTGGCTAAGCATGGGGCCCATGAGCAGCATTTTGTTGTTCGGACCACCTAGCTATTCATGTATCTTGTAATTGTTGTATCTTTTAGTCTATTGGGCTACAATCAATAAAATCACAACTTTCAAAAAAAAAAAAAATTAGAATATAGAAAAAGGAAATGTGTGCCAATACATAGGTGGAAGCTAAAGAGGAGGATAAAGATAAAAGAAAATCTTTCTCACAATAAAATAAAAAATATGAAGTTTTTACTTTTCTTAGGTCTTATGAGAGGAAACTAAGATGAGGGGAGGGGTCAAATATTGATTTATTCAAACTCAATTTTCAATGGAAATGCAGTACAATAAAACTTCTTAGAGAATTGAATGCTCTCATGATTTTTATAGTGGTTCACAAGCATTGTTTTGATTTGTGGAGCCACTCCCAAAGAACTCTTATCTCTGGAATTAAATGATCCACTAATCAATGGACAAGACATCTACAAAATGAAAACCCAAGGCGAGTTAGAGCATTTGCCCAAGACACTTTGGGACTTACCATTGACAGCAACAAATAGGTCCAGTCCTAGACGTATTTGGGGATGGAGAGCCATTGACAACTTTTTTTTTGAAACAGTGAATTGCTTTTTATTGCTGATTAATAATCATACACATGAATATATGATACAATCTGGTACATCAATCTGGACATAGCTTATAAAGTCTGGTTGTAGACATTACATGTTTACAATAATTACAATGGGAAGGTATTGCCTATTGCTATTGTTGGTCTGTCAACTCCTTTAGCAAGGCGGTCAGCTAGTGAATTAGTTGACCGTGGGGCAGTACTCCATGCGATTCTCCAATCTTTGATGAGTTCAGATATTTCATCAAATACATGTTTCAGTTTCTATGGAATGTTGAGAGATTTCAATAGTTGGCCCAATGACTATGGGACTAGTTAAGGTGGAATCTTGATACCTTCAATCACTATGGAAGGGCCATACCGATTGGATTCTTTCCACAGGAAACAGAAATAATCTGGTGATAGCCATTGACAAATAGTCCTTAAATTCAATACTGATATGAGAGCAGCACAACAATGGTTATTTTCTGTACAAATTCAAGCATAAAAACTCTTGATTAGGCAGATAATACACTATGATTCAACACAGGTATATTATAACTTTCTATATGATCAAGCAAATATTTAGTATTTTGAAGCTTGAACACGGTTCCATAAGCTGGAACAATGACTCCAAGATTTTGAAATTTCTGTCTAAAATTACTCCTGATTTGAAATACATTTCAAAGTAAGCACAATAGTGCAGCTTCGACTCAAACAACTTGAAATACATATAAAGATTTCAAATTTAAAGAGCAACTTTTTAGCTCTTTTTCAATTTTCGTTCAATTTTGAATTCTAAATTCTTGGATTGGTTGGAAGCTTGGAGATTGTAGTGCAGAATAGATTCTGTGGTGAAAGACACCTAACTTTTCAAATAAACTTACACTTACATGGTCCAAAAACTGCCTGTTCCAGTTCAATTATTAAAGAAAATGACTTTATTTTATTTTTTCAAGTAGTTTAGATCTGATGTAATAAATCTATGAAAGTATTTCTGAAATCATAGATTGAGCCTTAAATGATAATATATCCACTCACAAACAGTAGGGAACTATGTAGCTTCAATAGTGACTCTGAAGTTGTTTCTCGGTCACATCTTGATGACTTTGATTTATTAGCTCCTTTCTATGCTGTTGGTCTTTACTCGAATTCCTGATTGATTCAACATTTTGATTATCCAGGTTGTCTTTTGGTTTTTGGCAGTACCTTTTAGGTATACAAGTATGGATGGAGGTCAAAGAGGAAAAAAGCCAAAGAAACATGAGGGGACCAGCCGGGACACTGTCACAAAGGGAGGTGGTGATCCAAAACCAAGGCGTTGATGTCTACCAAGCTATTTGCCTCTCTTAGAGTATGCTGCAAACATCCCTAGAGTTGCTGATGTCCTCGACTCATTGAGGACACAGGAGATGGTTCCTGGAAGTATAGTTTGAGACCGAGAGGGAGTAGAGAATAATACCTAGAGGATTGTTACTGCAGAGTCACTAACCACCTCCTACTGGTCCCGGATTTCCGATAAAAAACTATCGTCAAAATTGACCTTGAGATAAGTCTCTGGAGGAGGCAACCATGCCACCGCCTAATGGATACTGTGAGAGTCCAGAGGAATGACATTACTGTAGTTAGTCCTAAATATAGAGCTTTGGTTATATGTTGTTTCTTTCAATTTGTTGACCCAAAAGTGGACACTCTGGGTTTGATCTTAATTTCACGTAGCGATATTTATTTCCAAGATTATGAAAGCTTGTGGTTTAGTTTAATGTACCAGATTGATTTAGTTTAGTGGATATAAGATTGGTAGATTGACTTTTCCAGTTCAAGTATCTTGCCAGGAGAAAGTTAGGTCTTTGCTTCTAAAATGAATGGAGAATCCACCCTCAAAAGGAGGGTGTTATTTGCTAACGGTTCCTCTAAGATTGAAGCATTACTTAGTGGGGTTTGTGGAAACTACGTTTGATCTCAATAGTGGTATTTGGACTAGATGATTGTTGTTCACATACAAGCCCTTGCAAAACTTTTTTTTTTTGAAATGGTGAGTCTTGCTCTTTTATTTCTCATCGGTAACCATACAAATCAATTAATACATTCTGTAAAATAAATACAATCTTGATGAGCTTACAATTCTGATCATAGGTCATACATATTAATCACTTAGGAAAGTGGGATGCTATTGCCTTATACATGATTAGCTGATCTCGGAATAGAGTTCAAGTGATGTTCCAATCCTTGGTGTTTGAAGCTTTCCTTGCCCATCCGATAGTTAATTTATCTCCTTCAATAACTAATGGACTGGTTGATTTTCTAGTAGCCACTGTGCCATGTTGCTGTTCCCATTGGTCCCGAGTAGACCATTATGTCTCCTCTAATAATTTTTGGAGGGGACCCATTCCATCATAACTCCGGCGGTTTATGTTGTTTGAAAGATATGATTTTCTGCCAATGTTTTCTTAAACTACTTTGGGGAGTGGAGGCATCTCTTTTGAGTTAGCAGTCCAAAGGAAGATATTTTGCATTGATTTAACCACTAGACTTCCAATCGAACCTGATTTGCCATTGAAAGTTCTGTCATTTCTTTCCACCCATATGGTCCATGGGATGGCAGCCAAGGAGGCCATCCACATATGTTTCCCTACTTTAGGGAAGGGGCATGATGTTATGGATTGAAGCAAGTTCGCATAGGTTTTAGGCATGCTGTAATGTACCCCAAACTTGTGTAGAATGGCATCCCATAGTTTACTACTAATCTTACAGTGTATCAAAAGATGATCGATTGTTTCTTCTTCTTGTCCACACATCTTACATAGGGAATTGACTATCATTTGTCCTCTTTTTGCTAGCTCATCACAAGTAAGTATCTTACTATGAGCGGCTGCCCATAGGAATTGTTGGATCTCTTTGGAGGTGGGTAGTTTCCATGCCAGATATGATGGGTGACTTGGAGGTGCTATGCTGGTTTGGGTTTTCATTTTATAATAGGAGGCAACCGAATATGTACCGAGGGACAAGGACTCGAGACTATCTCATCTTCACCTTCTTTTGCCACATATGTTTTTTCCAGTTGATTTATATGTGAAGAAACTTCTTGTGTTTGATTGTGTGATAATCTTCTTCTCAAATTAAGATTCCAATTGCTGTTATTGTGTCCTTTCAATTGATTAATCTTGCATGAGTAAATGTTTGGATATGCATCTTGGAGAGGTTGAGTGCCTAACCACCAATCTTCCCAAAATAGTACTTTAGTACCGCTTCTTACATGAAATCTGATATGTTTCTCAAAAAACCCTTTTCTTTTAGGATGGTCTTCCACCAAGGAGATGTGTTGCAGGTAGATCCTTTTGGTAGCCAATTGAGAGGATTTCCATCATATTTAGTTTCAATGATTTTTTTTTTTCCATAAGGCTTCTCTTTGTTAGCATATCTCCATATCCATTTTGCTAGCATTGCTTGACTCTTTTCTTGTAGTCATTTGATGCCTAATCCACCTACTTCTTTTGGTTGACAGACTTTTTCCCATTTGACGAGTGGATATTTGAATTTATTTTGTGTTCCTCCCCAAAGGAATTTTCTTTGCATTGTTTCTAGTCTCGTTGGAAATGCTCTTTGGGCATTGGAGCGATGAAAGATAGTAGTTGGGAATTCCGGCTAGTGTTGACTTAATTAATGTCACTCTACCTTTCTTGTGACAATAATTGTCCTTTCCATGAGTCTAATCTATTTTGACATTTCTCTATTATGGGATGCCATGCTAATTTAGTTGTTCTCGTATGTGGAATGGAAGTCCCAAATATGAGGTAGGGAGTGAGAGGCGGCTGCACCCCAATATAGTCATCATCACTTTTTGGTCCAACTCCTCAATGTTGACTGGTATCAAGCCGGATTTATTCCAGTTGATATTCTGTCCTGAAAATAATTCATACAATCGCAGCAAGGCCTTAACTGAAATTATCTGTTCAGCTGCTCCACCACATAATATTATTGTATCATCAGCAAATTGTAGTAGCGGGATTTGTATCTGGTCTTTGATTTTGAAGCCCGAAATCCAACTATTTTCTTGACTTTTGTATATCAGGGCCCGTAGTGCTTCACCAACAATGAGATAGAGTAAAGGGGAGAGTGGGTCGCCCTGTCTTAATCCTCTTTGACTAGCTTAAGTATCCTTTTGCTGTGCCATTTAATAGTAATGAAAATTTTGCCGAGGAGATGCAACTAAGTATCCATTTTCTCCATCTTGTTGGAAAATTTGTTCTTTTCATCATTTCTTCTAAAAAATTTCAGTTTACCTTATCGAATGCTTTTTCAAAATCTAATTTCAGCACCACTCCCTTTTGTCCATTTTGTTTGTAATGATGCATCAATTCATGCACCATGAGAGCTGAATCAAGGATTTGTCTGCCTACCCTTGCAAAACTTCAAAAGCCACTTTGAATGGTGTGCTGCAGTTAACTGCCGGATCCTGCTTATTCCTAGTCCACACTTATCTTTCAGTTCACGAACTACCTCCTAGTTGACTAGGTGGAGCCCTAAGTAGGATATTGGTGAGGAGCCAATCTGATAGAAGGTTGGCTGGTAGACTGACTTCATTCTGATCCTAGTTGAGGCCATTGAGTGCAAATTTAGCTCAATTAATGTTTTGACCTTGCTGACATTGTTGAGAGCTGGAGGCATGTGCTTTTTTTTTTCTTTTTGAAAGAGATTCTATGTATTTCATTGATGCAAAATTGCCAAGTTACAATTGCAGTTACAGCATGATTCTATGGTGGATCTCTCACTTCCCTGTGATGGAGTGAAACTCCTCTAGCTAAGGAATCAGCAGCTGAATTTGCAGTTCTAGGTACATGGGTCCAACTGCAATTTATGGAATGACCAAGGGACCAGATTTCGCTGAAGTAAACCATTAGTCTCCTTGGAGGTGTGGAAGCTCTATTACACCAGTTTATGACATTAAGGCAATCCCCTTCTACTTCTAGATTTCCATTGAGTCTTTCCTAGAAAATTTATGAACCTTGTAGCATAGCTATTGTTTCAACCACCACCGAGTTAGTGCCGGGCAAGGGTCCAGCAAAAGAGAGTATGACATGGCCATTGTGGTCTCTGAATACACCGCCAAATCCAGCAGACCCTTGGTTGCCTTTGGATGATCCATCAACATTGAATTTAGTGATTCCATTTGCTAGTGGAACCCATTGGATTTCTTGGATTTCTGCTTGGGGGTTTGATAGTTTAGCTACACTATCCCATGATGCTCTGAGATTAGCCCTGCTTAGACCTTGTAAATCAGGTATGGTGCTCAGCCAGTAGAGCATCATTCTGAAGACCCACTCTTTCAGTTGACTGACTTCCATCTCCTTAGCCGAGAAGAATCGGCTATTCCTCTCTTCCCATAAGCACCAGGGAATAAAGGAGATCCATGCTCCAAGCATGATTCTCCCTTTTTATGTTAATGTTAGGTTGCACCAATGATCAATAATGCTAGGGAGGCTTTGGAATGTGGGGTTTGGTGTGTCCAACCGAAACATGGACCAGAAGTGACTCCATACTTTCTGGGCAATAGGACACTGAACCAACACATGATCACAGGATTCTAGGGGGTTGTCACAAAATGGACATGAAGTGGAGGGTAAGATTATCCCTCTTCTTACAAGGCTTTCTCTTGTCATTAATATCTGATGTAATGGAGTCCATAGGAAAAATTTAGCTTTCAGTTGGCAGGGAATTTCCATGCCCAACTAGCCAAATTGATGTAGAACGAGGGATAATAGCTAGGTAGAGGAAGAAAGAAGAAGAAAGGGAAGAACAAAGAGAAATCTCAATAATCAATTAATCTAAAGTGTCGATTTACAATAACCATGTCCTATTTATAGGCTTATTCAAAAAACCCTAACAACAATTTGTTTCCTAATAAAACACTAAGTAAAAGACGATATAAATAAGGAATCCAAAATTAAATCTACCTCAAATATCATAATGCAACACTAATTGCTCTTGTTGAGTCTTGTTTTTGCACCTAACATAAGTCTTATGATCCCATACTACATCACAAATGCTGCTCTCTTTGTGCAAGGTTTTCCAATGCCATATAGGCAGATTTCACCGTGAATTCTTCCCTAGAGCTGTTGGAGCCATGTGCTTAGAAATGCAAATTGTAAAGTGGATGAACTAGCCAAATAGGGAGTTCAAGAGCAACATCTTGTTTTGTGGACCCTCTAGTTTAATTGTATTTGACCACCCCATGGGTGGTTATGGTTTCTATTGTATCACATTTTTTCTATATGAAATGAAATAAATCACAATTTTCAATAAACAATGTTTTGACCTGATATTTTCTCATCCATTTCTAATAGGGCTTTATGCTTTCCAACTGGTTGGAAGTCTCCATTGGCAAAAAAAAATGGCATTTTCAGTGAACTGAAGTAAAGGTGCTCCTCCTAGGAGGTTGTCATTTTTTTTAAATTATTTATTTATTTATTTTTTGAAGAGGTGGAATGGATTTCATTGATGTCAAAATTCGACATTGCATCTGTCTTTACATTCAAGACTATGGTGGTTCCCTCACTTCCAGCTGAGGGAGTGAAACCCCCTCTCGAGCTAGGGAATCAGCAACCGTGTTTGCAGTTCTAGGTACATGACTCTATTTGCACTGGTTATTATGACCAAGTGCCCAAATCTCCCTAAAGTAAACCATCAATCTCCATGGGGGGAGAGGTTTTGTTGCACCCGTTTATTACATTTAAGCAATCTCCTTCCACTTCTAGAGGTCCACTGAGCTTCTCCTGGAATAGTTTGAGCCATTGCTGCATTGTAACTGTTTCTTTGACTACAGATTCCGTGCTGGGTAGGGGCCCAGCAAAAGAAAGTAGGATCTGTCCGTTTGGATCTCTGAACGCACCACCGAATCCAGCAGGTCCTGGGTTGCCTCTGGATGAGCCATCGACATTAAGTTTTATTGCCTCATTTGGTGGTGGGATCCAATGGACTTCTTGCACTTCAGGTTGAGGGGATGGTAAGCCTGCTATAACATCCCAAGAAGCTCTGAGGTTAGCTCCATTTAAGTTTTGAATTTCTGGGATGATACTGAGCCAATAGAGTATCCTTCAGAATATATCCTTTAGCTGGTTGGTGTCCATTTCTTTTGTTGAGATGACCCGTCTATTCCTTTCTTCCCACAGGCATGTGGGTATGTAGGAGATGCACGCCCCAAGCATGATTTACCCTTTCCTTGGTAGTTTTATATTGCACCATTGAGCAATAATACTAGGGAGGTTTTGGAAGTTAGGATTTGGAGCATCAAATTGGAATATGGTCCAGAAATGATTCCATAACTCCTGAGCGAAGGGGCATTGGACTGGTACATGGTCGCAGAACTCAGTGGCATTGTCACAAAGAGGACAGGATGTGGAAGGCAAAACCATCCCTCTTCTCATGATATTTTCCCTAGTCACAATTTTCTGATGTAGTGTAGTCCACATAAAGAATTTTGCTTTGGGTGGGCATGAGAGTTTCCATGCCCACCGAGCTAGGTGTTTCTCTCTCTCGGCATAATTCTCCAATCCTAACTAAACAGACTTCATCGTGAATTCCCCATTTGAACTGTGCTTTCAAATAATTCTGTCTTCGCAGTTGGTGTCAAAGAAATATTTTGACAGAATGTTGTCTAATTGAGACAATTCAGAGGCTTCCTCATCTCTTAACTCTCTTCTGAAGTTTGGGCTCCAGTCAAAGCTTCTTCCACTCCTAATCTGCTAAAGGGTGACAATTTTGTCCTCAAGGGTTTGGACTACTCTAAAGAGTCTTGGAAAGGACTGATTGAGTGATCTGTCCTCTAGCCATATGTCCCCTGAGAAGTTGATCCTGTCCCCTCTTCCTAGGAGGAATCTTGTCATATTTCGGAATGCACCCCAATATCTGTGGACCTGTTTCCAAATCGGGGATAGTGACTCGGGTGCCATCCTAGCATCCTGTCGGATTCTGGTATTCTCAACTTAGATTTCAACAAGGATGCCCATGCACTCACTATGCTGTTAGTGATATCATCCTTCTCAGAAATTAATTCACCATTTATCTTCAATGCATTTATCCGGTTCATTCCTTTTGTGTGAGGCTATAGAGTGAAAGAAGGCAGAGTTCGAGTCTCCCTCTTTGAGCCATCTGTATCTGGCTCTCTGCTTCCAAAAGATGCTATCTCTATGCATGATATGACTCAACAAGTTGGTGGAGTTTCTCTAGTCTTGAAATTTCTCATGTGACAGATGTCTGCCCTCCTCTGTATAGTCTAGTCCATCTATGTGCAAGTTGAGTAGTCTTCTCTGGGCCTCATCGGTTGCTTTCTTTTGTTTGGCCCGTTGGATTATTCTACTCTTCACGTGTTTGAGTTTACTCGGGATTATGGATGCATTTTGGCTACCAGGGATTTGTATGTCAGACTGCTAAATTTTGCTTGAATGAATGGTCTGATATCTAGGAGTTCTTTATCTTGAAAAGCTTTTTCCCCCATCGACACATATTAGTGTCAAGTAATTGGCCAGTGGTCCGATGCCACTTTCCCTATTACACGTGTTGCTATAAAGTGATCAATTTGTGAAAATCTATCCAATTTGATAAGATTGGAGTCCATATTGCTCCATATATATTTCTTTCGAGGTGGGGATTTAATTGAATGCAATGCCATCCCCATTATTTGGATAAATTGGATGAAATCATCCAATTTGGATAAGATTGGATGCTCATGCATATTGCTCCATATATATTTCTTTCCTGAGGTGGGGATCTCTTCTAAATTGAATGCATCTATGAGATCATTGAATTTTCTCATAATGGTTGTAATTGTTTGGGCAGGGGTTTTTTTTTTCATTTCTGAACCGGATGGCATTAAAATCGCCAGCCAATAGCCAAGGGCCATTCCATCTCACCATGAGGTCTCCTAATTCGTCCCAAAAATGGTTATGGGAATGGTATGAATAAGGTCCATATATACCTCCGAGTTTCCAAGGTTTACTGATTTGTCTTTAATACTCAAACCCAAACAATAAACTCCCAATTCGGATTCCTCAACATCAAAATCAACCAAATCCCATAGAATTAAAATTCCCCTTGATGAACCAATTGCATCAATGGACTTCCACACAGGTCTAGCAAAAGGAGAGCTTTCATTAAACTTTTCACTTGATACATCATTGAGTTTAGTCTCTAGCAAAATAACAAGGTTTCTAGCATTTCCGTATAAAATATTTTTTACGATGGTTTTTTTTGGGGACCGCCTAACCCTCTTACATTCCATGATAGGAGTCATGTAGTAACGTCCGTGAGTCCTATGAACTCCACGATGTCCAGTGTCTCCCCTTCCCCTTAGCACGTTTGCTTGGCGAGAACCAGATGCTGCAGCAACTCGGGGCAAGCGCGATTCTTCCATTATCTGGGCAACACATACGATTAGAGCCCAATCTGCATCTGAACGACGTCCTGCATTTTCACACATGCTTTCGATCCATGATCTAATAGCTGGATCATCATAGCGTTAAGTTATTGGGTGCAGCTCGTTGGAGTGGTGGATGTGGACATGGGATCTATTCCTTTGGTAGTTCTGCGGGACAATGAAAATTCCTTCCAAGTGGCTGGGGCCACTCGTAGTTGGCGTCCCCTTCTTCACCATTGATTTCCTTGTACTGCTGCCCGGTGCTTGGGGCGAAGGAGGGGAGGGTGGGAATTGAGGGGGAGGGGGTGGAGGGGGAGGGGACCTGAAGATTGGCCTACAGCGGTCCAAGGAGGCCATATCCTCCCGGTTGGTGGAGTAGGAAGTGGATGGATGATTACACCGATAGTACGTGCGTGTTGGGGGAGCCATTCTGCACGATTAAGTTTGAGAAGGGAGTTGCTCGCTTCTTCTTGCCCTCTGAGTCCCGTTATGTGAAGGGATTTGGGGAATTATGGAAGTCGTGGGGGTTGTTGTGTTTCCCCTGGTGCACCTTCAGTTGGATTCAGTGACTGGAGGTTAGAGAGGGGTTCTAACCTATTTTCTAGGGGGAGAGGAGCTTCCTCCCGAGTCAGCCTTCGCCTCCCCAACTCTATGTTTTCCGCTTCAGCTCTCGCAGAGTCCCAAGAGATGGGACTATGCGTCTGATCTTGGTGAAAATTTATGTTTGAATTCAATTCGATATGTTCCTCTTCTCCTTGATGATTTCGATTTGAGATGATGTTAGGTCTAGCTTGATCAATGGATGTCTGTCGGCTGTTGGTGTGGGCCCTCTCATTTTGTCCCCACAGATCGAGTGTGAGGTTCTGAGTTGTCTCTTCTAAGTTTCAGGTTAATTCATTAGGATCAGCATTGACTCGGTCGCATCCGAGTCTTGGACTTGGTATCTCCTGCTCGCAACAGCATCTCTCCGTCAGCTTCAGGTATTGCGATGATAGTTACGGGTTTCCCGTCTACCCATAGTCTACAGACTCCTCCTGGAGGCCTTCTGTTTTCAAACCTCACCAGGCCACGCGCCATATGGAGAGGTTTTTGCTAGCGTCATCTTATCAAGACAGAGAAGCTTCCCGAAGCAATTGAAAACTACATTTAAGGCCTCACCTTCCCTCAGTTGTAGTGGGATTCCGAAATCCCTAATCCAGGAGCTTCCTTCCCCATTATCCGTCTTTTTCAAGTACCTAACCCTGGTTCTCCTAGGAATAAAAGTGTCCAACTTTCCATCAACTTTTCCACTTTCTCATCCATGCGCAGCCGAATGAGCTTCGATTTCCCTTCCAGTTTGGAGATGGCAGTTTCGTATTACAATTCCAGAGCGGATTTTATCTTCTCACACATCTTCTGATTATCTAAATTGAAATCGCTGGAGGCAACTAATGCTGATTTCAGCTTCTCCTCCCCTCTCAGCCAAACAGCCTCTAACAATGATGGATCTTCCTTTGGACGAGACTTTGTTGCTCCAGCTTCCAGGGTGTTCGAGGGAGACGGTCGTTCTGAGTTTATCGCTATCCCTTCAATGGTTTCCCGAGCTCTGAGTTTATTGCGTCAGGTATATGCACTCTTGCCAATATTTGATTTCCCCTTTCCCGAATCAGCTTAAAGAGAGGTTTTGGCCTAGTGGAGACTAGGAACGTGAATCTTTCTTCCTTTATATTAATTGTTTGGGTATTTCTTTTGGGGTTTTCTGAGCATAGGAGCGCTCGCATGATCCTTCTGCAGTCATCTAGGATTACAGCAGGGATGCGGATAAAAGAATGTTTGTCGCCACTGCTTGTAGTGAGTTTAATGCTTAGTTTAGGAGCATCTCTGGTTCCATCAAGCCATTCTTCAATGTTGAGGGACCAATTTTCGCCTCGGATCAGCTTGGATTTCAGAGGTACGCTTGTTCTCCTTTTCCTTCTAGTCACTAGACTTCAGTCGTCTTCTCTATTTTCTGGTTCGGGGGCCTTCTGTGTTGCAGCCGCTTCCGTGAGAGGCCTGGTCCCGCCGTTTCCTTCGTCGATAGGAGGTTGAATATTAGTTTCGTTTGATTCTGGATTCCTTCCACCATCCATGGTGTTTTGTGAGTGTTCGATGGTGGTTCCCTGCTCCTGAACTTCATTACCATGTTCTGTTGGAGTGATTGTATCAGCCGTTGTGCTTTGCTGGTGTTCGGTGACAACTCTCTAGTCTGGAACTCCGTTTCCATTTTCTGTTGGGATGATTTCTGCATCATCCTCATTCCTCACTACTTCTCCGTCAGCTTCCCCTGAGGGCGCTGAGAATTTTCGAAGGCCCATATTCCATACTTCGTTGGTTTCACGAGCTCGCTAATCAGACTCGTCGGAAATCTCCCGTCGGCTTGCTGGAAATCTCCTGTCGGCTCGCCGGAAATCTCCCGTCGGCTTGCTGGAAATCTCCCGTCGGCTCGCCGGAAATCTCCGTAGGCTTGCCGGAAATTGCTATCCCGTTGGCTCACTATGTGGAGACAAAACGCTGCTGTCCGGTTGTCATTTGTCAATGACGGGCGCTCTTATCCAGTTCATCTGCCTACCCAATGCATCTGCCTTTATGATTTTCTTCGTTGGCAGCTTTCGTCATTCTTCATCCTTTGTAGGTCGATCATCTGGCATTGTGGAACAGACCTTACAACACCTTTTCTCTCTTCTGCTTAGTAAGCTTGCTGAGGCTGGTCTCTAAGCTGGCAGTCTTCAACCTTCATGCTCTGCTTATCAGTCATTGGCAGATTGATTGGCCTCTAATTGTCGAAAATCGATAATAGCACTTCTTTCTCAGTTTTGGTCATCTCACTCTATCCATTTGGAATGGTTTTTCACCATTTGCTTTAGCTTCATTTGCCCATTTCTTGCGGGTGGACTGCTGGTTCTGTAGATTTATTCTTTTCATTTTTCTTGCCTTTATCACTTAACATGATGTTAAAGTTATTATAGGAGTTTGTTACCATCAAAATAAGTTCTGTAGAGACTTCTGGACCATCAACTTTTTCTATGGCTGATGTTTGCACATCTCAATTAGTTGGTAAGCTGCACCTGATTGTTATCTTGTCATTCATTAGTGACCAAAAGTATCTCTGTAATTCACTAAATGGACGTGCACAAATTCCCAGCAGTAGTCATTGGTTGGTGCTATCGGCATCAGACTCCTTGGAGGCATTGGCATTCCTTCCATGAAATTTCAGTAGTTGTAGTGAACTTTGTGATTGGTTGCATATGTCAGGGTAGCTAATAGGACAGCGTACTCTTTAGCTCATGAAAGCGTCTTCCTTCAATCTCTTGTTGTCCTCTTGTTTCTTTGGGCTTTACTAAAGTCAGCTCACTCCAAGAAAGTGTTTTGCGTTGGGTTGCACCTAATTTGCATAGTTGCAGACCTCTAGTTGTGGGTTATTTCTCAGTTGATTTACAAGAAGCCAATCACCCATGATGCATGGTTTAAGCAGGCCAACATGCCTTGCTTGTTGTTCTTCAATGCATATCTGGAATTAAGTCGTATTGATATTACTAATTTCTATTCATATTTATTGTGGAAGAAATAATTCACAGCACATGAATTAGTATTGGAAGTTTCATTCTATGGTTTGTTAGATTTAGTGAAGGAGATAGAAGATAGTGAAAAGATGTGGAAGAAATAATGACCTACAACTCTAAAACATGTATTAATCCAAAAATACAAAATTAATTATTATTGAGGACCCTTCTAATTAAAGTTTAGTAAAATTTCATTTACGTAGGTTACTTTTCTTTACATAAACTTTAGTTTTTCTTTAGTGTTAACTGGACTTGATACACCTTTAGTTATTTTAGTTATAAGATGAATTTGTGTTTCTAATACAAATAGACGAGTCCAACGACTCAGCAGCTGCATCTAGTACTTGCATCATGTGGCTGACCACATAATAGATAATTGACCTAGCAACACGAACTAGAGCACGAAACACCGGAAAAATCTGGCACGGTTCCCGAGGTGGTTTTAGAGTGAAGCTTTGAAAAACTGCTGACTAGAAGTGGCATATTTTCGCAACAGACTTTTTTTTTCTGCAATGTAAAATTAAATTTTTATGAGATGTTGTATGAACCCAACCAAAGGACCAATGCAAAACACTTCCAGCGGAGAGAAGTCATTATAGATATGGTGCTGAACTCTCGAGAATCTAAGACCTTTCTAAAAAATAGCGTCGAGGAAGAAGTCCCTTAACTACAGACACTCCAGCTCCGATACCATGTTAGATTTAGTGAAGGAGATAGATATTGTTTAAAGTCTTCATGACCTACAATTAAAACATGTATTAATCCAAAAATACAAAATTACAATGTGCCATTCATGGCCAAGTAAACTAAACAATATTAAGTTTAGTAAAATTACTAAACTACCCCTAACTCTTAAAGTCACATAAACTTTTTTCGGCACTGGACTTGATACACCTTTAATTATTTTAGTTATAAGATTAATATTGCTCTTGCATCATGTGGCTGAGTTTTTATTCTTCTCACTTTCTGCTTCTATGAATGTTGTTAATGCCCTAAAAAAACGTGTTTGATACTTATAATATTGTTTGACGAATTGGTGCTCCACTTATTAATGAAAGTCAAAGCTATGAATTATTTGTAATTTTTATTCTTCCAGAATTTTAATCTAAACTTTTTGCATCTGGTTTTTCAGCTTAAGGAGATTGTCAGTGCATTTGGAGTTCTGAAGGCATATCATTTAAAATTTGATGAGGGACTTAATGAGCGTTTTGCTTTCCTTGAGGTACTTGGGCTATGCTTATGCTTTCTTGTTGAAGGCCTTGTCAACTGTTCAGCAAAAATTTAAAAGGGAGGCCTTGTTTTTTCTCCTGTTATCGATTTGCTTTTAGATGCCTTGACTCATATGAAGAACACTCTCTTACAGTATGCTGATCAATCAATTACCCTCAAGGCATGTGCTGGACTGAATGGAATGAAGTTAGGCGGAACTGTGCTAACTGTTGCGCAGGTTGATCCTGTTGCCTCCAGACAGGTACTTACTATGTTAGGTGATCTTTTCTGTTTTTCTTTTTCTTTGTCAGCTTTTCTTTCACTATCGCATTTTGTTTGCCTCATGTACTTCAATGGAAGCATCAAATTGACACTTTGAAAGTATTTTCTTGTAACTAAGTTGCAAGGTTTCTGTGTCACAGGAAGTTACTGAAAGACCTCTCTATGATATTCCTGAGCATGTAAAGCCACTGCTCGAGAAACCAACTCAGGTCTTAAAATTGAAAAATGTTGTAAGGCTCTAGTCCCTGCAAGTGGTTCATTTATGATGGTTTTCTATTCTTTCTTGTTAATCTGATAAGTTTGTCTATGCCGTTGTCTCCATCAGTTTAATCGAGAGGAGTTTTTGCTGCTCACTGAACCAGATCTGGAAGAGATGTTGGATGACATACGTTTAGAATGTGGCAGGTAGGTGTATAACTGTCACATGGGATTCTTACGGCAAGCCTGTCAAGCAATTTAGTAATAATTGTTTCATGTGAAACTTATGCAGGTTTGGGACTGTCAAAAATGTTGAAATTATTAAATACAGTAATAGCAGTTTGGTTGTTCACCCGGAAGCTGATGTTGTAAGTGACATGAATGCTCGGAGTCCCAAGGTTGGACCTGAAAATGGTTCTGAGGCTCAAGTAAATGTAGATTGCTCAAACTGTGTTGAAAAGGAACATGGAGAAGAATTGTCTCAAGATGTGAAAGATTCTTGGTGTGTTGAAGTGGACTTTCATTTGCATGGATCGCGATCTAAGAATGACTTGGAGCAGAATGAATTTGTTGGGATTAATGAGCAAGAGAGAAATGAGCGTCCCCAGGAAACCATCCTTCCAGACAGTACAGGAGGCCAGCCATGTTTCAGTGAGGATGCCGAAGCAGAGGTTGAAGGCTGTGCCCCTGAGCCTGAGCAAATAGATATAGATTTGGAAAAACTTGCAGTCCAATCCAATATCATTTCAGAAAAGGCTGATGCTGATGGTGAAAAAAAGCATAATGATGCAAACGTATTTGAAGAGGGTTCCATCCTAGTTGAGTATGCTAGGGAGGAGGCTGCCTGCATAGCTGCACATGCTCTGCATGGGCGACTTTACGGAGACCGGTTTGTGTCAGCAGGTTATGCTCCTTATAATCTGTACCAGACAAGGTTCTCGAGGTAAATTTTATGGATGTTAGGATCATGTTGGCCATCATTTATTGTTAAGAGAAGAATTTCTCTACTCCCAACAGATGCATTAAACTTCGCTTGCATCTATACATGCATGTGCTGATATGATGCTACAGTCTCCAACAGAATCCTCAGCTAGAATTGGAACACTGATGCTGCTACCAAATCCAATCTTGAGGTTGAAGTACATGTCATATCATGGACATGTATTACAGCATAAATGCGTTTTCCTTTTCCTTGAGGTGAGGAAAACATAATATGTACTTTAATTCGGACAGAAGTCACAAGTTACAATGTTAATATATATGACAAAAACTTGAAATAGATCTTTTTTCCATGACATTTAATTTCCTCAGATTGTCACGGGATTGTATACCTATGAAAAATATCGTTTTTGATTGGTATACTTGCACAGCCTGAATTACTGGTGGGTGGCTAGTAAATATTCTCTCTTCAGTTGTCTAAAGTATCCGTCACTGGCTGGTTGGTCGTCAAAGCTGAAAGCTTGAATTCTTTCTACCTTTACTCACCATGAGTTGCTGAATGTATCCATGAATATTTTTGTTGTTTTCCATTTTGAACTCGTGGTTTCTCTCCTCTCAGCATTATTTGTCTCTATTTGTTTCTCCTTTCTCTTTTCTTGTCTTTTATATTTTATATTAGACATCTCCTCCTGAAATTAAAATAGGGCCCCCGTTGATAGAAATTTTTTACATCTTGAGTGCTTTGAAAAACGGGTGATCCTTTCAAAAGGGTTCACTTGTCTATGTTGTTAGTTGTGTTCTTTCGTGTCCTAATGGCCGGAGGAGCCATTAGAGTCTGGCAAAGGAAAGTGCATAGAAGCCGTAGTTTTCCATGTTAACTTATCGCTGTTGGTGCTGTCCTTGGCTGTTTTTCTTATTCTGTTGTGAGGCAAGAATTGTCTAGTTGAAAAAGTTTTATGTACCAATATCTTGTCTCTTAAGTCATTCTAAGCTGCTAATTGATATGAGAAACAAGACCTAGAGCGATAAAAGAGGGAAATATAGCTGAAGTAATGTAGCCTAAAAAGGGCACCTGGTATTCTAGTAGACACTGATGACTCGCTTCTGAGACCACAACGTTCCCATGAATGTGAACTTGCAGGACGAAAATGTTTGTTTAGATTAAAACAACGTATGATGACTAATTAGCTACTAGTACTATACAGCTACCTGACATAATCACGCGGTGAATCTCTATAAGTATTACTTGGATGCATTGCATAGAATATGATGTTTTTTTGTGGAGCCTCTAGCATAAGGTTATCATAAATGTCTCAGAATCATTTCATTATCATCATCCTTATAAAGATTATCTATGCGAGAATTAATAGAAACCTATTCGGCAGCAACAATACCATTGCATAGAATATGATGCTAGACGCACCTAGTGGACACACTGAACCGATGTACATGTTCATCTACGTGCATGTTAATCTAAGCACATGTTAATCTAGAGGATAAACCCTAGGCATCAATGGTTTAGATTAACATGTGTGGGGGATAGGTGTTGCCCATAGGTGCAGCTAACAATTTTCAAAATTAAAAGAAGTTTTTGTCCAAGAGTAATGCTAGCTGCACTTAGCCCAAGTACCCTATGGGTGCACTTACGTAAGTGATGTAATTGCTATACTTGGCATCCACGTTAGAATCCTAGTCAGTAATTTTTTTTTTTCCTAAAACCTATTCTAAAATATTAAAATCCTAAACTATAAAGCCTAAAACCTAATAATCAATACCTGAAGTGGATGCCAACTATACATCCATGTTAACTAGTATACTAGAGGGGTATTGTACAAAGGTGCAACAAACATTATTCTTTCTCCAAACCAATGTTTTGAAAACCGAACCGGTAATCGAACGGTGGGCAGCCATTCAGGTTGAAGTTCAATCGGGTTGAACCGGTGGTTGAACCGGGAGTTGTATGTCATTAAAAATTTGTTTAGGTTTATTCTTTTTCCGAGAGGAGAAAGCCTATTCGAGAGAGAGAAAATCTCGAGAAATCCGAGAGGAGAACTATAAAGCCTCGAGAGAAACCTAGAGAATCAATACGGCGAGAGAGGAAGGGTGGAGAGAGGAACTATACATCGAGATGTTAACGTTTATTAAGTAAAGATTTAATTTAAACGGTTCAACCGGTTTTGTCGGTTCAACGGTTCAGCGGTCGAACCAAAAAACCGCCGGGTCATCCGGTTTTGAGTCTCACAAAGGTGCGAACAAGACATTGAATTCAGTTCGGTTTTCAAAACATTGCTCCAAACACAAGTTTCTCATTATAAAAATCATTACATTTTCTAAAAGAAAAATGATATAAGGACTTTCATGTTTTACTGTGAGACTTTACATCCTGATGCGTTTGCCGCTGACAGCCTAGTTAGAAGTCCTAATAAGGTTTAGGGTTTAGGGTTATCATAGAATAGGAATATAGATTCTATTTTATCTCTTACCTGGACTGCCAACTAGGGATGCTATGTCACGTTGTAAACCATCACAGTAAAATATGACTGTACACTTATCACTACTCTTTCTAATTAGAGTAATGCTAGTTGCACCTAGCGAACAATACCCAACCAACATACCAACCAATTAGAAATGTTTAAAATAAAAAATATATTTATTTTATAAAATCCTAAAGGATGAACCCTAGGCAATTGTGTTTTTGATTGGCTGGTACGTCGGATATGTACTGTATGCAACTAGCATTTTCCTTCTAAAAATATTTTTTATTGGTCTAACTCAAAACACTTGAGGTACCCAATTAGCTGAAGTTAATCCATACCAACTTTCCTAAAACCACCCAACAAAGTTATTTGCCAAAATTTACATAGGATGCTTTGACATTACTTAAACCATACATGAAAAGGTCTTCGAAAACATTTATACACTCTTTCTTAATGTAGGTCAATGAGTTTGCTTGAAAAAAGCGAGTTTAAACCAGATTCACAAAATAAAGCTGCAAATAAATATTTAAGGATATTTATAGTTGAAAAATTACTACAATACTATCATATTTTACTGTGAGGCTTTACATCATGATGTGGCAACCTAGTTGGCAGTCCATATAAGGTTTAGGGTTTAGCGATACCCATAAAACAGAAAGATAGATCCTACATTTTCTCTTACTTGGACTGCCAACAAGGATGCCATGTCAGACTATAAACCCTCAAAGTAAAAATATAGTCGTACACATATCACCACTCTATTTAGTTTTAAGCATGTGACATCTGTTTTTAAAATCTGATTTTTAGTCAAGGGGATGTGTGCAGGTGCCTGAACAATAAATACTTTTTATTTCCTTGCCGAAATCTGATTCTTCAAGAGCATTTTACTTTTGATCAATATCTTATGGAATTCTAGAAAAAATCTATGCGACCAGGGATTTGGCATATTAGTTTTAAGCAAAAGAGGTATCAAGCTTTTGACATCTTGGAAGAAGACTAGCAAATAAGCCAAAAACTTGAAGACTAGAATATAATTTGAGAGGTAATAAACTGCTCCTTTTTCAAATATAATCAATTCTACACGTGAAGTAATCATAGTGGATGAGAGAACTTTTCTATAATCACCAGATACAACAGACTTTTCATCTAAGATTTTTTGGAAATTGAGATCATAAGCATCACATTTCTTCAAAATGTTATTTTTTCCTTCTCCTTAAAAATTTTCAATTCTCACATTCCTCGTGACAACAAACACAATCATTGGACATAAGGCCTTACATAGGAGGACAACCTTTTCAGACCTTGAAGAAATCATTCGGGTGCTATACAGGTTCATCATCTTTGGCATCTGCAGCAACCTCAGGAAAAAGTTCTTCTTGGGGAAACATTGTTTGAAATAACTGCATGCAACACAGGTACAGTTAAGTTCTTTTATTTTTTATTAGTAAGTAAGCATAACCTGAAAATAATTCCACTTCATAACTTTGCACTGTTTAAAGGAGGAACCACTATGCTCAACAAGGAATGACCATAAAATATAAAGAAAGATCTATTTTGCTTCCTTCAACAAAATGCTCTGCTCAAGATTCTATATAGAAGTTATAAGTTACTCGGTCACCCATTTCTTTACTTAGTACCTGTACCTGATCGTGTTGACTGTAAATAAATGGATGAAAAAATCTTACAATTATTATTAACATAAAAAACATTCAATGGAACAAGTACAAAAGATCAAACCCAGTTCCATTCTAAAATGCCTAAGCATTTAGGAACCCTATTATTCAAACTTATAACCTAAAAACATTTTCTCCATACAAGACTTCTCCCCACTTAACACTTTGCCCATGCCCAAACTTACAATAACTTGTCTGAACCTAATAACATTTTCTCCATACAAGACTTCTCCCCACTTAACACTTTGCCCATGCCCAAACTTACAATAACTTGTCTGAAATATACTACAAACTCCAAATGGAGCAAAAGCAATTGGATCTCAGCTTATGGAGTCCACAAACTCCCAATGGAGCCGTCAGAAATTGGTTCTCATCTTACAGAGCTCACATATTCACAACAGAGCCCACAAACTCCTAACAATTTCATGCTTCAACTGAACTGTCCTGCCCTTTTTTCCCAAAACACCAAGAGTAGGCATGATGTGTTGATTAATGGAGAACCACTGCACACTGATTTTGGAAGTAGAATCCCTTGTTCAAGCAACTTTCCATGCACGGCAAACTTGAAAACCATCAGTATTTCATTGGACAAAAAAGCCGCCCAAATTTTATAGGAGTCATCAAGCCACACCTCTGGACGGCTTTCCTTAACATGCAACACTAACAACAAAAAAAAGGAAAGGTAGGTGTTTAGACTAGCTTTTGTCGGCCCACAACTGCACACCTTCCATGCTTACTCACTCTTTGGAAGGATACTCTCCACAGGCTGCAATAGGAAAATTCTCTCGCCTAACTTACAACCAACCATCAGAGCCACTACCAAACCACCCCCTCCTACTAAATATTGACCCTAGTTTGCAATACTCACCTTCACATCTTTTTAGATCACAGTGGCCACCTGAGCTAACTCGCACCACATTGCTTCATTCAATAACATTGAAGCAACAAGTCACAGCTTCCCTTTTGTGGAAGTAAAAGAGGACGCCAGGATCACATGTCAAAAACATTAGCATCTATGTGTAACACAAACCAGAGACCTTTCTCTCTAGGTTGGAAAGATGACAAAGGTTTCCACCAGCCAAGGGGTGCAATTCAACTGCCGCTTCATGAGGACTCTTTATGCCATTGTTGACACTGACTCTCCCAAGTGAGCTCCTTTTTTGGGTTGTTTGTTTCAAATGGACTGTCCCACCAGTGTGATTATGAGAAAGCAATAGTGTGGATTAACAAAGTTGAGCAGTTCTATGAGTATTATGGCACGTTTCAAGCTCAAAAGGAAGGCTTAGCAATGGTTTGCTAACGTTCCGGCAAAAGGGGGCACCATGGGATGAGTTTTCTAAAAACGTTTACGGAGGTTTTGGGTCAAATCCAACTGACAATTTCCCCAACACATTGGCCTTCCCAAACTTCTAAACTATGTGCATATATTGCTAAGCCTGTGATTTTCTATACCTGAATGCATCAGCATTTTCATCAATGACCCTCTTCATGACATTATTGTAGAGGTCAAAGCAGCTACCCTCATACCTTTCAGAAGTCAAAAAAGCTATGAGGTAATTTACCTACAGTAGATCATCTTGTAAGAGATACACTAAAGGAGGAATACGAAAAAAGAGTTGCTCAAGAAAGGATATTTTGGAAACAAAGAGCTAGGTACAAATGGCTTAAAGAAGGAGATGGAAATACCAAATTTTTCAATGCAATAGCCTCAGTCCACAAGCGAAGAAACTGAATTTCCGCTCTAAAAGTGCAAGGAGAATTAACAGAGGAAAAGAAAAAATTACTAAAGAATTTATTGATCACTTCTCTAAATTATACAGTGACGAAACCCCTATCCGGCCATTTCCATCTGACTTGCCCTTGAAACAACTCTCACCTGAAGCAAGAAACAAATTTGAGAAACCTTTCTCAATTGAGGAAATTGAAATAGCTATAAACTCCCTCCTCAAATAAAGCCCCAGGACCGGACGGATTTACGGCAGCATTGTATAAAGAAGGTTGGGACTACATGAAAGAAGACATCTATAGCATGTTCAACGAATTTTATGAGCAAGGCCTCACAGCTAATAGTATGGGATCTACATTCATAACACTAATCCCAAAAAAAGATGGAGCAAATGAGCCAAGCCACTTCAGACCAATCAGCCTCCTCTCAAGCCATTATAAGCTGATTGCAAAAGTCCTAGCAAATAGACTACGGGAGGCTTTGCCGGAAATAATTAGTGGAAACCAATCTGCATTCATTAAAGGCAGACAAATCCTTGATTCAGCTCTCATGGTGCATGAATTGATGCATCATTACAAACAAAATGGACAAAAGGGAGTGGTGCTGAAATTAGATTTTGAAAAAGCATTCGATAAGGTAAACTGAAATTTTTTAGAAGAAATGATGAAAAGAACAAATTTTCCAACAAGATGGAGAAAATGGATACTTAGTTGCATCTCCTCGGCAAAATTTTCATTACTATTAAATGGCACAGCAAAAGGATACTTCGCTAGTCAAAGAGGATTAAGACAGGGCGACCCACTCACCCCTTTACTCTATCTCATTGTTGGTGAAGCACTACGAGCCCTGATGTACAAAAGTCAAGAAAATAGTTGGATTTCGGGCTTCAAAATCAAAGACCAGATACAAGTCCCGCTACTACAATTTGCTGATGATACAATAATATTATGTGGTGGAGCAGCTGAACAGATAATTTCAGTTAAGGCCTTGCTGCGATTGTATGAATTATTTTCAGGACAGAATATCAACTGGAATAAATCCGGCTTGATACCAGTCAACATTGAGTTGGACCAAAAAGTGATGATGACTATATTGGGGTGCAACCGCCTCTCACTCCCTACCTCATATTTGGGACTTCCATTCCACATACGTAGAACAACTAAATTAGCATGGCATCCCATAATAGAGAAATGTCAGAATAGATTAGACTCATGGAAAGGACAATTATTGTCACAAGAAAGGTAGAGTGACATTAATTAAGTCAACACTAGCCGGAATTCCCAACTACTATCTTTCACTGCTCCAATGCCCAAAGAGCATTTCCAACAGACTAGAAACAATGCAAAGAAAATTCCTTTGGGGAGGAACACAAAATAAATTCAAATATCCACTCGTCAAATGGGAAAAAGTCTGTCAACCAAAAGAAGTAGGTGGATTAGGCATCAAATGACTACAAGAAAAGAGTCAAGCAATGCTAGCAAAATGGATATGGAGATATGCTACTGAAAGAGAAGCCTTATGGAAAAAAATCATTGAACCTAAATATGATGGAAATCCTCTCAATTGGCTACCAAAAGGATCTACCTGCAACACATCTCCTTGGTGGAAGACCATCCTAAAAGAAAAGGGTTTTTTTGAGAAACATATCAGATTTCATGTAAGAAGCGGTACTAAAGTACTATTTTGGGAAGATTGGTGGTTAGGCACTCAACCTCTCCGAGATGCATATCCAAACATTTACTCATGCAAAGATTAATCAATTGAAAGGACACAATAACAGCAATTGGAATCTTAATTTGAGAAGAAGATTATCACACAGTCAAACACAAGAAGTTTCTTCACATATAAATCAACTGGAAAAAACATATGTGGCAAAAGAAGGTGAAGATGAGATAGTCTGGAGTCCTTGTCCCTCAGGTACATATTCGGTTGCCTCCTATTATAAAATGAAAACCCAAACCAGCATAGCACCTCCAAGTCACCCATCATATCTGGCATGGAAACTACCCACCTCCAAAAGAATCCAACAATTCCTATGGGCAGCCGCTCATAGTAAGATACTTACTTGTGATGAGCTAGCAAAAAGAGGACAAATGGTAGTCAATTCCCTATGTAAGATGTGTGGACAAGAAGAAGAAACAATCGATCATCTTTTGATACACTGTAAGATTAGTAGTAAACTATGGGATGCCATTCTACACAAGTTTGGGGTACATTACAGCATGCCTAAAACCTATGCGAACTTGCTTCAATCCATAACATCATGCCCCTTCCCTAAAGTAGGGAAACATATGTGGATGGCCTCCTTGGCTGCCATCCCATGGACCATATGGGTGGAAAGAAATGACAGAACTTTCAATGGCAAATCAGGTTCGATTGGAAGTCTAGTGGTTAAATCAATGCAAAATATCTTCCTTTGGACTGCTAACTCAAAAGAGATGCCTCCACTCCCCAAAGTAGTTCTAAGAAAACATTGGCAGAAAATCATATCTTTCAAACAACATAAACCGCCAGTTATGATGGAATGGGTCCCCCCTCCAATAGGTTGTTTGAAGCTAAACTTTGATGGTTCATCAAAAGGTAATCTAGGGTCAGCAGGTTTTGGAGGAATTATTAGAGGAGACGAAAGTCAGATTATAATGGTCTACTCGGGACCAATGGGAACAGCAACATCCAATGAAGCCGAAGTCACAGGGCTACTAGAAGGAGTCAAGATGTTATCCACATTGTCAACCAGTCCATTAGTTATTGAAGGAGATTCCAAATTAACTATCGGATGGGCAAGGAAAGCTATTAACATCCCTTGGAAAGATAAAGCATATCATTGATGAACTCTCAGAAATCACCAAGGATTGGAACATCACTTGGAACTCTATTCCGAGATCAGCTAATCATGTAGCCGACCACTTGGCTAAAGAAGGAGTGAATAGACCTGCAATCACAATAGGCAATAGCATCCCACTTTCCTAAGTGATTAATATGTATGACCTATGATCAGAATTGTAAGCTCATCAAGATTGTATTTATTTTACAGAATGTATTAATTGATTTGTATGGTTACTGATGAGAAATAAAAGAGCAAGACTCACCATTTCAAAAAAAATTATGGAACAGGGGCTGTTGCAGGGAGGTGTGGGGAGTGTTTACGGCATTTGTGGATGTGTGGCCATGAGAGTTTAGCTGGGTAGGAGAGGGTTCTGCTGGTTTAGAAGAAGGAAGAGCTGGAATAGGTTGAAGTGAATGGTTGGGGTTGGGGTTGGGGGAAGGATAAAAAATTTAGGGTTTCTTTCTTTTTTAAGAATTATGATATCCATACTTTGACTTTTATACGTCCAACTTCAACAGCAAGGCGTGGATTTGAGTGGCCTTTTTTTGCTGTCTCCTCCAAAAAATCTTTCGCAACCTTTCATCGTTCTTCTTTGAAAACAAGATCCCATCTTTCTGAAGAGAAATTGTTTCAAACAATTATATCATTCTTAACTTAATTAGATAACCTGTTATCATGCTCCGTAGTTGATTTCTGTAATGAGATTCTGCATTCTGCATTTCTATTGGGGAATGTGAGGGGTAAAGGTGGTTGCTCCTCCATTGCACAATTATACGAGAGAGATACAAGGAACATTGACAGCAAGTAGCTCCTCCACAATTCTCAATGGTGTAAGACCCTTGTCTTGATCCATTGTGCTTCAATTAAAGTTACTTAACCTCTTTCTCCTGCTCTCGTCTAGCCATCCATTTCAATCATTAGCAACTGAAGTGGATACTTTGCTGTTATGAAAGCCTCGCTTTCATCCACTCTTTCTCTCAACTGTGCAACAATGTTTCTTCCATCAGCAATTAGACTGGCATCACTTGTGATGCCCTCCTTGTGATGCTACTCTGTCCCAATAGAAACAACTAAAAAACGATTTCCTACAGCAATACTAATAATGAAAACTACTCACCAAACACTTTTCTAAATAAAACTCTCCTAATTGGGATTTATTAACAAAGTAAAGAACTGATAAAAGCAGAAATATAGAAACTAGGACACAAATTTGGACTTTCCCCAATGAAAGTGCCAAAAATAGAATGCTTCCTAACACCATAGCTTTCCATAAATAAGAAGTGACTATATGTAGCTTTTATATTCTTCTTTTTGTTTTTCTTTCATATACCTTCAATTTTTTGGATGACTTTCCTCTTACACAGTTGAGCCATAAACTACATTATGAGCAACAGCAATTATACACGTGTCTGGTTCAATGAATAATTAAATGACCAAAATATTCGAAACGACAAGTTCTTTTCCTGAATCAAGAGATAATTATTCTTTCGAGGAGATAATTTCACAAGCTAGTGAAAATATATACCTTCTTCGATGATTTCAACAGTTCTCTGTAGTCAAGAGTCCCATCTGGCATGAAACACGAATGGACAGCTTCCAACTCAACACACTGCAATGACCAACAATTCCCATAGAAAGTCTATCAAACAAGTAGTGTAACCTGTAACAATGCTGCATCAACAAGACAACAAGATACATATTTGCTCATTCCTAGAGTTATAGCTCATACTAGGCATGCATGCAATATGGACATTCACAAACCTTTGTCAGCTCTTGGACGTACATGGCGCTCCATACTAATGTAGGTTTTGTTTCATGTGACTCTGGCAGACTATTTTCAGAGCTTTCAGATACCACAGGCCTCAATAGAGCTTCCATCGCTGCATGAAGAGATTCTTTTCCTTCTAATGAACTCTCACACAGGGTTGCAAAGTGCAGAATAAACCTGAAAAGAAAGAAAGCAGAGAGCAATATCATTAATTTTTATGTAAGGCAATGAAATTTGCTATCAAAGTGATACATGCCATAGATACCAAATTTCTCATCTACAAGGAAAAGATTTATTTTTGAGGAAATTGCTTTGTTTTATAAGAAAATGAAATTTCTAACCAAAAGCAGAAAAAAAAAACTCAATGGATACTGAAAAAACCAGATGTTTCTCTCAGAATTAGGGGGAAAAAAAAAGATCCAGATTTTGATGAGGAGAAGAGAGAAATAGATGAAAGATCCAGATTAGGGGAAGCTTCACTGTGCAAGGAGCGATGCAAGATGGGAAGGGAAAGAGTTTTGTTGAAGAGTACAACGGACTCCTCATTGTCCGCAGCCTCTTTTCTTCTAGAACACCGATAGAAGGGAATATAATCAGCTTCAGAAATGTTGAATCACCCAAATTCTCCATCAAATTCGTTCCCATAACAGGTCTCAAAGTCCCTACTCGAGCCTCGAAAACTTTACAAGCCAATTGCAAAAAGTCATTAACTCATATACTCAAATAGAGCTCTAGTCTGGCAACTCAATTATCTGACTCAAACAAGATGAAAAATTTGTTAAAATCAAGGATTTTCATCATCCAAATCACTGCCTAGAAGCTGAATGGGACTAATTTGCTGAATTGGTCACCATCGATTTAACAAAAGGTTCCCCAACTGCTCAACCTTAGGGGTCGAATTTGAGTAATATGAGTGGACAATCCAAATCTCGTAGACCAATCAAATACCAAGATCATCAACTCACCAAGTGCCCAACTTTAAATCATACCAACCTGATAAGAGGGAAAGGAACATTTTGACTCAAAAATTATCCCCCAAAAAATAGGATCACCCTGATATCTGTTGATAATCTTTCAAGAGAAGACAACAGTTCATATCATTTCAAAGATGAGGTGGTATGAAATCTATTTGACAACATGTGGCCAACCAGGAGATCTTTCGATATAGAGCATGACACTTGACTTTTTTCAGTGCCACAATTTCAGCATATCACGATCTCATAAAAGGAGATTTAGTTTCTGAAACATGTTGCGATTATAAAATGGAGATAGCCTTTGATATGCTTCAGGATTTCAAGGGAGAGTTGGCCTGTGAAAATTATATTGGATAAAAATTTAGTAAAGAGGAAAACGGTAGCGAGATAGAGAGAAAAAGAGCATGTTGAGCCCCTCATAGGCTTGTACATAGGCATCTTTTGCAAGCTTCAAGGGAGGATTCTTTGGAGAGAGCAGACGAGACAGCTAGAAAGATACAAAGAGTTGAAAACCTCAAGAACTTCAGAAAGAGAACCCTGAAGGACTGAAGAGTCCCAAAGTCTCAACATGACCAAACTTGCAAAAGAGACGCAACCAACAGAAAGTCGTGTTGCTTCTATGCCGCAATTCAAATCTAGCATATGTAAACTCAAGGCAAAAACCCTCATCCAAATGTGAAGTGAAGGGCGCAGGAGGGTGTTGAAACCAACCACAAATACTACATCAACAAATGAAATTCAAGCTCAAGTTTATACCTGAGAGAAGAACTGATGAAACTTCTAAAAGGGAAACTTAGAAGAATCAAAAATTCCCAAAGCTCTGTCACTTGGCCCAAACTGTGTAAAAGCCGCAATAAGTAGACAAAGTCCTATCACGACTGTTTGTAAGTCAAAACCTATGTAAGCACGAGGCCTAAACCCTCATCCAAATGTCAAGTGAAACCCACAGAAGGTTTTCAAAGTTTAACTCTCCATATTATTGATGATCTCTTGCTCTGTTCTAGGAACTCTCTGTCTCTCTCCCCGCCATTATTTCTCTACCTTCAATTTCTCTCATTTCACAAACAACTAAACTGATACAGTAATTACAGGTTTGCCCTCTATAGCTTACATTTCTCAACATAGTAACAAAAGAAGAGTCACACCCATAAACTCCAACGCGAATACTTCTAAATAAAGTGGTTAAAATTTTCTCTAAAAAAACAAAGGTGGCAGAAATTTTTTCAACTATGAAAGATTAAACATGTTATGCGATGACGATAGAGAATGGAGACTTAGAAACTAGAAACACTTACAGGCCAGGAGGACAAACCATTACATTGTTACTTAGTTGAATAGCTCGAACAGATGTCAACTGCTTTGCATGCAACGCTGCAAATAAAGTTCCAGCCAGTCTTTATGAACAGATGGTACTATCCAATCATGTGATGAACTAAATACACAGATTAAAAAAATGCAACCTTATGTGGTCTCATTCTGAAGTGACTTTGGAAATTAAGAAAGAAAATTGAGAGGAAAATATTACTTCTTGGAGGAAAAACAATGAGAAGGTTTTGAAACTCTGCAGCTACAGAAAGGCTAGTTATGCAAACTGCTCTGGCAACTTTTATCACATTATCCTCGTTGGCCTTGCCTGAATTTGAACCATCAAACTCTTCTGATATAGAAGATGAAACTAATGAAGGAACGGCAAGAGATGGATCCACCACTAGCTGATGGCTGAATATATCCTGCCCAGATGCTAATCTAACACCTTTATAATAGCTGCTCTCCTGCTTTTTTTGTCAAAATAATGATAAATGTGTTACATATGAAATCAATCTTTACATAAATCACTTGAAAATAGCCTTGAGATCACCAAAATCTAGTGTACTCAATTGAACTCATGGAAACCAATTAATAAACTTGAACTTTGGCTGGTCACTAGAAACTCTAAATAAAAAGCAAACTGAACACTGCATTCTGTCAAAAGCATTCTGAATAGATATTTTTTAAGATGAAGTTGCAATTAAAAAGAAATAACATAGCAAATAAGAGATTAATGGATGACGCCAAATGCAAATATGTGTGTGTGTGTGTGTGTGTGTGTGTGTGTGTGTGTGTGTGTGTGTCTTATAGAATTATACATAATAAAGTACTAGAGAAGAGCAATTAGAAGAAGACAAAAGAAAAATCTAATATCAGAACAGCGATTAAGAAAAGAAAAAACATAATACCTTACTGATAAGCAAGTCCTTAACTTGCATCCGAAGGACCTATGCATTGGCCATAAAAATCAGAAATAAGAAAAATGGAAAAGGTGGAGGAAATATTCAAAATTTAATAAATAAATTTCAAGAACAAAAGAATTTATTTTTTTTTTTGAAAATTGGAATGTCATTCATTCATACCAATAGATATAGTGTACAGTCCAAATGGGCAGTAAGAATACAATGAAGTTAGGGGGTCCAAATAGCCAAATGTTGCTAAGATGCCCCTTGCTTAGCTAAAAGATCAGTTCTCCCATTTGCACTCCTAAGAACATGATTCCAACTAACTACAACAATAGCTAAATCATAAATTTCGTTTACAATGGACAGAAGCTTCCAAGGTGACTTAAAATCATTGTTACACCATTGTATGATTACTTGTGAATTACCTCAACGTAGCGGCCCAACAAAGTGGGAATTCACGAAACAACTTAACCTTTGCAGTAGGCTTTTAACTTCAGCCATTGTGGAGTCGGTGATGCCAATTGGTCTGGCATAAGTGAGGAGAATACAAGGAGCTGGTCAGGGGCATTTTGATCTTTTTCGGCAATAGTCCTTACCATAGTGATAAAGGAGTTGATTTGTAATCAAAATCCTCTCTTCTCTTCTTTGACGCCACCTACCAGGTTCTCTTTTTTCTTTTTTTTTAAACTAAATGGTGGATTATAATGACACCTCACAAACTGATGCCTTAGAATAATCACAAACCAATTACAAAGGCCAAAAGCGGCTTACTTTAAAAAAAAAATGTCTAAGTACTATTTGGTAAAAGGGAGTAGAACTACATCCTGGCAAAGTTGGCCATACCTATTTTCTTTTTAACAATAATTTTTGGTACCTTATATTTATTTGGTATTGTATGTCTTGATTTTGATGTTATTTTAATGGTTTTTTTTGTAAATACAATGCTCCATATGGATTTTATAAATACTTTAACTTTTATAAGGAATGAAAAGTTAAGTGCAAGGAGTTCTCGTACATCCTTACAGTCCTGAACGGCAAAGTAGAGAGGCTCAAGAACGATTGGCTCAGTGGGTGTTCCCAAGTCTGGAAAACCTTATTCGGGGTGGTGCTGGTTAATCGATGGTCTGGAAACAATAAAAAGAAGAATGGCAACGGCAGATACCTTTCAACCACACCTTGTGGAAAACCGACCAATTGAGCAAAAAGGCAGATCAAAAGATTTCATAGCACTAGAAGACGAGGACCAAAGAGTAGAAGGGACGACTAATCAGAAAGAACAGAAAAAGACAAAGGCTTTGGTCTCCAAAAAATATGAAAATGGGGTCCTAATACTGAATGTCAAGCCAAAGCTCACAAAGGACAGGAAAGAAGAGATGAAAAAATATGTTGTAGCGGACACCTGCAAGAAGAGCTGGAAAAATAGCGACCTGCAGAATGAAATCAAGAAACAGTGGCGATTAGTGAATGCCTCGACAGTCCATCTTTTGGGGAGAAATAAATGGTTAGTGCAATTAGAAACCGAAGAGGAAAAAAAGCGAATATTGGCACTGGAAGAAGAGGTAAAAGAGACGACCTTTGTAGCGATTACGGCATGGGAACCTGAGTATAACAGCACAGAGGAGCTGATGGAAATAGAGATTTGGAACATTCCTCCACACCTATGGCACCCGGAGATATTCCTGAGCATAATGGAATCATTCGGAGACCTGGTTTTCGTTGATGAGGAGGTGGCTTTGGGAGATAGAATCGATTGCTTTAGGGCTGTGATTAAGTCGGCGGGAGCAGCGGCTGTAACAAAATCAGCCACCATAAGAGACGGACAGGAATCCCTTAGGGTCGCCATTAAACCAAAGTCCCTAGGGGAGAGAAAGGAAAAAAGTAAGAAAAAGAGAAACAGAAAGAAGAAGCTGAAGGTAGCCAGAAGGCGGCCGGAAACGGAGAAGGAAGCCGGAGGCCTGCGAAAGTCCAAATCCAAAGTACGCTGGCTAAGCCCAGCAGTTAAAAGAAGTTTCGGAGGACGAAAGTGCACAGAAGTCGAAGGAGCCAGACTTAAATTCGAATTTTGAAATTCAAATCGTGGATCGAGGTAATCCAGAAAGATCGAAAGAGGCAAACCAAGAGACGGAACAGTAGTTCGACTCACCGCTTGAACCAGAACGAGTCACCGACTCAGGGCTAGTTGAGACTCGGATCGACTCAGTGCAGTGAACAAAGAGACGATTAATCCAGATCCAAATCCGGATCCGGATGCGGAATACCTGCCCACGACTTTTCAGCCAGAAATCGATAACGATGTGCAGGAGAGTTCTAAAGAAGAAATAGAGGAAGAAGGGGAGACACGATTCGAAGGGGAACCAGAAAGAGGCAGAAATAGTGCAGGCTTAAAATTCTACACGCGCAGGAGATCTAGGATCGGTCCAAAGATGTTAAAGCGGAGAGATCGAAGCTCTCTGAATGGATCGAAGGTTGATGCCGAAATCCTCAAACAGCTACAAGACGACTCCGAGTCTGAGGAGCACAATGAAAGTGAGAAGGCAAGAATAGAAAACTATATGGAGCAAGCTCTGGAAGAGTTTGGAACTGCAATGGGCATGGAATAAGAAGAAATACTACAGTGCCAAGAAAGATTTAAGAAGATGAAGAAAGAGATTCACGATAGAAGTCGATTGCCATGAATATTCTGTCGTGGAATGTGCGTGGCCTTAACACATCTAGTCGAAGAGCTAGTGTAAGAGCTGTTATTAGAAGATCGAAAGCAAAGATAGTCATGTTACAAGAAACAAAGATCAATAGCATCACTCCAAATATTATCCGTCAGTTGTGGTTTGGAAAAAAGCCAATTTGGGAGGGGATCAAAGCACAAGGAAGCGCAGGGGGAATTTTAATGATTTGGGAACAAAGATATGCAGACTTAATAAATATAGAAAAAAGAGGAATACGTCTTAGCTTGTCATTTCAAGGAGAAAAAATCAATGCGGCAATGGGGGGCACTTGCTACTAGAGCCAGTAAGAGAGGTAAAATGTGGGAGGAAATTTCAAGAATTCTGCAATTGTGGGATATTCCGTGTGTACTGGGCGGAGACTTCAATGTGGTTAGATTTGCTACAGAAATGAAAAGGGGCAGAAACAATTACACAGCAGCAATGAGGAATTTTGAAACCTTTATCTCTGATAATCTACTTAATGATCTCCATCTCTCTGGTGGAGAATTTACTTGGACAAATAGAAGAAGGCCACCCATCCTTGCGAAATTGGATTGATTCATGGTGAATGGAAAATGGCTAGATGTCTTTAAGAACTCCGCAGCAAAGATCCTACCTAAAACAGCTTCAAATCACAACCCAATCCTCCTCGAAACAGAGACTGCATCATGGGGGCCACCCCCATTTAGATTTGAAGCTTGCTGGTTAAAAGAAGAGGGTTTCTCTGAAATGATTAAAAAGTGGTGCCAAGGGATAAAAGTAGAGGGTTCACATGGGTTTCAATTCAGCTAAAAACTAAAGCTACTCAAGAAAAAATTGAAAGACTGGAAAAAGGAAAGATCACTGAACTTTGAGAAGGAAAGAAACGATTTGATACAAAAAATAGTTGAGCTCGATAAAAAAGAAGAGCAGCAAGGAATAAACATTCTTGAGGAGGTGGAAAGAGAAAAGCTAAGGCAAAATGCGGAAAACATCGATACACAAGAGATGATTTATTGGAGACAAAGGGCACACTACAAGTGGATCAAGGGGATGCAAACACAAAATTCTATCATGCGGTAGCCACAGCACACAGAAAAAATAACAGAATCAGCATATTAGAAGTGAATGGAAAATCTATAACAGAGCCAAGAGAAATCGTAGAAGTTTTTGAAAACTACTACTCAGACTTATATAAAGATGAAGGGACCAGTAGACCATTCCCTGAGAGGATAGCATTAAATTCACTCACATCACATGACAGTCAGAATTTGATTAAACCGTTCTCTAAGGAGGAGGTAAAAGAGGCAATTTTCTCTCTTCCAAATGAAAACGCACTGAGTCCCGATGAATTTACAGCAGAGTTCTACAAAACTGGTTGGGATTTTCTAAAAGAGGACATTATGAAGGTATTTGAAGAGTTTTATGAGAAAGGGATCACTTCCACCAGCATGGGTTCTTCTCTAATCACCTTGATAGCGAAGGGGGGGCTACTCACCCAAAAGACTTTTGACCCATTAGTCTAATCTCAAGTCACTATAAAATAATTTCAAAGGTGCTGGCTAATAGATTGAAATCAGTGCTTCCTCAAGTAGTGAACAGCCAGCAGTCAGCCTTTATAAAAGGCAGAAAAATATTGGACTCAGCTTTGATGATACAACAGTTCATACATCACTACAAGAGAAGGAACAGAAAAGGTATGATCCTAAAGTTAGATTTTGAGAAAGCATTTGACAGAGTGAGTTGGAAATTTCTAGATAATATGCTCAGAAAAATGAACTTCCCAAACAAATGGAGAGCATGGATAAGTAGCTGTATTGCCTCAGCTCGCTTCTCAATTCTTCTAAATGGCACGGTTAAAAGTCACTTTGTGAGCACTAGGGGCTTAAGACAAGGAGATCCCCTCTCCCGATGTTGTTCAACATTGTCAATGAAGGGCTAAATGCAATGATGATGGAAGGGCAACACCAGGGGTGGATTTCAGGCTTAACCACAGGTGAGATACATGTTCCAATACTTCAATTTGCGGATGACACGATGATGTTATGCAAAGGAAGTAATATGCAGATGTTTAGTGCTATAGTCATACTAAATTTGTACCAAATGGCATCTCGGTAAGATATCAATTGGGGAAAGTCAAGGCTGATAGGCCTTAATCTGGAAAGGAGCTTAGAAGAACAAATCAGGGGTATACTTGGTTGCAGCAAGATCAACTTACCCAGCAAGCATCTTGGGCTACCACTCTTTCATGGAAGAGCCACTAAAAATTTGTGGGACCCGGTTATTGAGAGATGTCAAAGGAGGTGTTAGATAGCTGAAGGGTCAGTTTCTCACTCAACCAGGGAGGACCACCTTAATCAAAGCCATCCTCGCTGGAATTCCGACATACTATTTGTCTCTGATGGAATGTCGTAAAAATGTGGCTTCAAGAATTGAGGCCCTACAGAGGAGGTTCCTATGGTGTGGGACTGCAAGTCAGTTTAAATATCCACTGGTGAATTGGAAAATAGTCTGCAGGCCGAAAACACAAGGGGACTCGGTATTCGTCATATTAAAGAGGTTAATTCAGCCCTACTAGCAAAATGGACTTAGAGATATCAAAAGAAAAAAAATGCTTTATGGAGAAAGATCATTGAGGGGTCTTATGGCAAAGCAAAACATATCTGGCTACCAAAAATATGCTCAAGTACAATATCTTCAAGGTTATGGAGAGGTACCATAAAGCAAAAACCAGAAGTATGTAAGTTTATAAGGTTTCACGCCAGAAAAGGCACAAAAGTAAAATTCTGGAAGGACATATGGTTGGAGAATCAGCCTCTAAGCAAAGATGCTACAGTAGCTCAAGTTTTGGGAGAAGGCAGCAAAAACTTCGACCTCAAAAGGCACTTGCAAGAAGTGGAAGTTGCTGAACTGACCTCACTGCTAAAATCATTAGAAGAACAGTACAGGTCAGAAATGGGGGAAGATGAAATGATCTGGACACTTAATCCGGATGGGCATTTCACAGTGGCGTCATTCTATGAAAATATTCAGACTTCAAAACCCCCAATTAATAGTGGAGTGGAAGATGCATGGAAACTGATCGCTCCTAACAAAGTCAAACAGTTTGTGTGGACAGCAGGGCAAGAAAAAATACTCACATGCGATGAGTTGACCAAAAGGGGGCAGATGGTAATTAACTCATTATGCAGATTTTGTAACGAGGAGTAGACTAGCAACCATGTATTACTTCACTGCAAGTTCAGTGCTCAAGTGTGGTCAAGCATATTAAAGAAGTTCAATATAAGCCTCTGTATGCCAAAGGACATCAAACAACTTTTACAACAGTGGAAAAGCTGCCCATTGCCTCATTGGGGAAAATTGCTATGGAAAGCCAGTATCCCGGCTGCTTTATGGAACCTGTGGATAGAGAGGAACAACAGAGTTTTCAAGAACAAGATCACAACAGTCGGAGGCATAATTGAAACGACAATAGGCAATATTCTGACCTGGTTACATAGCCTACATGGACTGCCACCTCTCCCCATTCCAATAATACGGAAATTTTGGAACAAAATAATTTACCTAGCAAACCCAAAGCCTATTAAGATGATGGAATGGCTCCATCCCACCTCTCAAAGGATAAAGCTAAACTTCGATGGTTCATCTAAAGGAAATCCGGGTCCAGAGGGAGTAGTAGGAGTTATACGTAATTGTGAGGGGGAAATACTGATGGCATTTTCGGGTCCAGCTGGGAATTGTGATTCAAATGAAGTAGAAACAAAGGCTCTATTGGCAGGTTTGAAACTATTAAAGTAGTTCAACAAAGAAGAAATGGAGGTTGAAGGAGATTCTAAGTTTGTAATTGGATGGGCGACAAAGGAGGGGTCTGCCCCATGGTTCTTAAAAAATATCTTCGACGAGGTGGCTGACCTGGCCAAAGAGTGGAAGATAGCCTGGTCTAATGTACCTCGCTCAGCTAATTTCATCGCGGATAAATTGGCTAAATCCTGGGATCACAAGGACGCAAATCATAGCAACTCATAGCATAACAGATATTGAGTAGATGCCAGTCGGGCAGAAAAGCTAAAAGAGGCCTTGGCCTTGTACTTTATGCTTGTATTATTACTGCTGTAACATTAGTGTACCAAAAGTTTTAAACTTAATAAAAGTTTCATCATTTCAAAAAAAAAAAAAAAGTTAAGTGCAACCAACCTTGGTTGGACACAAGTTCAGCCACCTTTTTGTCTTACTATTTTTCTATAATTTATTTAAATGCTCGACTTTAATGTACTACATAAAATTAGAGCCAGGATTAAGCATTCAGCATTAGATCTCTTGCTTTTGCATCTTCTTTATCTTCTTATTAAAAGAGACTATTCCCAGTGCACAAAATAATCTTTAGAGGGCTTGCGGCCCTCTCTCTCTTTTCCATCTTGTGCAACAATCCCAGGGTTAATGGTATGATAAGCACTCATGCTGCCATGCCAACAAGTGGGTATCTGTGCATGGATTGATACAAAAACTGGATCCAATGTTAATTGCTTTTTCCCAAAAGCTGAACTTGAGGCACGCAAGGGAGACACGAGAAGTAAAAAGGGTCAGTCAAACCTCCAAACCCAGCAAATCCCTCCCAAATTCAAGACAACCCACCCAAACCATGGTTGATTCACAAGTCACACAATTAGGGTTTTGTGTCTTGTGCTCAAGTCATGGGTTCATTTGCCAAGTTCCACATCCATGGTTCAGAGCATGCTGCATAGTCTTGGCATTAGCTTATGCATGTGCAAATGCCATTGATGGTATCAGCTGTGTTTTGTAATTTCTGTTTGTTGCTTAGTATTTTTACATCTTCATCATATTGGTCTCAAGTGGCTAAATCCTTCTCTTTCAACCTAGCTAGAATTTATATACAGGTTTTTGGGTATTGTGAATGCAGATTGATTATAGTTTGTGGTGTTGATCTAGATTTTAGTGTTAGTTTGAGAAAAAAATGTCAAAAGGATTTACGGTGAAAACGGCATACCTTGCCACCAGCCACATGGCTCAAGGTCCAATCCACACTGCTAGTTGGGCATGGAAACTATCTGCCCCGCCTAAAGCTAAGTTTTTTCTTTGGCTAGCACTGCATAACAGGCTGCTAACCAGGGATAAACTCGTAAGGAGGGGGTTGACTCTTCCTACCACGGTCTGCCAATTTTGTAATGGAGGCACAAGATCTGCAGAGCATATTTTTTTCCACTGTGCATACAGCCAGCAAATATGGTCCTTCTTTTGGTCTCTATTCCAAATCTACCCCCCAGCCACTCTTGAGTTCCCTTCCCTAATGGACCAATGGAAAACCACTTCAATACCCAAAAGGGGGAAATTAATGCTAGGGACCAGCATAACCTTCATAACTTGGAATTTATGGGAAGAACGAAACAAAAGGATTTTCAGGGACAAGCATAGAGGCAGTAATGAACTGATGATTGAACACATACTTAACAACCTCATTTTCTGGTTGAACTCCAGACCGAAATTCCAGGAAATTGAGAAGACAGGACTCAGAACTTCCTGGGCTACCATCGCTAGACTAGCGATAAATCAGCCAAGCCCATCTGCTGCTACATGGTTGCCCCCACCCATCGGAACCTTAAAGCTTAACGTGGATGGATCCTCTATGGGGAACCCTGACCCTGCCGGGTATGGAGGGGCTTTCAAGGACCATGATGGAAGAACCATCCTATCTTTTGCGGGACCATGATGGAAGAACCATCCTATCTTTTGCGGGACCACTTCCAGCAACAGATTCAGTAGAGGCTGAAACTGTTGTCATGTGGCAAGGGATGAAACTCTTTGCTGAGAAGCTGCAAGGGAACTTAGACGTAGAGAGAGATTGCATGAACGTCATTAACTAGTGCAAGAAAACCTCATCCCCACCATGGAGACAAGGGGTTTATTTCAGGAAATATGGGAAATTGGAAGTAATACTCCCTGCACTTGGAGTCATATCCCAAGATCAGCAAATGCTCTTGCTGATGGCCTAGCAAGGGCGGGCGTCTCCCTTGTTCATCCCGAGTTGAGGGAGCAACCTGCACCCCCAACATTGGTGTAATTTCAATTCAGGATTCAACAGGGTATTGAGATCAACCCCTCAAAAAAAAAAAAAAAGTCAAAAGGATGATGCAACAAATGTAATTTTTGGAGGGGTTAACAACAAAATTATGGAATAGAAGGAATTGCCTATAATCTCGTAGAAGTGCTAGAATAAGTTGTGAAATGTTAGTTAGAGAAAGAGAAGAACATGTTTTCTCCTTATACATCGAGTTTAAGGTCTCTTCTCCCCCTAGGTATTCTTTCAATGGTGGAATGTTTTCTCTTTATGAATCAAGTTTGATATCCACCCCTTCCCCCTTTGGTATTCTTTTTTATGGCATCTTCTTCTACTTGGATCTCTAAATTATTAGTGAAGTCTCTCCCTGGTCATCTTGAGTGGAGCTTGCAACCTTATTACTGGTCACACCTATAAACCCCACCCTTTTGCGATCCACTCAACATTGGCTCATGAAACTGAATTTTGAAGTTGTCCTTCATTAGTAATCTTAGGCCCTCAGGAGTTTCTTTAGGGATCACCACATCCTCCTCTCCATGTCGGTCCTCTTGGTATTGCGGACTTAAGCTGAATTTATGAGCTCTCTGGATCTTTGCTTCTCCTGTCACTCTCAATGGCAAGCTCCATGTGGAGGGCAAGTCTAGAGTAGTAATGGGTGGTCCAAAGGAGACCAAATGCCCCCTGGGAGTCATCACCTTGCTATCAAATATGTAACCATGAATCAATTTGGTCCCACGTTCCCATAACCGCCAATGGCAATTCTGACATTCTTGCCAAAGAGGCGGTGGTCTCCCTCCAATCCCTTGGAGGAAGGGGCCCTCTTTTTTATTTTGTTTCTCTGCTTTCTGTTTCTCCTGTACTATTCCTAGTTTCCCCATGGACCAATATAACACCCTCTTCAAGAAAACAAAAAAAAAAAAAAAAAAAAAACTCATGTTATGCGACAAGCTAGAGGATTACACTTTTGTTTTTTAAACCCTAACTGGTTCGAATTAGGTTTGAAGGAGGAGACAAGCTCACGAAAAAGGGAAAACTCATGTTGGGGGCAGTAATTTCTTTTACCCCATGGATCATCTGGGAGGAAAGAAACAATAGAATTTTCAATGCCACAACAAAGGATGTCCACCAACTGAAGGAGATTGTGTTCAACAAAATCCTCTACTGGCTTAGCACCCTAGCCGAGATGCAAGACCTAAATGGTCTTAACCTGAGAGCCTCATGGGAAAATGTGGCGAGGCTAGCATCCTACCAATTAGAGAAACCAACAACACAGTGGATTCCTCCAACAGAGGGAGTCATCAAACTAAATGTGGATGGATCCTCCATGGGCAATCCAGGCCCCGCCCGCTTTGAAGGAGTATTCAGAAGCCACATCGGCCAAACATTACTCTCCTTTGCAGGGCCTCTACCAAGTACTGATTCGGTAGTAGCAGAAACTGTAGCTATACTACAAGGATTAAAAATTTTTCAGGAAAGATTGGGAGGACAATTGGTTGTCGAAGGAGAATGCCTTAATGTTATAAACTGGTGCAATAAAACCTCTCAGCCTCCATGGAGACTTGCTGTCCATTATAGGGAAATTTGGTCCTCAGGACATACTACATCATGTACCTGGGTACAGGTACCAAGATCTGCAAACTCAGCTGCAGACGCTCTAGCAAGAGAAGGAATTACACTACCCCACCTGGAAGTGAGAGAACCACCATAGAAGCATCCTGGGATGCATTTGTAACAGAAGCTCCTATCAAGGAAATCAAACCAATCACTTCAAAAAAAAAAGGAGATAAGCGCTGGTTTTCTAGTTAATTATTCCATTTTTTGCCTTCTTGTGCATTCATGAGAGAAGATATCTTACTGGGTTATACTGTACTCATTTTTCTTGCATAGATGATGAAAGTGAGCTTATGGCAATCATTCGTTAGCATTTTTTGGGTTCTTAAATTTCATTAGTTTCTGAAATATACATGCAGTAAAGGAAAGGCTCAGAGGCTCTGTATCCCTGACTTTGATTACTTGCTGATATGAGAATATTACTATGATTTATGGTGTTCCTCTTTTTTTTCTGACATGTAAGTGTACAGATGTCAGCTGGTTGTGGATGTTTCTGATTGGGTAGTGTTGGAGTAGATACAAATTTATTCCAAGAAAAGATGATGTATTCGTAATTTTAAAGTTTAAAGGCATTTACATAAAAGGTTGATTTTCTTAAAGCCCTTGTATGGGTGGTGTGCAACTCCTCCTTGCTGGATAATTTGGTAATTTCTACGCATCTTGGGAGTCTTAGTATCCGGGTTTTATGTTCTTAATTACAATTAATTAGCAATTGTTTAGCCTATTTAAAGGCTTTTACTCACGGACATATACTACAACTACAACTGTTTCAAAAAAGAAATATATTACAACATATTGACAGCCTCCAAACCCTACTTTTCCGTATATTTGAGCTCAAAAGAGAGGAAAATTAATTCATGAGAAATTGCCTACCCCCTGGCACCTTAAAGTTCTATATGATGAGCTTCAGGACATCATTTCAAGATGGCAAATTGTATGGGCAAAAGTCCCTAGGTCAGCCAATTCTATGGCTGACAATTTAGCTAGACAAGGGGTAGCTAGGACCTGCCTAGTTTCAGGGGTACATCTACTCCTAGATTAATGTATGTTGCAGAGTTTATGTACCATATGTAAACTATTGTAACACATTTCCCATTGATCAATAAAAGTTCACACCAAATGCAAAAAAAAAAAAAAAAAAAAAAAAAAAAAAAAAAAAAAAACCCAGTTGTTAAGTTGCATGAAGGTACATCTCTTTTCTTTAACGACATAGAAATATAATCCAAAACAGGATTTCCAGTTTTTTGGGCTGTAAGATAATGACATTACCCTCCACGTACTTGGGACTACCACTTTTTCAGGGAAGAATGACAAAATGTTTGGCAAGGCGTAATTAAGAAATGTCAAAAAGGCTTGAAACATGGAAGGGACAGTTTTTATCCCAAGCAAGCAGAGTAACCTTGATAAAGTCAGTACTAACAGGGATCCCTATATATTTCCTATCGTTGCTGCCCTGTCCAAGTAGCATTGCCAAAAAATTGGAAGCAATTCAAAGGAAATTTTAACGGTGTGGTGGGCAAGGTAAGTTCAAATACCCCTTTGGAAAATGGTCCAGTGTGTAAACCGAAAAAAGGAGGGCTGGGTATTAGAAAAATCAAGTACATGAATTCAGGATTACTAGCAAAATGGATATGGAGATAAACACAGGAATCCAATGCACTGTGGAAGACGACAATAGATGCAAATATGGCATTGACTCAAAAATTAAATTGCCCAAATACTCTCCGAATAAAGGTTCGTGCTTGTGGAAAAGAGTCTTGGCAGAAAGAGAAACGTTTGAAAGTCAGTTGAGGTACCATGTCAAAAGTGGCGCAAAGACCAGATTTTGGGAGGATGTTTGGATAGGAGAAAAGGTTCTAAAATTCTCCTACCCTTGCTCAAGTGCAGAGGCAAAATATAGATCCATGGCTCATACAGTCAGTGAGCTTCTATGGGTGAAGTCTGTGATGAATGACTTGGGACTCAATAGTAACGAGCCAATGACTCTCAAGTGTAACAATCAGGCAGCCATATTTATTGCCAACAAATATATTAGATGATCATTCCATCTATTCTCTTCAAATTGTAATTGCCTAGTGCTTAACTACATGACCTGGCCATGTTAAATTTGATCTCATATGAAAAAGTCCAGAGATGTTCCTAAAATGTTATTTAGAATACCAAAATGGCGGGAGTGAGAGGGAGCTGGCGAGAGGGCGATACTGAGCTGGAGTCGCGAAGAAGGGGAAGAAGATCGGAATCTCCCGTCCGTCGAGCGAACCATGACCGACGGAAGCGAAGCCCTAACAGTCGAAAAGAAGATGAGTGGCACACTGTGGGAAGACGTCGAGTCCAGGGGAACGAAACAGATCTTCACGAAACAGAGGTGACTGCAGCCGACAACTCATTCTTCTCAATCGAGGAGGACACGGACGGAACATACTATGTGCAAGGGTTGAGGCAGGGGAAAAACGTGCCTTTGTGCGGATTCCATTGGAGATTGCTGAGAGTTTCTTGAAGATGCTTCAGGCAGTAATGGCCGGATACCAACGCCTCCGGGAACTCTGGTGGGAAGACTCTCTATTCACCGTCTCAAAGTGCTCAAACGCACCACCAGGAATGTAAAATTGCCCACTTCAGGGCTCGGAAGGTGCTCGCCAGATTATACTTACCAGAAAGGGGATCGAATGGTTCATCTCCTGGTGCGTGTTGCGTAATGCCCTAGAAGAGGCTATTCCAAGGAGGAGCAACGGGACCAAAACAATACAAATAATTCTCACCTGAACCACAAGGACGATCGAAGTTGGAAGGATATTCTCCAAAGAAAGGGATGTAAATCGAATGAGAAGGAAAAGGCTTTACGTTTGACGGCAAAATGGGAAGCTCGACGAGAAGAGCTGGGAACAGCAATCACGATTAAAACTGATTGGCAAATTCAGGACGCCAGAAATTGGAAGCCTGGATCCGGCGAAGATGGGAACTTGGTCACATGCCTTCAGCATCATACATCGGCAAAGGGGAGTGGCTTATTCGCACCAAGGACTCCGATTCGAAAAATAAGGTACTCCTTTGGGACCACTCGAAGAGATCCCAAGCTGGGAAACTCGTGGCTGGGAGGAAACGATAGAGACGGGACCAACAACCTGCTGGATACAGCTCTGGGAATTTCGGTCGAAATATGGGGAGCCGACGCCATGGGCTTGCTGGCTGAAGAAATGGGAGACCTTGTCGCTTCGATGAGCTTACTACGAGTGGGCGTAATATGGAATATGGCGGGTTCAAATCAAACCGCACAAAAATGGCCTTTGGAGGAAAAATGGACTGAATCGAATGTGGGGAAGAAATCTTTTGATTTTCCTGAAGCCTGAGAAGTTCGTTCGCCTATTGATGTCTGCAACTGGCTGGAGGTTGAAGACGACGAGTCGACTTCGGCATAACTCGGGCCGAGTCGATGAAGGAAATGCTGGACTGAAGGAGCTGAATGAAGAATCGGGAATTCTAGCTTGCTTGGAAGAGGAGTTCGGAGAGAAGGGCCAAGCTGACCCAATTGAGTCGGACCGAGTCGACTCAAGGCGAACCAAACCGAGTTGACTCGGGCGACTCGAGATCGAGTCAACTCAGGCGAGTTGCGCCGAACCAGTCCGGTGGAGTGTAATGGCGAAGCTGATTGTTCTCTTAGTACATGGGGGTTTTTGCATCCCTCAAGATCTCCAAATTGCTTCCCTACAAGGTCAAAAATCAGGTGAGTCACCCATTACTGAATTTCAAATCAATTTGACCCCCTGACTCCCCACGCTTCTATTTTCTCTACTTCTCCGGCTGATATCCTGCAGCAAGATGCAGCTAGCCCATTATCTGTTTGAAACCTTCAAATACTCCCAACCACCTACAAAAAAAATCCTACCCAGTCTCCCACCCAACACCTGTTTTTTCACCCCAATCTCCTATATCTCCACATCAGAACCCAGCTACTCAAATTGGCTAATTGACTCCGACAAGCAGCATTAATGACAATTTCAATTCCCACCCGCAAACTTCCCCTTTCACCCCAATCCGATTCCAAAACTCTTCCCCTATAGCCTACTCTAGAAGAAAAACACCCTCCCTTCCAGACTCTTCTCCACATTCTATCAATGCCCTCTGTGACCAATCTCCGAATGGTGAGGAAACTACTAGTGAAGCAGAATTTGGGGGGAATAACTCTGAAGCAGTGGAAGTCGAAATTGAAGAAGACTGGGGAGAGAAATGGGGCATGGATTTCGATATGGCAATCCCTCAAAAATCAAGAAAATCAAATAAAGACACCTGGCTCACACAGATCAGAAAGATGAAAGGGAGTTTATCAAAGGCTGATTACCAGACTATGATCTCTATTGTGTGCAAGGCAGAACAGAAAGGCAATGAGGCACGTGACAAGGGAAACACCCCAAGAGGGAGGAAGAAAACTAGAGCCAATGCGAGAGGAAAGGGAGTCCTTAGCGGATCCAAAGAATGATTATTATATCGTGGAATATTCGAGGAGTTAGGAGTCCTAGTAAAAGAAGTGTAATTAAAGATTTGATCAGCAGAAATCGAGCCCATTTGATTCTTCTTCAAGAAACTAAAATGGATCAGATGACCGATTACATTGTTAGAGATCTTGTTCCTTTCAAAAATCCTCAGTGGTATGCAAATGCGGCCAGTGGCACAGCAGGGGGCATCCTATGCATTTGGGACCCATGTATTATTGCAATCAAAAACACAAGTGTTGAACAATATTTTTCAATCCTTGAGTTAACTGATCTGACCAGCAATAAGGATTGGTTCATTGGGGCTGTATATGGACCTACAAGATACAGACAAAGAAGCATTTTCTGGGATGAGTTGATAAATGCAATAAATCAAAGACCGGGTGCATGGATAATTGGAGGGGATTTTAATGCAACGATGTCCATAAATGAAAAATCACCTCCTACCTCTTCCTTCACTGCAACTATGAGAGGATTTGTTGATTTCATGGGGGCTGCTGAGTTAGTTGACCTCCCTATGTCAGGGAAGTCTTTCACTTGGAGCAATGGAAGGAGGCCACCTACTATGTCAAGAATAGACCGATTTTTGAGCAACTCCGAATGGCTAGATATCTACCCTCAGACTACTTGTAGAGTGTTGGGGAAGACAATATTTGATCATTGGCCGATATTGCTAGATACATGTTTTGCAAATTGGGGAGGCACACCATTTAGATTTGAAAACCATTGGCTTGAGGATGAAAAATTTCTTAACCAGGTAGAAGAATGGTGGCAAAGCACAGCAAATGATGGGCCCCTTGGGGGTAGATTCTGCAGGAAGCTGAAAAACATAAAAGGAAAATTATTGACATGGTCAAAGGCACAAAATGCTGCTCAGTTGGCACGTAAAGCTGACCTTATAAAGTTAATAAATGAGCTGGACAGTGTTGAGGAGACAAGGGCCTTAAACGACAATGAGGTAACCGAGAGATTGGCAGCTGTGGTGGAACTCAATAATAATATCAGAAGGGACAGCATACAATGGAAACAAAGAGCTAGACACAAGTGGATGAAAGAGGGTGATGGGAATACAAAGTTCTTTCATGCTATTGCTTCGGGAAGAAGAAGGATGAACAGGATTAGCTCTTTGGTTGTTAATGGCACGCCAACTACAGATAAATCAGAAATAATAAGTAGCATAGTGGGGCACTTCAAAACCCTCTTCACAGAAGACATCCCTTCTAGACCAAAACTCTTGGGTAACATTTGCCCTCTACTTACCCCTGATCAGGCCGATGCTCTGGAAATGCCATTCACATGTGAGAAAATTGAAGCGGCGGGACAACTCATGCCAAAAAATAAAGCTCCTGGCCCCGATGGTTTTAATGGTGAGTTCTTTAACTCCTGCTGGTCTATTATTAAAGATGATGTGATTGAGCTATTGCAGCACTTCCATCAATATGGGTTAACTAGTAAAGCCTTGGGAGCTACTTTTATTGCACTTGTGCCTAAGAAGAAATGCGTTGAACTTGTCACGGACTTCCGACCTATCAGTTTGGCCAGCAGTGCTTACAAAGTAATAGCCCGTATACTTGCTAGTCGCCTACAGAAAATATTGGGACAGATAATCAGCCCTGAACAACATGCTTTTATCAAGGGCAGGAATATTCTTGATGCAGCACTATGTACCCATGAAATCATCCATCATTGCAAGCTAAGTAATGAGCCCAGAATTGTGTTGAAGCTTGATCTAGAGAAGGCCTTCGATAGAGTATCCTGGCAGTACCTCCAGAACATGATGCAGCAGCTTGGTTTCGGTAGAAGATGGTTAAAATGGATTATGTCATGTGTAGCGTCAGCTAGATACTCCATCCTCATAAATGGAGGCACTCATGGTTTTATTCAACCAACTAGGGGACTAAGGCAGGGCGACCCTCTCTCTCCTATGCTCTTTAACATTGCTGGGGAAGGCTTGAAGTATCTATTCAGATTAGTGATTGATGAAGGGTGGCTAGAGCCAATTTTGTGTGAAGAGACTCTAAGTACACCACTTGTCCAGTTCGCGGATGACACCATCATTTTCTGCAAGGGTACCATTGAGCAGCTGAGAATAGTAAAGTGCATCTTATTATTATTTGAGATTACATCAGGACTGAAAATAAATTGGACAAAATCGTCCATCCTCGGCTTTAATATTGAGAGCAACCTGCTCCAAGAGATGGCAATTATGCTTGGGTGTAGAATTGGCTCCCTCCCCACTACATATCTCGGACTCCCTCTCTTCACTGGCAGGACATCAGCTCAGCTTTGGGACCCGGTTATAGAAAAACTAAATAAGAGACTAAGCACTTGGCAGGGGAGATTCTTATCAAAAGCTGGTAGACTTACATTAATCAAGTCTTGTCTCATTGGCATCCCAACATATTTCCTCTCCTTTCTCCATTGTCCCTTATCTGTTGCAAACACTATTGAAAGGATTATGAGAAATTTCTTATGGTCCGGCACCACTGAAAAATCAAAACTGCATCTATTGAATTGGGAAGAGGTTTGCAAGACAAAGGAGGGCGGTTTGGGAATACGGAGAATTAAACAGATCAATTCCGCTATCTTTGCTGAAATGGATCTGGAAACTCAACATGAGATAGGGGTGTTGTATGGAAAAGCGATGGTTACTAGAAGGCTGGACAACAGGCCAAGAAATTGGTGGCTCCAAAATGTGAGAACTAGAACTCTTTCTCCTATTTGGAAAAAGATCAGCAACCTTTTTCCCTTTTTTAACCAAAGGGTAATCCTCCATCCGGGAAAGGGAACAATATTAAATTCTGGACTGATGTGTGGCTTGAAGATATGCCTCTAGCTGAGATGTTTCGAGGCTATACCTTGTTGCCCAAGATCAATCATGCTCCATCTCTGAACTAGCACCAAGCGGGCAAGCGAAAAACATCAATTAGGAGTCCTGTTTTAGAAGATATCTCGGACGATCATTGAAGCAATTGAGATATCTGCTCTCCTTGATAAGTTGAATGCAATATATCTTGACGTAAGTCAAGATGATGGAATTTTATGGAAACCAAATCCGAAGGGCTGCTACACTACAAATTCGGGTATAAATCCCTCACTAACAGTGGAATGCATAAGCACAAGGCTGCTGCTGCCTGGTCACTTTCCTGCCCAAGGAAAATGGCCTTTTTCTCATGGTGCTGCTTGAGAGGAAGGATTCCCACGAGAGATATTCTCCAGAGAAGAGGAATTCCAATAATTTCAGATCTTTGTCCCTTATGCGGGATCGCAACAGAGTCCATTGATCACCTAACTATCCAATGTAAGTATAGCCAAAAAATCTGGGATTATTTCCTAGGAATGTTTGGGGTGAGCTATGTTCTCCCTCGTGACCTTGCTGGAATTCTCCCTATGGCTAGTTACTTTGGACATGGGCTTAAAGGCAGGATAATGTTCATGTGTTGTTGTGGTTATATTCCATGGATGATTTGGAGAGAAAGGAACGATGAGAGTCTTTCATAGTGCTGAAAAGCGATGGGAAGAGCTTTGCCACAAACTACTTCATCGGTGATGGGATGGTTAAAAACTCGAGTCTATTTCAAGGCATTGATTCTGGATTATTATGGAGATCTTGGGCTGAGCATTCTAGAGAAGCCGGTGGGAATATACCTATCATCCAACCTTGAACCCCCGCCTGCTCTCTCTTACAAGCTGAATTTTGATGGATCCTCAATTGGCAATCCGGGACCCATGGGGTGGGAGGTCTCGTCCGTGATCACAGAGGACATGTACTTCTCACCTATGCAGCTCCTATTGGCCTTGCAGATTCGACCTTGGCTGAAGCATTGAGCCTTCTTCAAGGCTTAAAGTGTGTTAGCAACTCTCTCATCTCAGGCCCCTCCATGTGGAAGGTGACTCTAAGACAATTATCTCTGGCTCAAGCGGGAATCTACACCTCCATGGAGACATAGATTTATATTTAATGAGATAAGTGCCTTAGCTCTAGACATCTCCATTGTAAGTCGGAAACATATACTTAGAAGTGCCAATGGTAGGGCTGATGAATTGGCAAAAAAAGGAGTCAATGAACAACACCTTGTTGTTTGGACACCTTAGCCGAATTTGTAACATCAATTTGTAATTCCTCAATTCTATGAAATAAAACACAATTTCTCAAAAAAAAAAAAAATATTTATTGCCAACAATCCAGTATTCCATGAAAGAACAAAACATATTGAGGTGGACTGTCATTTTTATACGTGATGCTATTATACAAGGTAAAGTGACTACATTATATGTTAATACAAAGGAACAAGTAGCTGACATCTTTACCAAAGCTCTTGGGAAGGAGTTCAATTATCTCATCTCCAAGCTGGGCCTTGCTGATATCTATGCTCCAACTTGAGGGGGAGTGTTAGAAATCAGGAATAAGGGTATTTCTGTAATTCTGTTAGAAATCAGGAATAAGGGCATTTCTATAATTCTGTGTAACTTGTCTTTGTTATTATGTCTATTATGTTGCACGTGAGCTCACTTAAAGGGCACATATGTCTTTTCGTTTATTAAAGACTTTATGAATACAATGAGGAACTAGAGACCTAGAACTCTCTACATTCTTTTCTTCACTTCGACTTCTTTTCTTCTCTTTTCTCTCTTCTTCTTTTCTCCTCACTCTCCCTTCTTTACTTCGATTTCTCACACAATCAAATGAGTCTTCGTTGGTTACTTTAGGATTTGAAGGAATAAGTGTTATATTTAGTCATCCAAAAAGATGTACTTGCTAATGTCTCCTTGTTCAAGGATGTTCCTTATATCTCTAGGAAGAGTTTTGATCCACCTCCTTCAAAGATATCAAATGTGAAGCTCCTATTGCAATGGAGACCGGTCCTAGTCCAGCCATAGAGGAAGTTAATCCTACCCTTGGTCCTCTGACTTCACCTAAGCCACAACAGGTTTTTCGCAAGCACAAACAACCCACTCCTCAGCCCCTTCTGAGACACCTGACGTGATTGCTCCATCATGTGTCTCTTTGCAAAGGTATTATCCTTGTAGTCCAGAAGGTATTTATCAATATGTGAGCTCCCAAGGGTGCTTGTATCATGGGCTCTATGAGGTGAGAGTCAGGTTGTGTGCTCCATTGGGAGTTTGTGCCACAACTCAAGCTTGTTGTGGGTAAGCCTGGAAATGGGGATGCATTGAGTGGAAAAGAGTCTCATATATAATTTCAAAAAAAGACAATGTCCGATAAACTTGAGCAATAGGCATCCTAAACCGCTAGTTATTTTGGGAACCAAGCTCATCTTTACACATGCCATGTTAAAGTTGGATCCAAGTTTATCCAAGTCTGACTAAACAAAGTCAGGAGACCATTTCCTACGTATTGCCTACAGGAACTCTCACGATACCTACAAATGTCATTCTATTCCAACTAATAGATGACAATTTCCAGGTTTACCTTTTCTTTTCCTTTTTCTTTATTTTCACGTAAATCCTCAACTTTAGTCCACATTATATTAGGTAAACAGAAAAACGTCGATTATCACATTTGCTCTGTATAAAAGCTAACTTGACCTGGGACCAAGACCATAGAAGGGGAAAAGGGGTTCAGGTCCAATCTGTTAGGAAGCTTCGAATTAGTTATAAACCACCAATAACCTCAATTGATCATAAATAATTTAAACAGGAGCCAGAATTCAATTCTTTGCATAAATAACCAAAATAAATAAATAACTACGAAAATCCAACCAAGTATGTGGACTTACATAAAGAGAACCTTTAACAGCAGCACAACGACAGAAAGCTTGAGGAAGTTCCCCCTGGCCATAAATAGGATAAATAAATGCCCCTGATGCACTAGGAAACCTGCAGAACAGAATACTTTAAGAGCCAGCACAAACAACAGAATTTCAATCAACGTGAAATTCAGCCAAAGTGGAATATGACCCATATAGTTAATCTCCTTTTATGTTTCCTAATTCTTGAATTATAATCCACTCGTAGTTATCAAGCGAGAACAAGAATTCTAAGTAAGATCATTCCTCCTTTCGAATCAAACCATGTTCAAATAAAACACCAGAGTTTGAAAAGCTCTGTTATAATTTTGAACTGATCTGGAGGCCTCACTCTAAAGGACTCTTCATGGTAAGCTCTGCATACTCTTGTTTAACTAATCAAGGCCATCAACCTCACTTGGCTGCTGCTGCCTGGTCACTCTCGGGTCCTAGGAAACAAATTTTCTTTGGGTGGTGCTATTTGAGGGGTAGACTACCACCTAGAGATTTGTTGATGAGAATGGGAATTCAGATTCAAGATGCCGTTTGTCCTTTATGTAATACTGAAAGTGAGTCACTCAATCATACATTGATCCATTGCCCTTTCAGTTGGAAAGTTTGGTTATTCTTCCTTAATAGATTTGGGCTTATTTTACCTATTCCTCGTGACCTATATGGAATTGTTGCTCTCATTGGCTCCCTCGGTCTTGGGAGTAAAATAAAGCTCATGATTTCTTGCTGCCTAGGATATATTCCTTGGATGATATGGAAGGAAAGGAACAATCGAATTTTTCAAAATAAATCCAGCTCTTGGACTGACCTTTGCAATCGAATCACAACTCAGATTGTTAGTTGGCTGAAAATTAACAAGGCTTTCAAGAATGTTGAATGTAGCACGATATGGAGTTCCTGGAATTTACATGCAAGAGAGGGGAATGGTAAACTAGTTAGAACTATTGCTTGGCTTCCTCCACCCCCAAACTCCTACAAGCTAAACTTTGATGGGTCATCTTTTGGAAACCCGGGTCTAGCTGGAATTGGGGGCCTGATCCGGAATTCAGCTGGAGATATACTACTCACATATTCAGGACCACTAGGTATTAATGAATCCACGATTGCAGGAGCTCAGAGTCTACTCCATGGACTCAAATGTTTTCTCAAGTATCATTTTGTTGGTCCATTGCATGTTGAAGGTGACTCCCAAGTTCTGATTCAATGGTGCAAGCATGATCTAAGGCCTCCTTGGCGAATGCGTTGTATCATTGATGACATTAGAGACCTTTCATTTATTGTCACTAGTTGGAATCATGTATTAAGAAGTGTCAATGGTAAGGCTGATGAGTTGGCTAAGCAAGGGACTGTTGAGCAACATATTGTTGTTGTCTCCCCCTAGCTTCATGTAACCTTTTTTTGTATTTGTTGTTGTACTCTTTTCGCCCATTTGGGCCACAATAAATAAAATCTCAACTTTCAAAAAAAAAAAAAAAAAAAAAAACACCGAGTTTGACAAGCTTCAAACATTCAGAAACAAACAATTACTAAAATAGCATAAAAACCAAACAAAAAATATCATCCATTTGCATGAGAAAATAGTTATTGCAATTCAATGTCAGATAAAATTCTAAACAAGAACACTATTCGTTTTTTTTTGTTTGTTTGAGAAGAACACTACTCTGAAGAACCTAGGAAGAAGGAAAGGTGAAGCAAAATAAATTGAGAATTTACAAGTTTAAGAGAATAATGAAGACAAAAGCACTTAAAAGAACAAAATGATATAAGCCTCAGCACATGGATGATTAGAAAGCTGACCGGCCCACAGATGCATGATACAGAGCTAAACTTTCAATTCCATCTTTTGTTCTCAAAAGCCTCTTGCTATCCTTGGGGCTCTCTTGATCATAATCTGCCATAGCTATTGCATACAGAATTATCCTGCACCACAGAATGCCACTCATTAGCAAGTTTAGTTAATGTACTTGAGAGTCAAAACATAGGTGGAAAATGAGATTTATGCACTGAATCCAAATGGACTCAAAAGTAGCATTAACTGATCATATAAAAGAAAAATATGGAGCCAAGCAACCCTGATTTCCTACAAGCCTGTACAAAACAATATGAAAAATAAACACTTTCATTAAGAAAACTACTGTAGAGCCAAAGTACAGCTATGCAAAGAGAAAACACACCAAACAAAACAAAAGGAATGAAATACCCCAAAGCAAAACACAGGGGCCAAAAACAAAATGTTACCTGATGACACTTTCTGAACCAATGCACAGGCAATGTCAATGGCGCCATAGGAGTATTGAGCCAACATGCATTGACATTTTCAACACATATGTTGAGCCTCATCAAAATGCATCAATAGAAAAAGACAGATGGATGAGGAAGCTCTTGAGGTGGCTGATTTATTAGAGGATTTAAGTAAGTCATATTTAAGAAGGGATCATGATGATGAGCTGTTATGGAGACCTCACCATATAAGGATTTATTCAGTCAGCTCTGCATATTCTTGTCTCACTAATCAAGGTCAACATGCCCATCATGCTGCTATAGCCTGGTCAATCTCATGCCCGAAAAAGCAAATTTTTTTTGGGTGGTGTTGTTAAAGGGAAGGTTGCCTACTCGGGATGCCCTACTGAGAAGAGGAATTCAAATTCATGATGCGACTTGCCCATTATGCAATGCTGAGCCGGAATCCCTCAACCACCTTTTACTCCATTGCCCTTACAGCTGGCGAATATGGGCATTCTTTTTTAACAAGTTTGGGTTTAATTTCCCTATTCCTAGGGACCTGTTCAGCATCATTGCTATTGCTGGCTCCCTGGATATTAGCAAGAAGGGGAAGATTATGTACACTTGTTGCTTGGGGTACATTTCATGGATGATTTGGAAAGAAAGGAATTGTAGAATCTTTCAAAACAAAGCCACTCCTTGGGCCAACCTATGCAGCCGTATCACCCATCAGGTTCTTGGTTGGTTAAAAATTCAGAAGGCCTTCAGAAATATTGATTGCAATACAATTTGGGAGTCGTGGAATATACATGCCAAGGAGGGAGAGGGCAAGCAAGCCAGAATCGTGGCTTGGCTTCCTCCACCAATCCATTCATATAAGCTAAACTTTGATGGGTCATCTCTTGGGAACCCAGGACCAGCTGGTGTTGGAGGCGTAATCAGAAATTCAACTGGGGAGGTTTTGCTTACTTACTCAGGACCGATTGGTTCCACGGATTCCACAACTGCTGAAGTTTTGAGCCTCCTACAGGGGCTTAAATCTTTTCTCAAGTTCCATTTTGTTGGGCCCTTGCATGTCGAGGGTGACTCCCAAGTATTAATTCAGTGGTGTAAATTCGACCTCATGCCCCCTTGGAGGCTCCGCTTCATTGTTGATGAGATCAAAGACCTTGCTTATTTTGTTAGTGGTTGGAACCATGTGTTAAGAAGTGCTAATTGTAGAGCAGATGAATTAGCAAAAAAGGGGGTTCACGAGCAGCATGTTGTTGTTTGGACTCCCTAATTATGTGTAACTTGTTTGGTTGTTTGCTGTTTTTCTTAGTCCTTTGGGCTACAATCAATAAAATCACAACTTTCAAAAAAAAAATAATTGGAACTATATCACACAATGGCTAAGGCTAGAAAGCTCCCACCATAGGATGATTCTTATGTTACCACTAGAACTAACAATAAATGCAAAGGGAAGCTCTCGACTATTAAAGAAAACCCTTTAGGATATATAAGGCTTGATGATTCTTATGTTACTACTAGTACTTAAAGCAGTAAAACCATTCTTTTTCAATAGAGGCGTGGAATTTTATTTTAATATGAATAGAACACTATAATTGAAGACTGCTATGGAGGTTCCAACGAGAAATTGATTGGGGCCCTGCCTTAGCTAGCTCATCAGCATAAGTATGTTAAAGAAGTGCAGATACAGGTCCAATGAGTATCGCTGAGGGGATCAGAGAACATTAATCTTCAACTAATGACTGAATTTGGAGTAACCCTCAATCATCTCTAAAATTGCACAGACCTGAAGAATCCCCATCACCTCAGCCTAAGTTGAATTCAGTGTGCCCAGTGGACCAGCATAGGTAGCAAGAACAGTTCCAGTGAGGCCATGGAGTAGTTCACTGAAGCCTGTGGAGCCAGAATTGCCTCGTGATGAACCATCAAAGTTTAGTTTCATGGTGCCCAGGAGTGGCGAAGCCCATGATGATGGTTTGTCCTGCATTTGGCAGTCATGGAGCATCACTACCAAAGGCCAGGATGACTGACGTTGCCCCCGTTTCCTCCAAAGTACATCACAAACTGATGATTCTATTCATGAAATGCTTCATTACCCCTTCCACCTTCTCCCTCCTATTGAAATACCCTCAACTTTCATTCTTTCAAGATACACCATGAAATAATATTACTGCATGTATCAATCATGAGAGTTGAATTTAATTAAACAGATAATTGACAAGAATCTTTAAAGAAATTCATTCAAGTTATAAAAAAGGATTAGTAATTTAGTTGCATTTACTGGAACAGATAATTGATGCCAAACCAATATATTTTACAAATAGAAAGTGTAAGGTGAAGTTGTCCATACGATTTTATCTTTGGTGGCAGTCGGTGCTTCCCCAGGAATTCATAGAACGAGCTCTCCAAATCCTCCTCAGAAATCCTCCTCCCTTCCAGGCCATCACCCAAATTGGAAGAAAAATGCTCCTGAACTAGCTTGAAAAACCTCATCAGCTGGCTCTTCTCTGTTAATCCAAGACTTCGATCTTTAAAAATTGATTCTCTAGAATCTGGTACTGGAGACAGTCTCCCATTTATATATACAAAATTCCCATCAATGCTCTTAAACTCAATGTGATTGCTAGCTCCAGATTTAAGCATCAAATCCACCATCGGATCTGCACATAACAACACCCTTGGCCCGGAGAGATCAAGGGAATAGCTCCTCGAAGGTTCTAGAGCCTCGGGAGCAAAAGAACGGACCTCGATTTCTGAATAGAGAGGACGAGGTTTTATGCTATGAGAGAAATACTCATCAGATGGGGTGGAGGTGGCAACAGTTAAATCCTCTGGCATTATAGAAGGAATATTCTGCTGGGTTTCAAGAAATTGGATGAAAGATTGCAAAGAGAGAGAAGAGAAGTGAGAACCATAGAATGCATTGGGGTCAATATGGAGGACAGACTTTCCTGCAGCAGAAGCACCAGCAGCGAGAATAGACTCGGCAGGCCGGTTCCAACAATAAGAAGATCATAGAAGGAAGGATCAATCAACGGATGAGGAATTGGTTCTTCCATTCTCATAAAACTTTACCAGGTCTTAGCAATATTCCCATCGCTCATTCACCGGATGCTTGTTTCTCCTATAGTTACAACCATTGGTCATAATTTCCATATATACAGTTCCCGAAAGAAGGATTAGCTCCATTGTCCCCCAACAGTACTTTGTTGCTTCTTAAGTTGCTCAATCAGTCTACTCTTAAGTTGCTCAATCAGTCGACCAATTCCCTCTAATAATCGGTCGGACAGTAGAACGAGTAATCGAATACCGTTTGCATCCCTAGTTGGTCTGCATTTTTTTCTTTTGAATAGGCTGGAAAGGCAGGCTTCAGCACTTATTCTCTTGTTCCCCAAAAGTTGAAGAAACACGGTGCTCCGCCTCCTACTTTCTGACGCCAACAGAATCTTCGCAGAATGAGTTCATAACGAGGGAGTTCAGGGTGAGGGAGTTCAGATATGGAGTTCGCGGAGAGGGAGAAGAGAGGGATTCAGACAGAACTCGGACATTCAAAGAGAGTAGAGAGTTTGAGGGCAGGACAAATAAATGTAAAAGAATACCTCTTAGATTCTTCAACGTGGGAAGAAGCAAAGTTTTGACTAAACCCCCAAACATGACAACTCATTATTGTTGGTACTATGGGCTTCCTTTCACTCTTATTTTAGTTTGTTAATAATTTTATTAGAGGCCGTATGCTTACGACCATATTTTACTTTTTATGCCTCACAGAATCAAATATCTATATCATTTTTCTAATTTTATTTTATGTATACGTTTATTTATTTTATCTAAGTAGTTAATTTTTATTTTTACTCAATTTTGTTACTTTCTTAATTTCCATATTTTCTGTAATTTTTTTCTGAGTGGTGATATAAGTACTGCAAAGTATTACTTCGTCGACGGTTTATATCTTAATGTGTAGGAAATAAATTTAGAGATAAAATCTATAAAAATTATTTTTATAAAACCCCGAAGTAAAATTGCTTAGTACTGATATCATTTTTTTTCTCTCTAATGACTGTTATACTTAAGTTAGAAATGTTTTTGGATAAATTTTATTTTAAAAAAATTTCCCTTTTAGTTCAAAAATGAAGATTTTGAAGGACTCTTTCAAATAGGTATGAAAAAAAAATCCTATATGAGAAAACATAGGCAACCACTATTTTAGAGAAATTTGTAAAGTTAAAACTCTAATCATGGATGTTATTGCCATTTATCCAATGATTTAATATCCAAATCAGACCGATCAGTTTAACTCGGTTCGAAGAAAGGAACAATCTCAGTTTTTGTAGAGGCACACCCAGATTTTTTTCATGAATCATCCCTCAATTTGTAAAAGAAAATATCTGAATTTAGGACCTATACAAATAAGAACCAATTCTCTAACATATTTGGACTGCATCATTTTAATGTGACAAAAAGTGTCAAAAGCTAAAGTATATTAAAATAAGAATATAATATTAAATTAGAATTCAACAACTAGTCTAATAGATGACTGATTCTGTTTTTAAAACATTGCTTTTATCTTTTCATTGGGTATTATTTTCTGTATAACACTACATATTATAAATTAAACCTTTATATCTAATATTAACATGAGACCCACATAAAAATATATTTGATTAAATTACCCATAAACATAAAAAATATTAAAAATAATTAAAAATGAAGACAAATAAAATAAAGGAGAGCAGGAAAAAAAAGATAGATATTAAAGCGCCACCCTATCCTTTCTACGTTTTTACATTATCACTACCAGACGTATCTCCACTCTTTGAAATTGAGCATGTAATCCAAAAACAGAGTTGTATTATTGTCCATGTCACCATACATGTCCGAAGCAAGATTTATCAGTTCAAGAGAGGAAACGAATGGAAGATCGTCATCCTTATTGCAAGCAACATAGATGCTGATGTTGTCTCGTTTCGCCACGACGATGGCTTCCCTCCACAAAGGTCTGTTATTGGAAGTATCCATGGTGGCCCAATAAATGGTATTTGTGGGCTCAATTTCTACGTACTTCTCTAGGGCAGTGGAAAGTAGGACAAACTGTTATGTTTATGTTCTCCCCGTCAACTTAATTAATGAAGCTACGGCTCTGAGTGACTGAGTATTCAGTGAAGTAGAGATGTGGTACTTGGACCCTTCCTGCTGCAGTAGATCGAAAGAAAGCTCGATTGATTCCCAAGGTGCAGCTACGTCAATGGCAAACTTGATCACCGTGGCCGGAGGTTTAGCATGCAAAGTGTTGAGTGGAGCCGCAGAAATCACATTAGTATAGTTATTGAGCTCAGAGGGGTATCAAATTCTAGCATATGGATCATCCATCCACCTGCAAAAACCAATTAGAACCGAAAAACCAGATCCAGGTTTGAATATGCAGCACGTTAATCTAATGTAGTTCAGCCCGGGAAATGTTGTAATTGGTGTTGATGAATCTGTGATCCGAGTCCCACCCAGTTACACTGTTATCTTTACCTTTGTAAGAGTTTAATCCTCTGAATGAATTTTTATTGATTGTAATCGGTACATATATATAGGCAAGACACTGCCTTGAAGAAGACTTTGTTGGGAAAATGACTGTCTGAGTAAGGTTCCGGGTCCGGGTGCGGGTCCAGATCCAGATCCTCTTATCAGGTTAAGACGACTTAATCTCCTTCCCCCCTTTTTTTTCCGTCTGTTCATCGAATTAGGGTTTCGAGCGAACGGAATTTTCTGTTCGTGAATGACTCTTCAACAAGGGGGTTTTGACAAAATCTCTTTAGCACGAAGAGTTCCTCCCTACCGTTGAAGAAGAAGAGACGTTGAAACGTTGGGAGAAGTTATAAAAGGGTTCTCCTGGAAACTAAGAGGTACGAAAAAGTCAATCTCTCTCTCTCGCTCAATCTCTTTGTGGCTCAAATATCTCTGATTCTCAGTCTCGGTTTTCTTTCAAAAAAGTTTAATCTTTCTGCTTTTGTTTCTCGTGTGCAAACACGTTGTGTCGTTTCTCTATTCTGGGCTCTCTCTCGACGATTCCACTTTTCTAGCGATGAGTGCACCTCACCGGAAGAGAGCTGCGTCACTTTGGGAGACTTTCGGAACAACGATTGTGCATCCGAGATCGCCGATTGTGCATCAGATGGATATTAAAACCGCATTCCTCAATAGTGATTTGGACAAAGAGTTTTACATACAACAACCTGAGGGGTTTGTTGTTAAAGGTCAAGAGGATAAGGTGTGCAAATTGAAAAAGTCCCTCTATGGTTTGAAACAAGCTCCAAAGCAATGGTATGAAAATTTTCACCACACTCTAATCACTTATGGATATGTGGTAAATGCCTCAGACACGTGCCTGTATTCAAAGGCGTGTGGTATAGACTGTGTAATAATATGTCTATATGTGGATGACATGTTAATTTTTGGAACCAAGGAGAATGTGGTAATTGAAACCAAGACATTTTTGTCGTCCCAATTTTATATGAAAGACATGGGAGAAGCCGATGTAATTCTTGGTATGAAATTAACAAAAACCAAACAAGGTTTCTCAATGAGTCAGTCCCATTATGTTGAGAGGATGTAGAAGAAATTCAATTGTTATGATTTACTGCCTATGAAAACTCTTTATGATCCAATAGTCCACCTTAAGAATAATGAAGGCGAGAATGTGTGTCAAACCGAGCATGCAAAAATCATAGGAAGTGTGATGTTCCTTATGAACTACACTCGCCCGAGCATAGCCTATGCAGTTAGTAGACAGAGTCGCTACACGCATAACCCAAGTAGCGAACACTGGACTGCACTTTATCGTTTAATGAAATATTTGAGAGGCACCATGGATTGGGGACTGCACTTTGGTAAGTTTCCTGCTGTGTTAGAAGGCTATGGTAATGCCAACTGGGTGTATGACAATGATGAAATGAGTTCCACGAGTAGTTATGTTTTTACTTTAGGTGGAGGAGCGATTTAGTGGAAGTCTGGTAAGCAGACTTGCATTGCTCACTTGACTATGGAGTCGGAGTTTATTGCACTTGAGCTAGCAGGTCAAGAGGCAGAATGGTTGAGAAACCTACTGGTAGATGTGCCACTGTGGGGGAGATCGAGTGCTCCTGTATCCCTTCACTGTGATTCTCAAGCAGCAACTGGAGTTGCTAAGAATAGAGTGTATAATGGCAAGAGGAGGCATATACGCATTAGACACAGTGCGGTTAAACAACTTCTGAAAAATGGAGTGATTTCTTTGGATTATGTGAAATCCGAAAGAAATTTAGCTAACCCTTTCACTAAGGGTTTGGCCAGAAAATTAGTTCTAGATACGTCGAAGGGGATGGGCCTTAAGCCCTGTCATTAAGAAGAAAATGGTGGATACCCCTTTCGAGGTCAAACGAAGCCAATTTCTTTCTTGATATTGTTAATCCATCCATATGGCGTGATACTGAGCTTTGGCTCTTATATGAGAAATTGTAGCCCTTTTCTTTGGGTGGTCTTATAGATGGACTTGACAGTTTCTTCATCATTTTTTTAGGGTTGATCATTTCATTGCTCTTAATAGGTCCATAGCCTTGTGTGGTGGTGCTGGTGATACGCACTTAATGGATCCACCTACGTGAGGGTGGGGGTGTAGCCGCCTCCTATGAGAGACTTGGGCTTGTCTTTCTAGAGCACTTATGAGAAATCCTGAGGTTAGCACATGGACTTATAAAAGCGCAACGCCATATCGCGGAGTTCGTTCGAGATTAAGAGTTCGATGTGTGTTGTGAGGGTGTCAAACATGATTCACTAAATTCAAGAGCACTTCACTGGGTGGATCTGTTTGTTGCCTCATTTCACTATGTATCAATTCAAATAAAAAGATATTGATACTTATGTATTCGGCTCTTGTTGCGCCCAGAATAGGAATCATTCCTGTGTGTCATTTTGTGGGGGATTGTTGGGAAAATTATTGTCCGAGTAAGGTTCCGGGTCCAGGTCCCGGTCCGGATCCTCTTATTAAGTTAAGACGACTTAATCTCCTTCCCCCCTTTTTTCCGCCTGTTCGTCGAATTAGGGTTTCGAGCAAACGGATTTTTCCGTTCGTGAATGACTCTTCAACAAGGGGGTTTTGACAAGAACTCCTCAACACAAAGAGTTCCTCCCTCGTCGAAGAAGAAAACACGTTGAAGCGTTGGGAGAAGTTATAAAAGGGTTCTCCCGGAAACTAAGAGGTACGAAAAAATCAATCTCTCTCTCGCTCAATCTCTCTATGGCTCAAATATCCCTGATTCTCTGTCTCGGTTTTCTTTCAAAAAAGTTTAATCTTTCTGATTTTGTTTCCCGTGTGCAAACACGTTGTGTCGTTTCCCTATTCTGGGCTCTCTCTCGACAATTCCACTTTTCCAGCGACGAGTGTACATCACCGGAAGAGAGCTGCGTCACCTTGGGAGACTTTCGGAACAACGATTGTGCATCCGAGATAGTCGATTAAGTCTTTAAGGCAGTGGGTTTTCCACGTCGCAGCTTTGGTCTTCAAATGGATAAGTTTTCTGTTTATTTCTACTTGATTTGGTTGATTGGTTTAATTGATCTATTTGCAATCTGGTCTTCAATTTTTCCATAAGTAAAGATCTGATTGTTTATGTATGAGATAATATATGAGCAACTTGGTTATTGTTTTTTAATTTTTCTGTTTAAATAAACGAGATAGAAATCAGAAGCAATTGATTGATTGATTTGGAAGTTTTCTGAATTCTGGTTCGTGTATTTAATTTGATTCTGATTCATGTTCACGTTTTTTTTATCAAGTAAAGCTTCTGCCATACTTGATTTCATCTTTTCAATTAACTAACAATTGATTTGAGCTTGATGTCATTGATAAATAGAATACTGGAATTAGAGTTTGATTGTAAATCAATTATCATAAATATTAGAATTAAGTGTTGGATGATTATATTAGTTATTCTATTCTAAAACATTAGTTCTTCATTCTGATGTTATGCAAGATTCATGTGTTCTGTATGGTGTAGATCTGCGATGTCATATATCGTATATGAGTTGCTGCATGTAACTTGATTGTAGTCACTAGAAATATTTTGCTTTGGTAGTGTTGTTGTTAAATTTTTAGTTTTGAGAGCTTGATTGTCTCCATATTATTTTTTCATGCTTCTACAGATCCTTCAGACTTTACATAGAGTAAGAGATTGTGGAATCATAAAAACAGAAGGAAACTATAAATATATATGGAATGTCTTCATACAGCCATAACTCTGAAGATTCTCCAAGACTACCTTCTTTGACTAAGATTTGATTTGGTACTCTATCATTCCCCCTCTAGCTAAGCGACTTTGAGAGGACAAAACTTGGTAAAAAATATACAAAAATTGAATGGGAGATAAACTTCTTGTGAAGACATCAACAACTCGATCACAAGTAGGTACATATAGAACTCAAATATGGCCTAAGGTAACTCGCTCTCTGATGAAATGGTAGTCAAGTTCTACATGCTTCACCCGACCATAAAATATTGGATTAATTACTAGCTTTACATGTGGTCGATAAATTATCACGCCAAAAAATCAGAGGATCTTTAAGAAAAATGCGTAACTCTTTAAACAATTGTAGAATCCATAAAACGTTTGCAACATCAACAACTAAAGCCTGATACTCATCTCCAACACTAGATCGGGCAACCTTCTACTATTTCTTAGAGGCTCAAGAAATCAGAGAACACCCTAAGAAAACACAGAACCGGTAATTGAACATTTGTCATCAAGACATCCACCATAGTCAAGCAATTAACATCCGAGAACACTTCCACACTAAGATCGTGTAGGTTGGATATCAGTTCAATAGAGGACAATACCTTTCAAGTATATGAGAATACACTTGACTGCAGTCCAATGTGTTTCCGTCAGTGCCTATTGAAACCGACAAACCTGATTGACAACATATTGAATATCATGCCAAGTGAGTGTGAGATACTGTAAAGCACCGACTATGGCTCTAAATTCCAAAGAATCCAATAGTAAAGTACCTTCAAAATTGGATAATTTATCCCCAAGAGAATCCAATGTAGAGACTGGTTAGACCTCTGATAGAACAAGACATGCTAACAAGTTTGTAATGTACTTGGATTGAGAAAGATGAATTTCCTATGATAAAAATATCATCAACATAGACTGACATATAGAATTTGAAAGATGCACTATGCATGTACGTTAAGAGATTTAGTCCCACATTAAAACGGAGTGAGAAAATCATGGGCATAAAAGAAGGAACCCACTTCTCCATTGTAAGGAGGTCTTTTGGGATAAAACACATTAGCAAAAACGTGCGGGCTTAGGCCCAAAGCGGACAATATCATTACAGTGTGGATATGTGGGTCCATAGGGCCCAACTAGAATTTTGAAATGGTATTAGAGCCACTTTCTGTGCGTGGGCCAGAACCTCCCTATCTGTTTGTGGGTTTGACCCAATTTGTTTGTGGTCTCCAGAAGGCGAGACCTAATCTGTTTGTGGGCTTCATAAGACGAGGTCTAGTTTGTCACGTCTCAAGCTTATTGAAACCTGGTCTGGACATGAAGGGGAGTGTTAAGAGATTTAGTCCCACATTAAAACAAAGTGAGAAGAATCATGGGTTTAAAAGAAGGAACCTACATCTCCATTAATCAAAACATCGAAAACTCGTTGCTCCTTTGTAATTCCTTTATCGATTTCAGCAAAGTGGAATCTATCCCCACTCAAGCGGTTCAAACTATAACCTACTTTAAATCCAGGTTCCTCACAACCACAACAAACCCTCTTGGCTGTCCTTAATATTGTACCCTTACCCCAATGTAACCCAAGGTTGTATTGGTTATCATCAACCTGGAGAACTTCAATGGAGAGCATTGATGGATCCCCTTGACCAGTACTATGAAAGCAAATCGAAAGAGATACAAACGATTGCTCTTCTTCACTGCCCCAACTAGATTCTAAAGAATATATTTGGGTTCCCTTCATAGAATAATCAAATAATGCTTCACCATCAAAGCTCGCATTAGAAGCCGGAGCAAACAAAACTCTCATAGAGTAATACCCATTGGGTACTCCATTGATAATATAGCAATTTTTAGGCTTGTCGGATAGAGGAAAATGCCTCACTGTTTTTAAGAGAGGTTCAATAGAATTTGTCTTCGAGGCATTTGCCGGTCTACCCCCAGTGTAAGCAAAATCTTTGAACTAGAGAGTTTTAGTAGGAGTGCATACATCCATTCAAGCCCCATAACTTATTCGAAGCGCATATGGTTCATTTTTTTACGAAGAAGGAGAAACATTAACCAACAAAAGAAACACCTAGAAGAAGGATATGTTGATTCTCTTTGAGCTCTTGTCCTGCACATAAGTGTGATGGGTGCTTTCAACATCTTTGAAGTCTTTACTTTGTTGAGATCTCCTTTTGCTTGAGTCATCTTTCTCAGACGAGTTGGGTCCCCTCTTCTTTTTCGAATCCGACCACAGCGGTGATGAAACACCGATTGTACTGCATCCTCTTTGAGTCTTTCTTCAGGCCTATTAAAACCTGGTCTAGACGCGAGGGGGAGTTTTTAGAGATTTAGTCCCACATTAAAGCGAAGTGAGAAGAATCATGGGCATAAAAGAATGAACCCACATCTTCATGAGTCTTTTGGGGTAAAACCCATTACCAACACCGTGCGAGATTGGGCCCAAAGAAGATAGTATCATTACAGTGTGGAGAAGTGGGTCCGTAGGGACCAGCTAGAATTTTGACGATGTAGAGTAGTGATGAATCAGCCTGAGACATGATAAAACCAAGTTCCCGAAAAATAAGAAGTGAGACGCTTGTACCTGACATGGGTTTATGCACGGTGCAGCAAATAAGTCAAAGACTCACTCCATAGCAATGGCAAATAAAACAGAGATTCAAACTAACATTGCCCTAGATTTGCACAAGTACACGCATCGTCAAGTAAAAAAGTTCTGGTAAGACCAGGTCGATCCCACAGAGAACCGAAATTACCGAGACTATCCTTTATAACCTATATCTAGATCCCAAATAAGTTGAGATAAGAGTTGTCAGGTCTATAGAATTACCTACTAAATTGGAGAAGTTGTGGGGAGAGGGAACAAGGAGTATTACTGTTCGGAAGCAAAGGGAAGTGTGGATCTATGTGCTATACATATCTAATCTGGTTTCTTCCTCAAGCACATTCTAATCACTAGTGGATCTTGGGGTAAATGTATGTGTAACTGGCTGTCTCTCGCAATACAACTATGCCATCTTTCTTACTCAGGTGTCATACAATGCCCTAAGAGTTCAGATGCCCAACCCTTTGCACACAGCCCTATGGATTAAGCCAAGTAGTAACTCTTTATACCGATACTAACTCATCACTTTTCCCGCTATTTGGAATAAGTGAATTGACACTAACCAATGCCTATCTATTACCCTCTACTCTGTCAAAATCGAGAGTAGATCCTTGATAACAATAGGATGGTGATCATTCACCCACACATTGTGAAGTCCAACATTAACTACACATTAGTGGCATAATAGCACTTGAAACAGGGAATGATCGAACTAAAGATGCATAGACACGACAGATCCACACTCCCTCAAGGGATTTTAGCTAAACATTAAAGTAAAAAGGGATGAATCCCACATTATATTCATCAGATTCATGTGTAACACACAATAATAACAAATTTGTAAGATAAAAGTAAGAAGAGAATAACTTTCCCAACGTGAGACCCAGAAATGCCATGATGTCTCCTTCCCTTGCCAAGGCAAATATGTCTCTTCTCCCTCAGCTTCTACTGCTGCCAAACCAGAGTATCCTCCGCTGGAGCAAAGTTCCTTTGGACTCCTCATACCAGCCCAAGAAGGTACGCAGACCCCTGTCACCAGCCCAGTCTCCCCTTCCTTGAATCTCTTAGGAATGGCTGAAACATTTATGCTCTAACTCCTCAACTCTTCTTCTTGAGCAGAAGTTCCGCTCAGGAAGCTCTCCTCCTCGAGTATCTCTACTTAGGGCTTCTCTACTCTCACTCTGAACACTTTGATAACTTTGCTAACTTGACAACTCCTTTGCAAGTTCCAATTTGTCTTCTATTTATAGGCAGCTGGAGGTGAACAAAGACTATTTTACTCTTCTAGAGCTCGACACCCATGGCGTCGGACTCGTGAGCTGTGGCGCCAGGCTAATTATCCTGTCTATGTGGCATGTGTGGATCAACACCGACTTAATGAGGCCGGGGTCTTGCGCAAGCGCAGGGGCTTCAAGGTGTTTGAGGCATGGGCCTTGATTTGAGGACCCTTTTCCCATCGCTATGTGGTGTGAACCCGCTATGTTGTGGCGCAGATCCTTCTTTATGCCCACTAGAATGCTATGTGTGGAGCCACAGCTCCGCTCTATAAAGTGTTGTGATGCCGGCTCTTCTGGTTTGGTTGGAACTTAGGCAAATTGATCGGTTTTTGGGCTCTTTTAGCCTGATCGAGGATGCTTGGCAAATATCCTGCATATGAAAGGCATAATGGGCTTAAACCAGCTAATTTCAGTCGGAAAACATTAAAACATATGGGTAAAAGGACATGAAATTGACTAATCAATTACGCCCAAACTTAAATCCTTGCTTGTCCTCATGCAAGAGCTTCTATTCACATGCAAGTAGAATTCATGCTACATACATATGATCCGACTTGGTGCTTATAGATAAAGATAAAGTATAAATTCAAGTTGCCTAGTCATTGTACTTAGTAGCTTCACTGAGGGATTCTTCCTCTCTCACTTCCATAGCCTCTGATTCGTTGATTAGTTTATGGTTCCCACGATTCCTGTGTCATCTAGCAATCCATTCCCATGCACTCGAGAGTTTTAGTCCAGGGATTTATCAGCTAATCCTCAGCTCTTCTCTCCACTAATCGTGAGAGATTACCCCTTGGATCTTTAGGTCTTTTAGGTCTTTAGGTCTTTAGGTCTTTAGGTCTTTAGGTCTTTAGGTCTTTAGGTCTTTAGGTCTTTAGGTCTTTAGGTCTTTAGGTCTTTAGGTCTTTAGGTCTTTAGGTCTTTAGGTCTTTAGGTCTTTAGGTCTTTAGGTCTTTAGGTCTTTAGGTCTTTAGGTCTTTAGGTGTTTAGGTGTTGAGGTCTTTTCTTAGGTTGTAATGGGGTTAGGGACCTGGGTAGGACATCAAGATAAAATGAAGGCTCATCTCTTTTGCAAAAGCCTGATTTCTCCTCATTGGAATTTGACTCTTTCTAGAACTCTCCCCAAACTTTAATTTTGAACTCTTCTTCATTTTCAGTACAACTCCACTTCTCTTTTTTGCTCAAGCCTTTGGCTTGTCTTATTGCTTCAGGGATCTAGCTGATTTTCCCTTTTTGAGCTAGTTTTTTGTTCCTTGCAACTTCTCTTCTTTGTTTTGCCTTCTCCTTGAATTTCTTTTCTTTTCTTTTCTTTATGACTCATTTTTTTTTAGCATTTTTTTCTTTTTTTTTCTTCATTCGCCTATCAATTTGAAGAAAGACTCTGAGCAAGAGCCTCCTCCCAATTCAGATATATTATAGCAGATGCAAAAGATAGGTGAATGAAAAGAACATGTTACAATCAAATAGACTTCTCAGCCAAACAATGTGGGTTTGAAAAAAAATTAGAGGTAAAGGTAGGTTCAAAATTTGGTTGACTATGGAATACACATTTGTGGCTAGAAGGGCTCAATCAGTCCAAAGATCGCCTAATTCCTTTCTTTGGTAGAGTATGTCCTCTATTTTGCCTAGAGTTTTGCCAAAGATTAGTTCTAGAATCCTGGAATAACAAACTCAGGTGCACCTCCTTTCATACAACATTCTCTCAGTAACGAGTGAATTCACAAAAATAATATCTCGCGATTGGTTTCTTTCTGATGAGATTGGATTCTTCCCATCATTTGGCTATCAGAGCAAATGGCTAATCACTAAAGATTTTAAAATTTACCCTCATTTTTCATCATGTATTTTTGCCATCACTTCACTTCATAATAACATGCTTCATCTTATCCATTGAACAATAACTTCAGGATGATGCATCATTAGAGCTCATGCATGTAGTAAGAATCGTGACAGGTATGGAAATGCAAAGCTACCCCCCAAACTTTAAATATTACATTGTCCTCAATGTAGTATAAATGGAAAGTAGTTGAGTAAGGAAGCTCCTTGATGATGCCGATTGACCATGTACTGCCAACAGAATTTATATAATCGACTTGGTGCATCAAAATTTATTTCTATACTATAATGAAAAACACACAAAAATAACAAAAACAACAACTGCAAAAATATAAAAGAAAGTATTGCTGGCACCACTAAGCGTGACCGCAAAAGTCTGTGGCGCCAGACCGCACACTGTTTTTACTGTGAAGGCGCACACAGCGCTGCATCAAAATGCTATGACGCCCTTATGGAATGGAAAATTCAAACAGGTGTGTCAAAATAAAACATTACACAAGGGACTTGCATGTTGTTACTCTATTCTTGCCCTCTTCCTTTTTTCACTCTCATATTCTGCTCCAACACTTTTATAATTTTCGCCTCCACTTAGAATTTCTATTGTACCTGAGCTATCATTTGCTCCTGTCTCATCTTTTCTATCATCCTTCACCATATGCATGAGTACCCTCGCAGATTCTTCCTCATTCAGCCATTTAGTTTCCCCACTCCTTTTACTTCCTGAGTGAGCTTCTCCCGTAGGTGCAACACTCTCATTCTCTCTACGTGGGTTAAATTCTGGGAATTCACTTGGATTTATGTGAGGATTTTCTTCTCTCCATTCTTGGACTTGTTCGACATAGCTCTTATAGTAGTTGTGCAACACCTCTAATTGTTGCAATTTCTTCACTATATCATCCATTTTTGTGTTGTCTGTCCATGAGATTGGGTGTGTGAGCTGGAGTGGATTCTGTCTCATGAGATTGGGTGGGCATAGGTGTCTTTCTTTTTTATTCAGTCACCATCCTTTTAACAAATCTCTCATCTGTCAACAGGCGAATCACTTTTGCCCTTTGACGCAATTCTGTAATCAAGGATGGGAAAAATAAACCCAATTTGTCATGATTTTTCACTCATTATTTTGGAGTGCATACATTTTCCTATGTTGATGGACTTGGTCGTGAGCATTGCATAGAGTAAGTAGCCTTTGTCCACTGTCACATCTGATACACGAGAGGGCAATAATCGTGCACAGATAAAGTGAAACCGTACCCTACCTTCTCTGGAAAGGTTGGCTTTTTGGAGTGCATACATTTTAAGGCCCCTCGTGTTGTCTCTGTGTGTTTATCTGTTTATCTGTACGTAAGTATTGTAAGTAGGTGTGTTGTAAGTATGAAAGCATTTTTTATTGTAAGGATGAATACCTTTTGTATTGTAAGGATGAAGGCATTATGTGGATGAAAACATTTTGTTTAGTAAGGATGTGTATTATGAGGGTGGAAGCATACTGTATTGTAACTATGGATTTATATTGGATAAAAGGTTTTGATTTTGGTATGTGTTTCTATCTCTACACGTGGTATTCAACGTTTGTAATTCACAATAAGAGATTTGCGTTATACATGATTTTTTTTCGTACAAGACCATATTCAAATTTCTTTGAATCCCATAAGACATTGATCGAACTTAGTTTCAAGTTCTGTTTCATATCACGAAATTAATGGGTCACTTTATAAGAGATCCCAAAGGAAGTGTTTAGATTCTAAGTTAGCAAGCGGAAGACTACGAGTCACAGATGTAAATTGAAGAGCTAAGCATTATGCACAAGAAAGGATAAAGCGGTCAACTGTTGTTGAAATTTTATTTGAAAATCGGCCCAGATAGAAATACTAAAAAGATAAAATAGCCTGGCTTACGTACTCAGGCTTGCTTATATTTTTACTCACTGGGAGGGGCATCCAAAAGTACTACTGTTGCCTGTATCTTACCCACTGGCAGCTAATGGCATTTCTTATACCGTAGTTTAACGTGCAATTAAACGTAGTTAGTACTACCTAAGAATCTGTATTAGGTCAAATTGATCCTCTAATTTACTCACACCAAAATAAATGATTAACTACCAAGTTATAAAAATTAGAAATCGAGATAATATTATTAATCGAGAAAGTTTGTCCAATTTCAGCTAGCTTTGACAATGACACCATATATTGAATCACCAATCGATTGCCAATTGGAGTTACCCTCATTAAAAAGAAAAATGATTTCAGTTTTGCCATATTTTACTGTGAGTTTTTACATCCTAAGGTGGCTATCCTCCTAGCAGCCTAGTTGGCAGTTTATATAAGGTCTAGGGTTTAGGCTCATCTATAGAATAGGAAGATAGTTCCTACTTTATCACTTACCTGGACTGCCAACGAGGGACGTCACATCATGAGGTAAACCTTCATAGTATATTTTGGCAGTACACATATCACCACTTTAGGTCAAATTGATCCTCTAACTTAGTTGGACTTAGCTAGAATCACAGGAAATTAAACTCTTTATGACCCCTCTACTTGATAAAGGCCCGTTTGGCATCGCATAAATAAAAAATATATTTCTAGGTTTTTGAAATATAATTTTTATTTAAATGTGAGAGCCAACAGAATCAGTCGTCACAGCAACTGTCACATCGCGCTGAAGCGGCGCTAAAGCCGCTTTCGGATGGAAAAGATAAAGGCACCTAGAATTTATGTTTAGATACACCTCCTCCATTGTGAAGATACACCCTCCATCGTGAAATTCGCTCTGATGGAGTCAAATTCCGTCGCTTCGGAAGAGCCAAAAAATAAGACTATTCCAAAGAGACGAAAACTTCTCTTGTGTGGAATCAGTCGGGCATATTTTTTAGGCAGCGTTTGGCAACATATTTTTAACATTACCCTTACAAAATCTACTACAGCTGATTTTGTAAATCGAGTTAACTCGACCTAGGAAAAAGATAAGTATTTTTTATTTAAAATAATTAACGACTTAAGTTTTTAACATGTAAAAATAGCCACATTCTATGGAACTGTCCCTTTGTTGTTTTAATAATTACTTGGCCAGACCGGCTTTGCCTTGATGCATAAAGGCAGGGTGCCATACATACAAAGATCCTTACAATATAATCAGATATTGTGCATATCAATAAGGTGATACGGGTATGTGAAAAGGAAAAAATATAGTCTATACTCTTAGTACTGCCACTGCCCACGTATATACTAACAGGAAATAGAAGTCAAGTGTTTTAAAAAGTAGGATTTCTTGTCTTTAAAAGAAGATTTGCAAGTGTTATTTTCATATAGATTACTTCAATATTTTTATTGAAGTAATTGGCTGTATTTTTGTAATTAACTATTTCTCCTAAGAGAAAAAGAGAGTATTAGGTATCTCCAGCTCTATTTTACTATAAAGTTTACACATTAATGATTTTGATCATTTTATATTTGTTTTACTATTGTAACTATTTGTTTTGTGATATTTTTTTTTTTACATACATCAAACTTATAAAATAACAAGACAGTGATATTGCCAGCCTAACTGTTTCAGTTCCATCATTTCCCTCTTCTTTACAAATAAATTTAAATAAAATTAAAAAATATTTATTTTCTATAATTAAATAATCTTTACACACGTATATGGTGCAGGTTTCCTTTAAAGTGTATTTAATTAGTCTCAATTGTAGAGTGTCTCACAGGCCTTTAAATAAAAGGAAATAACAGAATTGGGCTTAAGTTTGGGCCTCTCATAGCAGCCCTTAGCCCGTTCGTCCGTGGAGGCAAAGTGTTACATTAGTGTAGTGGCTAGCGATATATATATATATATGTCACGGCCCTTCACTCTTTCGTTCCATTCATCTAAACGCCCGCAATTTCAAAAACGGGCGCCACAGCTGAAAGCCGAATGCCTTTATCTCTCTGTTTTCTTCTCTTCCCTCTTCTCTTTTCCTGCTCTTTTCCCTTTCTTCATTTTCTTCGTTTTCGCTTCCTTCTGGCTGCCTCTTTCTGGTGCTCCCGTATCCTCTTCAGAGGCCTCTACATGAAGCTACTGAAACTTGCGATGATATCGACCGTTCGGACTCCTTGCGTCGACGCATCTTTTGAAGGTCGGTCGAGAACGTATCGTTTTCTTCTTTCTTTAATCGTTTTCTTCTTTCTTTAATCGTTTTCTTCTTTCTTTAATCGTTTTCTTCTTTCTTTAATCGTTTTCTTCTTTTCTTTGCTGTTTCTTCTCTATGATTTCTTCGTCTTTGATGCGTATTTGTTGCATTATTTTTGTTGTGATTTTGATCGGGAGTGGGTTTACGCGGTCTGCACCTCCTCGACGTATTCCGGAATGCGGCTGTGAGGGAGCGTTTGATTAATACTGGGAGTGGAACGTCTAATGTTTAATGGAATGTCCGAGTGTCGTGGTTGGGGTATAGAGGAATGCGGATTATTGTTTTTAACATATTCTGTGATTGCAGACAATGGTGCGGCTTATTGTTTTTAACGTGCTTTGTTTTATTTTCTTTAGCGAATATTTTATCTGTTCCAAACTGTGGAGTGCGGGATTTTGCATAGGGTGTTAGAAATTTAGCTTTCTAGTTCCAGCTAAATGGATTTCTCTCTCCAAGCTAAATGGCATTCCGTCCTTTCTTTAATCCGAAGGCCAAATGTTAATATGGAAGCTTGTATCGTGAGTCTGTTTCGTGAATTTTTCTTTATCTGATTTCGAAATTTCTGATTGGTACTCCATTTTTAATGGGGTATACAATGGGCTGCAGGTTCGGTTACTTAATCTCGATTCTGTTGCTGAATTGGGTTCGTTATTTGGGCCATTTTTAACTTCTGTACGAAGTGCTATTGCGTTGTCTATTTGAGAGAGCTAGGCGATACTGTTGCTTTCTCAAGATTGAGACTCTTTTATATATCGAGACAGCGGCTCTCTGCCAAGTTGCCTCCTTCCCAATTAACCAGTTGGTGTGACCAGAGTTCTTGATACCGAGGGATGGTCAATTGCTGAAACAAGATGTGCAGAACTCATTGCGTGCATGCAGCCCAACCAAGCATCTGAAGAGCGGATAAATGCTGTCCCTGTTTATGTGCAGTGTCCCATCATGAAGCTCTTCTTCTGTCAGGTTAGCCATCTTTTATATATTCTCGTGCTTTAATCTCCATTAAATTGTTTGGGTTTTGGTCTACTTCACTTGGTTGGCGCCCATCATCATTATTGTGTGAATATCTATTGTTAAGCCATTTTTTGCATTGAGTTTCTTATTCCTCTTTTACCTGTTACTTTATATTTGTCTTCGGAACGAGGTATCATGTTCAAGTTTCTACAAGTAGAAAATCTGCCAATAATGCTGTCTGTCAGTTGGAATGATACATTTTATATAATTGAACTTGCTGTATTCTTTTATAACTGTTGATTTTTTGCTTCTCTTTCTCCATCTCTCTTTTCCCTTTGTGCCTGCTTGACTTTGTGCTGCTTTCTTTGTGAGAATTATAGTTGTTCAACGTAACTCATATACAACCATTCATTTCTTTGGTTGAACCATTTCATTAAACAATTTTTTATTAGCTTGATTCCCTACAAAAATTGTATCCTCTTCATCCACTGTGTTGTTTTAGTTTCTAGTATGGAGGATAGTTTTCATACTGATTACTACTTCAACGGATAAAGGAAGCACTTGATTTAGTGTTTCTACTACAAGTTTTATCACTGATTCGCTGCTGCTTTGTTTGTTATCTTGTTAATATAATTTCTGTATGTGAACTTTCAAAAAATAAATATAATTTCTGTATGTGTGAAGTTACCTCGAGAGTACTATTGTGCTAGCATTTAAAATTTTCGAGTTCCCTGCATTTTGTTTTTGGTTTTAAATCTTCATCTCTTCTTGATATTCTATTTCTGGTTTTTTTGCCTCACGCTTATCAAAATGCTGCAGTTTTCGCTAGGTCGGCTTGTGTTATAATCTTTATTTGTTCTCTGGGACTTTTAATTTGGTTGTAACTGATATGCATCTTGAAGCTTTTTCCCAAGCTTCTTCTCTCAATCAACGAACCTACTCTCAAATTTTTATTTTTATTTTTTCTTTCACAACTTATTCATTTATCTTTCTTCTGAAATTGGGTTGTTTCTTTTCTTCTCTTGGATATGCTTTAGACTTTTATTTGTGTCTCAATTTCACTGGTTTCTATTTTTCATTAAATGGTTGATTGTAATAATATATGTCTTTTTTTCGTGTCGTTTATTCGATTCTTTCTCTCATGTTTTTGGATACTCTTTTATATCACGATCATGATATTTATTGTAAAATAAAAAAAAATGAATTCGTTGATCTCAACAAGGATCAATTTGATCATCCCTTTTGGTTGACTGCTTCTTCTATAATGGGTCAATCTGGGGTTATTGGCGAATGATTTCTGGTGCTTAGTACTAAACAAAAATCTTTCTATTGATTTCTTTTATTTTTTGGGTGCAGGACCGTACGTTAAATGATGAAGTTTATTTATGGATGGACTGAAAGTAGCATTGATAAGAGGAGCAAGGGAAGATGAAAGAGCTGGAAAAGGTTTGATTCTTAATGTTGTAACTAGAAGTGCCTGTAGTTTCCCATCATTCCGTCCATCAAACAATTGGAAATAAAATGTAAAGATGTAAGGTGGGAAACCCAGTATGTAATTAACATGTGTATTTTTGTTAGGATGGAAAATGGGACGACATTGGCATATAGGTTGTAATGGTGGCAGTGCCTTTGCTGGTGCGCTTGCGGGCTTGTCAAATATTAATAAAATTTCATTTTTCTGTTTTGGGGGAGGACAGAGGACAGGGAAGACCTTTTTATTTTTCCCTTTTGTCCAACGTCCTCCATTCCCTTGGGCCAGTTTAGGGCCCCTTGTGTTGTGTATCTCTTTCTCCGTCTCTCAAATGCACTCTCTCTTTCTTTTTTGCTCTCTAGCGCTCTCTCTTTTGGCCTCTTGCTCTCTTGCTCTCTTTGCCTCTCTCTTTCTTTTTATAAGAGTATTGTAAGGATGAACACATTGTGTTGTAAGGATGAAAGCATTTTGTTGTAAGGATGAAAGCATTGTGTGTTGTAAGGATGAAAGCGTAGTGTTGTAAGGTTGAATGCGTAGTTTGTTGTAAAGATGAAAGAAAACTGTATTGTAAGGATGAGAGAAAAGAATGTTGTAAGGTTGCAGCCAGTACAAGTGGTAAGGATGAAGCCAGTACAAGTGGTAAGGATGAAGCCAGTACAAGTGGTAAGGATGAAGCCAGTACAAGTGGTAAGGATGAAGCCAGTACCCTGCAGGAGCTAGTTCAGGTCCACGACAAGCCTTAACGTTTGTTTAGTCTCAGACCTCCTCTCTATCATTCAACCCCAGCATTTTTGCTTCCATTCAATCAGAATTAATAACTCTTTTTCATGAGGCGATCTCATTGATGGGAAAAAGGCTGTCTTGCAGTGGCTACGGGATTTTAAGGTATGATTTCTATCTTTCTTCTGTTGAATTTTCTCCTCTTTGGTGACTTAGTTTCCATCATTCTATTTTTTCTTTTGTTTCTCTTAGGGACTGTTTTTAGTTTTCCTGTAATATGCGGATAATCCTTTTCTTCTTTTGAATGTGTTTAAGTTAAATCTCGAAATCTTTGGATTCTTTTTTTCATTTTAAAGTTGACGTTCATGTATGTCTTTTTTCCTGTCTTTTTGTAACTCTTTTATGTTTTTTATGTCTATTCGTTTCGTTCTCTTGTATTTTTTGATACTCTTTTATATCATGATCTTGATATTTACAATAAATAATAACAAAAGATTTCTTTGATCCCAACAAGGATCAATTTGGTGATTCCTTTTGGTTGATTGCTTTTTCTATAAAGGGTCATTTTGGGGTTATTGGTGAATGATATCTGGTGTTTGTACTAAATAAAAATCTTTCTATTGATTTCTTCTATTTTAGGGTGCATGACTTTATGCACCGATTTGCTGGTACCTCGAGAGTACTATTGTGCTAGCATTTAAAAATATTCGAGTTCCCTGCGGTTTGTTTTTGGTTTATAATTTTAATCTCTTCTTGATATGTTATTTCTAGGCTTTTTGCCTCACGCTTATCAAAATGCAGCAGGTTTGTCTTGGTTCTTCTACTATTATTATTGCGGTTTGGGTTATAATCTTTCTTAGTTCTCTTGGAATTTTAATTTGGTTGTAACTGATCTGCATCTTGAAGCTTTTTCCCAAATTTCTTCTCCCAATCAACGAACCTGCTCTGAAATTTTTTATTTTTTTCTGTTACATCTTATCCATTTATCTTTCTTCTGAAATTCGATTGTTTCTTTTCTTCTCTTGGATATGCTTTAGACTTTTATTTGAGTCTCAATTTCACTGGATTCTATCTTTCATTAAATGGTTGACAATAATGTATGTCTTTTTTTTTTCTGTGTTGTTTAATCAATTCTTTCTACTATGTTTTTAGATACTCTTTTATATCACGATTGTGATAGTTACTGTAAAATAAAAAAAATGATTTTGTTGATCTCAACAAGGATCAATTTGGTCATCCCTTTTGGTTTATTGCTTCTTCTATAATTGGTCATTTTGGGGTTATTGGTGAATGATTTCAGGTGCTTAGTACTAAATAAAAAACTTTCTATTGATTTCTTCTATTTTAGGGTGCAGGAGCATATGTTAAATGATGAAGTTTATCTTTGGATCGACTGAAAGAAGCACTAATTAGAGGAGCGAGGGAAAATGAAAGAGTTGGACAAGGTTTGATTATGAAAGTTGTTGAAATGATGTAACTTGAAGTGCATGCTGTTTCCCATCTTTCCGTCTAGCAAACAGTTGGAAATCAAATATAAAGATGTAAGTTGGGAAACCTAGAATGTAATTAACACGTGTATTTTTGTTAGGATGGAAAATGGGGACGGCATTGGCATATAGGTTGTAATTGTGGCTGTGCCTTTGCGGGTGCGCTTGCGGGCCTGTCAAATATTAATAAAATCTCATATTTCTGTTGTGGGGGAGGACTGAGGACAGGGACACCTTTTTATTTTTCCCTTTTGTCCAACGTCCTCCTTTCCATTGGGCCAGTTTAAGGCCCCTCGTGTTGTCTCCCTCTCTTGCTCTCTTGCTCTCTTGCTTTCTTACGCTCTCTTTATTGCACTCGTGCTCTCTTGCTCTCTTGCGCTCTCTCTCCCGTGCTCTCTTGCTTGCTTGATCTCTCTTTATTTATACAAATGTTGCAAAGATGAAAGCATTGTGTATTAAGGATGAAATCATTTTGTTGTAAGAATGGAAGCATTGTGTGTTGTAAGGATGAAAACATAGTGTGTTGTAAGGATGAAAGCAAAGTTTGTTGTAAGAATGAAAGCAAAGTTTGTTGTAAGAATGAAAGCAAAGTGTATTGTAAAGATGAAAGGAAAGTGTGTTCTAAGGATGTTGCCACTAAAAGCGGCAAGGATGAAGCCGCTACCCCTGCAAGAGCCAGGTCACATCCACAACAGGGCTTAGCGATTTTTTGTCTCGGACCTCCTCCTTCTCCAACTCCATCATTTCTGATTTCATTCACCCAAGAAGATTACAAAATCTTTCTCACCGGGCAACCTCATTGACGAGAATATGGCTGTTTTTTCTGCAGCTACGGGATTTAAAGGTTCGTTTTCTTTCTTTCTTCTGTAGAATTTTCTCCTCTTTGGTGACCTACTTTCCATCATTCCGTTTTTTTCTTTCACTTCTTTTTCTGACTGCCTTTAGTTTTCTTGTGATATTTGGATGATCTTTTTTTTTTGACTCTAGGAAGTGTTTTAGTTGAATCTCGATTTGATTGGATTCATTATTTCATTTAAAAGTAGACGTCAATGTATGTTCTTTTCTCTATTTTCTCTTACTCTGTTATGTTTCTCATTCTCTTTTATGTACTGTTGTTGATATTGCAGTGACGAAGTTTGTGAATGAGTAGACTGAACGCAAGCACTTAAAAGTGGAGTGTGGGAAGCTGGAAATCAACGGAGAGTGGCTGGAACGGGGTGTTGGAAAGGGCTGAACAGAGGGCTTGGTTCTCGAAGTTACTAAAACCATGTAACAAGTAGAGCTTGCTGTAGTCTCATTTGGTCCCTCCATCTATCACAATTGGCAATGGAATGTAACTAGATTGGGAACCCGGAATGTAATTACTATTTGTTCTGTTAGGAGGGAAAATGGGAGACAGCATTGGAATATAGGTTGTAAAGGTGGCTGTGCCTTTGCGGGTGAGCTTGCGGGCCAGTCAAAATTTAATGAAATTCCATGTTCTGTTTTTGGGGGGAGGATGAGGACAGGGGAGACCGTTTCAATGTACCCTTTTGTCCTATTGTCCTCCTTCCGTTGGGCCATTTTAAGGCCCCTCGTGTTGTCTGTGTGTTTATCTGTTTATCTGTTTATCTGTACTTAAGTATTGTAAGTAGGTGTGTTGTAAGTATGAAAGAATGTTTTATTGTAAGGATGAATACCTTTTGTACTGCAAGGATGAAGGCATTATGCATTGTGAGGATGAAAACATTTTGTTCAGTAAGGATGTGTATTATGAGGATGGAAGCATACTGTATTGTAAGTATGGATTTATATTGGATAAAAGGTTTTCATTTTGGTATGTGTTTCTATCTCTACACGGGGTATTCAACGTTTGTAATTCACAATAAGAGATTTGAGTTGTACACGATTTTTTTTCGTACAAGACCACATTCAAATTTCTTTGAATCCCATAAGACATTGATCGAACTTAGTTTCAAGTTCTGTATCTTTTCACAAAAGTAAAGGGTCACTTTATAAGAGAACCCAAGGGAAGTGTTTAGATTCTAAGTTAGCAAGCTGAAGACTACGAGTCATGGATGTAAGAAGATAAAATTGCCTGGCTTACGCACTCAGGCTTGCTTATATTTTCACTCACTGGGAGGGGCATCCCAAAGTACTTCTGTTGCTTGTATCTTACCCACTGGCAGCTAATGGCATTTCTTATATAATACCTCTTGGTTGCAGATCTGTAGCAGGGTTTGTTTGTGGTGGATACAGAGGGACAATGGAATGAAATTCTCTCAATTAGCGTAATTAAATGTTCGGAACTCTCTCAAATACAATAAATCGTTGTCGTCCTCTCTGTTTACTCACTTTTTGCAAATACTTTGTAGAAAGTTTTCTTAGTTACAATCCGAAGCCCACTATCAACGTCATTTCCGATTCCATGTTTCGAATTATGGAAACAAGTACAAAATGCTTTTAGATATCTGATGAAGCACACAATGCTTTCAATAATTTTATTGAAAGCATAGTGTGTTTCGAATTATTGAAACACACTATTGAAACAATATATCTGATTTCAATAATAAATTTATTAGCTTTAATAATATATTATATATACTATGGAAACACATTGCTTTCAGATGTTATTGAACCAATATATCTGATTATTGTTTAATAAACTTTTAAGCTAATAAATAGTATGATATATAATTTAATAACTCAATTGCATTATCAAAAGTTTAGCCTCTTTTTTACATAGCAAATTGTGTATCAAATTGAAGCTAGATTTTAAAACAAAATTTCAGGTGTTTTTCAGGATTTATTTGTTTTTATTAGAGGTTGAGTTAGACCTCTTTATGAATCCAAATCATTTTGACTTGAATTAGGGTATGACTAAACTTGAATTTTGGAGACCTCGAGTCGGTTCTTGGGGTCAAAAGCACCAATTCATCCAAGTGATTTGTTATTTTGTGGATGAGTTCTGAGTAGATATTCTTCTTTATTAGTCATGGTTTATCTAGAAAAGAATAATGCTAGCTGTACCTCATGTCAGGGGAAAATTATTGGGTTTTAGGATTTAGAATTTTAGGTTTAGGCTTTTAGGATATTAGGGTTTTAGAAAACAACTATTCAAAAAGAGGCCAACCAGGATTCGGTTGTGGATGTCAGTTGTAGCATCCACATACCTTGTGGAGGTGCACCTAGCATTACTCTATAGAGGTACACCAGTCGAGAACCATCCGACATGCATTGGGTGCAGCTAATTGGGTTTAAGTTTTATGATTTTATTATTTTAACGTTTTATGATAAGAAGCTATTTTTTTCTTCAACTTATGTTAATTCTATCAAACCTAAACTTTCTAGTCTCTTGGGGCATATTAATTCTATCAAACCTAAACTTTCTAGTCTCTTGGGGCATAAGCTCAAACAGCTTCTGCACCAAAGAGCTTGAAACTGAGTTAGTCAAATAAGAGACGTTAGCATACAGAATCAATCAAACAATTTCGATATCACTCAAAGTTCCCCGGCAACAATGCCAAAACTTTGACTGGGGTTTATGCGCGATGCAACAAATAAGTCAAAAACTCACTGCTTAACAATGGGGAATAAATCAGATGAATAAAACTAACATTGCCCTAGCTTTGCGTAAGTACGCACATCATCAAGTGATAAAGTTCTGGTAAGACCAGGTCGATCACACAAAAAACTGAATGAACTATCGAGCCTATCCTTAATAACTTATATCTGGATCCCAAATAAGTTGAGAAGTTGTGGGGAGAGCGAATCAGGAATATTATTGTTCAGATGCAAAGGTAAGTGTGGATCTATGTGTTATACATTATCTAATCCAATTTCTGCCTCAAGCGCATTTTGATCACTAGTGGATCCTGGGGTAAACATACGTGTAACCGGTTGTCGCTCGCATTACAATCGTGCCATCTTTCTTATCTCAGGTATCATGCAATGCCCTGAGAGTTGGAATACCCGAACCCTTACACACAGCCCTACAGATCATGCAAGGTAATAACTCTGTATGCAGATAGTAAATCATCACCTTTCCTGCCATTAGGAATAAGTGAACTGATGCTAGCCAATGCTTGTCTATTACCCTCTACTCAGTTGATATCGAGCGTAGTTCCTTGATAACGATAGGATGGTAATCATTCACCCACACATTGTGAAGACCGACATTAACTACACATTAGTGACATAGTAATGCTTGAAACAGGGAACGATTGAACTAAAGATGCATAGACACAACAGATCCACACCCCTCATGGGGTTTTAGCTAGACATTGAAGTAAAAGGGACGAATCCCACATTATGTTCATCAGATCCATGTCTAACACACAAATGATAACAAATATAAATGATAAAAGTAAGAAGAGAATAGCTTCCCCTAGGTGAGACCCAGAAATGTCACAATCTCTCCTTCCCTTGCCAAGGCGCTGATGTCTCTTCTCCCTCTGCTTCTACTGCTGTCAAACCAGAGTATCCTCCGCTCCAGTGATTTCCCTTGAACTCCTCACACCAGCCCAAGAAGATACGTAGAACCCTATCACAAGCCCGATCTCTCCTTCCTGGAATCTATCAGAAATGACTGAAACGCTTACACTCTAACTCCTCTGCTCTTCTTTTGGGCAAATGTTCTCCTCAAGAAGCTCTCCACCTCCGAGTATGTCTACTCACACTAAACACTTCGATAAATTTGCTAACTTGGAAACTATTTTGCAAGTTCCAATTTGTCTTGAACAAAGACTGTTTCACCCTTCTGGAGCTTGGCACCCATGGTGTCAGATTCGTGAGTTGTGGCACCAGGCTAATATTCCCGTCCGTGTGGCATGTGTGGATCAGCACCAACTCAATGAGGTTGGGGCCTTGCACTAGCGCAGAGGCTTCAAAGTGTTTGAGGTAGAGGCCTTGATTTGAGGTCGGGGAGCTACCCTCTTTTATAAATTCTGATGCTTGTGCCCTTAGCCAATCACTATGTGCAGTGAACTCGCTGTGTTGTGGTGTGGCCCAAACGTGCTGTAGCGTGGGTCCTTCTATATGCCTACAAGAATGCTATGTCACGGCTCTGTTGTGTGGAGTCGAGTAGTGGCGGCTCTATTGCTTTGGTTGAAACTTAGGCAAATTCGTTGGTTTTTGGGCTCCTTTAGCCTGATATTCTCGAAGTTGGCTCTTCGGGCATGTTTGGCTAGAGTCTTGCATATGAAAGGCGTAATGAGCTTAAAACGGCCAAATTCAGTCGAAAAGGCATTAAAAACATATGGGTAAAAATCGACTTGAAATTGATTAATCAATACCATGCTCGAGGGTTTTGTTTTAAGCCATAGAGAGACATATATAAACAACACACTACTTCTGAGAGAGATTTTTTGACAAACCCGGTAGGCTGGAGTAACCTTCCTCATCTAGAGTACCATTCAGAAAGGCATTTGTAACATTGAGCTGATTAATAGATCAATTGCAACTAGCAGCAATAGTTAAAATTGTACAAGTCACTAGCTTGATGATTGGACTGAATGTTTGGAAGTGATCATGCTTTTCTCACTAATTAAAACCCTTAGCAACCACCAGGTTTTATACCTGTCAATTGAGCAGTTTGGTTTTCTCTTAATTCGGAATACCCTTTTACTTCCAATAGCACGATGTCTTGGTGGTAAAGAAATAAAAGACCATATTTGGTTAGCTAAGAAAGTATTAAACTTTGTTTGCATTGCGTGTCATCATTCCAGATACTTCTCTACCTAACTCAAATAGGTCAGCTCAATGGGAGAGGCTTTAAGTGGAAGAGGAAGATGAACAGAGTGATAGGTCTTGGGTTTAAGGCTGCTAGTCATGAACCTGGTCATCATAGGATGAATAGTCCGTGTGCTTTTGGTAGACTAGTAAGGTGAGGTTGGTAGGACGGGTACTAAACGGGGTAAGTGAAGGAGAGGAAGGTTGACTGTCTACTGGAAGATTTGATCGGATATTGGTTTAAGGACATTAAGCGATAAAGGTAAGAGACTTACAAGTTTAAATGAGGTAGTGATGGTGTTCGATGCTCAAGGCAACGGGGCCTTGGAGAGAGGAAAGATCAATTGGCCGAAGACCATATTGCGACTGGCATATGACCCATACAAAGTCAAGACACCTATAGCCCTTATAGTTAGAATTGTAACCAAGAAACAACAAGTAGTAGATTGATCCTCTAATTTATGTGTCAAACAAGGGCGAAGATGTGGATTACAACATAAGCAAGCAACCAAAACCATGAAATTTAGAAAAGATGGTAGTTTGTGAAAGAAAACTCCAAATGGGCTTTTCGTGGACAAAATAGGTGTTGGTCACCGATTTATGTGAAATACAATGGTTAAAAAGAGTGGAGTCCTAGTGACGCTTAGGCATTATAGCCTGCACAAGCAAGGTCATACCCATCTCAATGATATGCCAATGTTTGCACTCAAGTAGGTCATTCAAAACTTTATGTTGAATGCCAGACTTTGGAAGAATTGTTTGAACTCTTTTGCTTAAAAATATTCAACACCCCCATCATTTTGAAAATATTTGATTTTAGCGGAGAAGATATTTTCAACAAGAGTTTTGAACTTAATATTTTTGTATTGAAAACATTACTTATCATTTTATGTACATAAAATTATGTATGCCGACGGTGATGGTAAACAAATGATATATATTATCTAAACCCATGAAACGACATAATGGGAGAGGGTCCCCAAATGTCTATAGAGACGGAATGTAATATAGATGGTGCACAATTTTGTGACAAGGAGAAATTAAGAACAATGGATTTACAAACACGACATGCATCACATGAAGAGCGTTTATTAATACTAGAAATCTCAATATTCATAAAACGAAATACATCTCTTATAACAGAATAACCCGAATGACCAAATTTGTGATTCCAAAACTTGAAAATAGATACAAGAGAAAGCAAACAACAAGGAGAACTTAAAGGCCATTCCAATTCTTCCCATTGAGTAGGAGCTTGCTGGTATTGGCTTCCTACACAAGAAAGTCATTGGAATAAAAAACATCCACTCATTCATGGTCAGTGGTGAGTCCAGAAACAAATAACAGATTTTTTAGTAAATTTGGAACCTAAAGAACATCACAAAGGGACAAAGAGTTATTAAGTTTGTGGGAGCCAACAACAGTGATAGGCAAACCTGTTTTGTTGCCGAGAAGGACTTGATCCAGACCATGATACAATGAGTTTTCTGTCAGAAGAGAAGAGTTGGCGGTGATGTGATGAGACACACCAGAATTGGCATACCCAGCCACATCGTGCTAGCTATCAAGTTGACCAGCGTTCGCCTGAAGTGAAGTAGACTGTTAATAATTGGGATTAAATCTATTATGACACTGAAGCTGTAGCCCCAACGCATACAAATTTGACACTTTGGACGGTTAGAATTGTCTACACGATAGTTCAAACCTCCGTTTTGGCCTCGACCTCCTCCGTGGTTGCGTCCTCTGTTAGAGCGACGTCGGCTATATCCTGTTGGCTCCACCCTGACCTCCTTGGGAAGCAACATTGACTGAGGGTCAGGTGGAGAGATTGAATTGCTCTTGCAAGTCTTGAAGAGTATCGAAATATACTGGATCCTCTCGGCTTGTATCATTTTGGGCAAAGAAGTCAGGTCCAAGTCAACTAACCACGTAGTGTGTAATAGTGTGGCCATCCAAAGGTTGCCCGATCCCAGGATGATCATCAATGATAGCTTTTACTTTTTCCACATATGTGAGCATGGATTGGGAGCCTTCGCGCAAGTTAAAGTGTATAGAAGAGATGGTTTAACCAAGCTTGAGATGAGGATCCATGCACTTTCTTAAGCATTAGCCACATGGTAAAAGCAGTGCTGAGTGCCAAAGTCTGATGAAGTGCACATAGAGAAAGAGTTGCAGCAATCCAGCTTTGAATCGTCCGGTCCAGGGCATGCTATTGGATGTGCAATGGATTTATATCTGGGGCTGAAAACTCGTCAATTGAAGCATACCCATGAGAGGTTGGCTCTTCATGATTGATTCGAACTATTGACGCCAAAGAGGATATGTATCCTGATCTTGTTTGATCGACACATAGTGTGTTATATTTGTGATGGTCACGAAGAACTGACCCATGTCTCTTCAAGATCTAAGCATAGGCCATGAGAAGAAGAATGCGGTTGTGAAAGAGCAAAGACAATGGGACTAGCACAGGATTGTGCGGACGAGTCGGCCATTTGGTCCGGGAATACGAAAAGAGAATATGAGAAGAAAGAAGAAGATAGAAGAAGAGGAGGGTAGTTTGGAAGCTTACGCCCTAGGTCTTGTCTAATACCATGGAAGAGGTCAATCCTCTGAATGAATGTTTATTGGTTGTAATCTGTACACATATATAAGGAAGATGTTGCCTTGAAGAATACGACTTTAGATATATTTACAAATTGTGTGAAATCTTAAATACAGATGGAAACTATACATATGGAATATCCTAATACATATAGGGCCCTGAAGATTCTTCAAGATTACCTTCTTAGATTGAAATTTGATTTGGTATTCTATCATCCTCCCCAATTGATTTTCAACAAGTACCCACTGAGTTACATCATTGTGGCAATTTACGGAAATCTTGTTTGTTTTTGCATGGTAGGCTAAACCTGATTTTTTTTCTTACCCGAAAATCTTGATTCTCAATGAGTGTAAGGTTTTTGTATATGTATCTACATTTCTATAGGTATGAATGAATCTGCCCGCATGCATTTATGAGCCTGTGGATCCACAATAATTTGTAAGTGTATGGGCCCACAATTTTGTGAATGTGCTGATGCGTAAGTGCTTGTGTGTATGTATTCTACAAATTTACAAGAGTATGAAATTATATGGGTCCATACCTAATATTTTTTTGGAAAATGCTAGTTGCACCTATGTGCAGTACCTATCCCACATATATGTTAATTTAAACCATTGATGCCTAGGGTTTATCCTTTAGAATATAGGATTTTATAAAATAAAAAATATTTTTTTATACATGGGATAGGTTCTGCCCGTAGGTGTACCTAGCATTACTCTATTTTTATGTGAAAATGTATAAAACCACATTTAGTTGAGATTGTAGGCTTATAAGCGTATGAGAATATGAGATATGCAATTTTGTATGTTTGTGATCATAAATATCTAGGGACATAAGTAATTATGAGTGTAACCCATAAGTACTTGTATTTGTATGATCCACAAGCGCTTGAATATAAATACCTCCTATATATGTAAACTCATGTACGAAACTATGTACCTGAAATATATGAACATGTACCTTTATAGAGTGTACACACCTAGAGTGTATGCATGTACCAGGATTTTTTGTGCATGTTCCTAAAAGTAGGTGTATGCACATAGAATGTTGTGGACCTAGTGTATTTTGTAGTTAAAGTGCCTACTTAAACTTTGTATCTGAAGTGTATACCTCAAAGTGTGTGTATGCACAAAGTATTTGTTCATGTAAAATATATATATCTTATCTTAAATGTGCATATTCCAATTGTGTATAAACATAATATGTATGTCCCTAAAACTTATGTAGATGCAACAAAGTATATGGGTGACTACAGTTTAATGGGTACCCGTTGGGAGCGTAAATGGGCGCCCATCTATTAATGGGCACGGGTATGCCGTGATTCTCATTTTCTTTTATGTGACAGTATGCCTTTTTATCTTTTATATCATCATGATATCATTGTAGGTCAACTAGTAGACCAACGTACTTCAACTAAACAGCATTGGGGCCTATTTTATAAAATCATTTTTTGAAGTTATTTGGATTTGGAAGGCTAATAAAAAATTGTTTTCCCAAGATTCTATACTTATAAAATCACCAAATTCTCTTTCAGTCTAACCCCACAAAAAGAAAAAAAAAGATATCTTATTAAAAATTTAAAATCATCATGATGTTATCTCTTAACTTTTTTTTTTGAATAATGATATCACTTGATGATTGCTGCATAGTTGGCGGTGTAAGTAAGAGACTTGGGTTTAGGGTTTACCCATGGAATAGATTGATAATATTTTATTTAAAAACTAAAATCTTACAGATTTTATCTCCAAGTTTATCTCTTATTAAGCAGCAACGTGGACACCGCATCAGAATGTAAAGTCTTAGAAGTAAAAATCCGCAACACTTGTATCACTGCTCTTTTTTTTTTTTTTTTTTTGAAAAAAGAGCAGTGATATAAGTACTGTGGGTTTTTACTTCGAGACTTTACATCCTGACGTGGCGTCTATGTTGCAATTTAGTAAGAGATAAACTCATAGATAAAATTTGCAAGATTTTAGTTTTTTAATAAAATATTATCAACCTATTCTATGGGTAAACCCTAAACCCTAGATTTTCTCTTACATAGACCGCCAACTATGCAGCCACGTCACGGTGTAAAACCTCGAAGTAAAATCAGGAAGTACTGATATCATTTTCTTGAAAAAACTCATATTATGCCAAGAAACTGTGTTTTATAAACTTAACCGATGATCGAACCGGTGGAGCTTCCAATTTTGGTTTTGGTTCAACCATTATGAGTTGTATCTCATTAAAAAAATTCATAATAATATTTCTATTTACAAAAAACTAGTTTAAAAATACAAAAAACTATTAAAAAGCTAAAAAAGGTAACTAGACCAGTTTAATCGGTCCGGTCCGATTCACGGTTCAATGGTTGAACAGATAAAACCGGCCAATCAACCAGTTTTTTTTACCATTTCGGGGTTTTTAGCAAACTAAACAGTTTCAAAGCCTTGGTTCCTATTGAACCGGTCAGGAAAAACTAAAAGCCTTTTGTTATTCCATAACTTTATAAGTATTTATATATCTAATCGAAATACTATACAACCTCTAAGTAATCATTTGTAGTGGAAACACTTATTTTATGTATAGAATTTATAATCTTTGTTTAGTCAAATAATAAATTAAATTAATTTATTATAAAAACGTAAAATTCTCATAGAGTAGTGATAATAGTACTGCCAAATTTTATTGTGAGGGCTTACAACTATTCTTATTCTATGGAACCAAATTTTATTGGCAATGTAGATAAGAGATAATAGTACAAACTATTCTTATTCTATAGGTAAGCCTAAACCCTAAACTTGAATGTGGATTACCAACTAGGCTGCCAGCTGGACAACCAAATCACGATGTAAAAACTCACACTAAAAACTCGAATTACTGAAATAATTTTTCAAACTTATAATGTTTACTTCTTGAGTAATAATTTACGTACTTCATGATTTTACATTTAGAAACTTACATCCTCAGGAAGCTGAAATGAATCCATGTTTACTTATTGCTCTTGGCAATGGTCTGGTTTTCTGGGTAAGGCAACAAATTAACTTAACTATCTGACATGAATGATTACAATGCCCCCTGTACTGCAGACCTCTGTTTCTTGGTGAAATAAAGCCTCGTGGAGGTTAGCTAGAGAACCCAAATTTCCGAGGTCTAATGCGGATTCTCCTTTTCTTTCTCTCAGAGAACGGCCATAAACTTCTCGAATCTCACTCTCAAGGATCCGAATAGCTTTCCCATGGTCCCATGTGCAAGTAATATGAAAATATATAACTGTCCCTTCTGCCGTTTCCGGCCAAAATCCAGAACATTGCATTAATCGCCACTCGGCTTCGTTACTTTCCAAGTTGTGGAGCTCCCTCCATTTCGACGATGGCGGAAGACGACGACATAGAACTGCTTCACGTTCAATGCTGCTTCAGAACGTTGACTTCGTCGCGTTTCTTCTCTGGACGAGGGAAGAAATTGCAAGTTGAAGGTTTACGGAACATCTTTCATGGAACGTACTGGGAGATTCCGTTTCACTGACAAAGAAGGGATGGGAGACTCAACAGAGTCGGACGAAAGTAGAACCGGTGAGACGTCATTCGACTCCTGTATCGGGGATGACGACTTGAAGCTGGAATCCATGACAGGCAAGGTACTTCATGAGTACGTATTTACTGTATTCCAGCGGCTAAAGGTTTTTGTTTTTAAATTGTTTTTAGATAGATATCTTTTTGTCCAGGTAATTAATCGCGTTCTTCCATCTCTAAAGCTTATTGTTTTAGTTTGCAGTCCTCTTTTCTCTTCTTTGTACCGGATATAATATGTTTCTCTCAATTTTTGGATAATTAGGGGATCAAACACCTCTGCTCTGAGCTTCTTAAACTGAAGAACGCATCAGATGATGAATTCTACAGAAATGTTTGCGCACAATATGCGACATTTTTAAGGTTATTCTGACAAATATGGTTTAATTAAAAGTAAAAAATTTAGTACGTTGACTTTACCTATTCAGCTTCGCACTGCGACAAAAGTGACGGTGTATCTTTTCTATGCTTATGTCCAGCATTTTTGACAAAGTGCGAAGCCTGGAATGTGAACTAGCAGAAATGAGACAACATCTCTTAAGCCAAAGAAGACTCGTACATGATCTAATGAGTGCTGATCATCTACAACTTCTATCTGAAATATCACCACTACCAGTACTTGAAGAAGATTCGTGTCCGGATCCATGTCATCTGAGTAAGTTAGAGACTCACACTCAAGCCATAAAAGACACAATGGAGATCCTCCTCATAGAACACAGATTTGATGAAGCTTTATTAATCTTTGAGCTGGAAGAAGCTAATATTAGCATAATATTGGAAGAAGAAGTCTCTACACCAGATACTTTAGTAGATTATGATCGCTCATTGTCAGAACTGAGGAGAAGGCTCGTGAAGCAGTTATTATTAGAAGCAGAGCACCTAAAAATATCTCCTTCTGAGTTTCAACAAATATTGTCTAGACTCTCCAGGCTTGGGGAACGTTACCGGGCTAATACTTTGTTGGTCCAATATTACCGTAGACGCCTTGCACACGGCATTCGTGACTTGCAGTGTTCCAAACAGTTCTTGCATGCAGAGAACATTACAGAGCATGCAAAGATACTGTTTTTCACGATTTCCCAGGCTGCTAAGAGCTATGTAATGTTGTATTGTGAAACTTCTCCCTACTCTGACGAACTTCTTCAATGGGCCGAGGAAGAAACTAAAATGTTTGCTCATCGTTTTGTTGCTTATGTAGATTCTGTATCAGAGACAACTGGTGGGTTGTTATTAGCTGCAGAAGCTGTTCAAAATGTAGTTGGAATCTGCTCTTTGTTAGATTCACAAAGGATGTTGCTTACACCTTGTCTTATTAAGCTAATTCAACCTTGTGTAGAAAAGGTTCTACAAATACATGTGGGCGATCTTAAGAAAGTCGTTAGAGTAATTGCATCAATTGATAACTGGACCCTAGGAAAGTTCTTTGTTTTTGGCCTTCGAAGGTGCAAAGACTCTCCTTGTGCAATAGAAGAGAAGCCAGAACGCTATCTGCTTACAAACAGTGGAATGAAGCTTGTGAGAATAATGCAGGTGAATTAAGAACGTTTTTAATTCTAGAAGAATCTCATTTCATTTTGGAGAGTATAATTACAATTATTATAGAATAACTGCTTTTCCCTTTTTTCTTTACATTTTCTTGTTTATGTGCTTGCTTCCAGGCTATTGTTGAAGACAGCTCCCCGTTGGTTGTCCTCCAAATGGACAATTTGATTCTGCAAGGGCTTGGTGACTTATTCATTGAGTATGTTGAAATTTCCGAGAGGTCCATCTCAGTCAATGGAAATGCTATAGAAAGAGACAAGCTAACATTAAATCTGGCATCAACTCTGTCCCAGCAGCTGTCGGTTTTAACTAATTTGTCAACCCTTGCTTTTCAAATTTTCCCTAGCATCGCTAAAGCCATCTTTCAGGGACACGATCATTCGGATGATGATAGTGAATGCACTGGATGTTCACAAAACGAGGAACTCCAGAGCTGGATATTCACTATTAAAGAAGCTGCTAATCATCTCAGACACCATTTCAGTGAGCAGCTTGCATTTAAATTTCTATCTCCTGTTGAAGCTGGCTGGGAACTGAGAGCAAAATCTAGTGCTAATAAAGTGGGTCAAATTGTTGTCATGCAAGACCCAACGCCATCTGATGCTTTCCAGGTTCGTTTCTTATCCTCCCAAAACTTCATCTCAAGTACTCTGTGCTGGGACTGATAGCTAACTTTTAATTATTTCTTATCGTCTTACTCTCTAACTTAATTATCTCGGGGACAATGATCAGGAACTTTTTTACATGTGAGGCTGTTAGAAAGACTTGCAAAGGACATATTTGTTGGAGAAGACCTGGTGGCAGAGGATCTACTTAGAGAGCTGATGGTAGCTGTGTTCGATTGGCTAAAGAATAACCAAGAGTTATGTATTGTCACCATAGATAGCTCCATTTCTCAGTTATCCGCCAGTTTTTCCCAGGTATCTTCTGTTTTATGAGGAAGCTGCTGATTTGGAACACTTTCTTAGATATGTAACTTGCCTTCGTCAAACCCAAATAGAGGAAATGAAATGGAGTATTTTCTAGATGTGAAATGTGATCTTTTGTGTTTTAACAGGAAGGAGAAAGATAAAGAAGAAAGAGAGTAAGATGACCAAGTTATATCACAAACCAAATTCGGAGAATGGGGATTTTGCTCACTCCCCTCCCAGAATTTCTTGAGGGGGAAAGTCACCCCTCCGCTCGATGACATTTTGTATCTGTTAAGTGCTAATTTCAGTATGATGTCAACATGGTTCAACTAGCAGGCCAACCTGGTTGAACCATTTTGACCCAGCCCGACCACTCTCTTGGTCACTGTCTGGGGCGAGTTTTATAACAATTATCTTAATATTAGATAAATTTGGTTTAAGAGATCCAAGTCCAGATGTACTCAATCAAACAGTTGATTGATTAAAATAAGAGCCTATAAGTAGGATTTTGGAAAAGAAAACCCTGAATTGGCAATATTATGCAAGTGATACTTCAGAATTTTTTTGTTATACAATGAATTATATGATTTTGAAGTACTAGTTCGAAGGATCTAGCAAGGATGATTTCTTAAGTTTTTGGTTGATGGTCCCTAAAATGCCCAAATCTGCAGATTAAAGTCAAAGTGTGAGGATCTTTTGGGGTAATTGCAAAACATTTTAGAAGTATTTTGAGTGGGAACAACTTAATAGAAAACACTAAAGTACTTTTTTTGGTTGAGAGATCTTGAAAAGACAAAATATTCTTGTAGTGTCCTTCCATTTGGAAACTGTCTTTGGAGAAAGTGTCCTTCAAGATGCATTCAGATGCTTCAGTAAGCTTGCGGTGCTTTTCTTTAACCGTTTGGATGATTAGCTGAATGATTCTACAAAGAGTATCCTCTCCCTGGCACTTTCAGCTTCTTTGGTCTGGTTGTTTGGATGATTAGTTGAATGATTCTACCCAGAGTGTCCTCTCCCTGGGACTTTCAGCTTCTTTGGTCTGGTTGTTTGGATGATTGATTGAACATCTGGTCTTTCTTATCCATTCAGATAATGCTTGTTTGTTCGAACATTGTTTTTTGCAGTGCTTTTTTTTCTTTCTTTTCTCTTCTAGTCTGTTTTTGAGTTAGCCATATGAAAAGTCTGGGTGAACGAACTCTATCTGAAGCCTCTCTCCTTGTTGTTCAATGGTTTGCCCCATGCTGTTCAATTTGTTGGCTCCATGCCATTTGGACTAATTTGACTTCGCATTATTGGCCATCCTTTTGAGTATTTACGGACACCTGGATGGTTGCTCCGAGAGAGTTTTCTCACTTCCTTCTCGGACTGATTAATTAATGGTTGTTACTAGGCTGTTCGGTCAGTATGCCCTTGTCTTTAGCTACTTTTTTACCTCCTTTTATGTGGACCATTCAGATGAATCTTTGTTAGTCGCACTGTCGTGCTATCACTTATGATATCAGTGCTATCCAAACTTCACGCACACCTTTAATTGCTTAAGACTTTGTTATCACCAGAACTCCCCATTTTCTTTTTAGAGGGTATTGTTAAGATGTCAGCATTCGTCAGTCAATGAACTTTTGTTTTCTAGGTTTCTGACTGATTGAATAATATTACCCAATATCTCGTTTTTGCATTGTCATAAAAGAATACAGTTTGTTATTTTTCACCATGTTTCTTAGTTATGTTTGCTTTTTTCCCATTTTCATTTATTATTTTGGTGCTTATTATCTCTTCATTTATACAGTTTGTTTTGGACATTGAATTCCTACTTGAAGTTGCAAGAGTTGGAGGGTATCTTTCAGATGAAGTCATTGAATCCTCTGCGATCCTCATCTCTCACATGAAGACTGCATTTCTTAAAGCTGGATTAGATCCTAATAATTTGGTTTGTAATAATCAGTGGATTAAAAATGCTGCTAAAGCAGCTATTGGGAAGCTACAGGACGCAGAGATCATGGAGAACATGCCACCACATATTAGATCGTCCATGTATGGCATTTATGACTGTGCTGAGGAAGTAAATTTTGCAGATGCAGATAGCTGTTCTTCAGTGGACGATGCTAAAATTTTGTCAGTGCACGTAGATTCTGTTGGCTTGGGTGTTTGGCAGACAGCAACGGCCGAAATTGTTTTAGATTTGAATGAAACAGAAGCCGAGCAAGAAGACTCTGTTGACCTGAAAGACACGGAAGTAGAGATTATTACCCAGGAGGTACACAGTAGGTCTGATCAAATTATTGCTTGTGGCTCTGTCTCTCTTTTGGAATTAAAAAAAGCCAATGATGCAGACACAGCAAATCTGTACTTAGTTGAAAGTGAGGAAGCCTCAAGTGGCCCTGTCTGCTTTACTGAGAAAGCAAACGAAGATGTGAAGAACACGGGCGAGCCATTTGTCCAGCATCAGCAAGATACTGAAGAAACAGAATCATCCGCAATGGAGATACCTGCTTTCCGTACTCTATAATTTAACCGTGTGAATTATTACAAGAATATACCATATTTTATAATTGAGGGATACTGGAAGCAATTTTAAGCAGAACACACTTCTCAAGTTGCTTGTTCTGGCCATTTTATGTTTATGAGAAGTCTTTGGTGAGGAAACAGCTCAAGATAACGGAGCTTTACTGTTGAAATGGACTCACTGTTAGATCCCAGGTACTGCTGGCTCACTCGTTTCAACTCAAGAACACATGTTCATAAGGTCGTATTACATAATTAAATGTATTTATTAGATATATAAGTATTGCTTCTCTGTGCCTTATCACCCCACACGTTGCACTACATCGCAATTTTGGTCCTAATATGAATTGATCACATTTGAAAGCTTGACGAGAGCGGACAAAGGTAACCCTTGCTTGATACTTCCACGCCTAATGGGTATCACTAATTGGCAGCCTTGCAGAACAGCATACCGAGATAATGATGTTAGCAAAGTAACTGGATTGGTAAGTCAGATTCACCGCTTATAAGTTTACTGGATTTACCCTACGACTAGCGAGCTCGGATTTGCTATGTATAAACTCTCTGCGGTTGGAATTGAACAGGCAGCCGGACGAAGAAACGGTTTGGACGCATTGCTAGATGCAAAACAGTGCTTTGAGCTTGAGCATGGCTGGCTGTTTGAACAAAATTTATACGTAACAAAATCCCAGCTGTTTCTCATAGTCATGACAACAAACACCATAAATCAAAGAGGACTGTCTAGAGCTGCTTTCTGGCATATTTAGCAAGTGAGTGAACATGAACCCAAAATCCGAAGGAAGCATTCGAGAGTGAGTAATACGCTAAAGTTTAATGCCAACCACACAGAATATTACAGCATCTAGAGATGAAGCATCCGTATGCAACCTCACCAACTGCAACACCTGTTTCTTTTCATCTTCAAAATCAACTTCATCATCCAAGATACATGCCAAATTGTATATCTTGGGGGAAGTATATTTTTACACTCGCCTGATTCAGCGCTGATTCTCTCTCCGTCTCACATACCGAGTTCTGTCATTGTATCTAGGCCTATCCTGAGCTCTTGGAGGCACAGGCTCAACCCTCCTCTGTCTTTCAGGAGATCTTTGAACTATCTCCCCGTTGACAAATAATTCAGCTGAACACAACAAGAAAATTACAACAGATTACAAGGGCACAAGTGTATTCTTAAAAGCTTTACAATTAAATGAAAGAGATAACAAAAAAAAAAAATTTCGTAGAGAAGGTTATCAAACCAAAAAAGGCTGATCTCGTAAGGGGTTCACAACTTGTAGAGTCATCTACTGTATTGTTCACAAAGGCACTGTTGGGTCCGGATATTATAGGCATCATGTAGCTCTTCTCTAGGATGGATGGTATAAAGTCCACAAATAGACGCTAGTACCTAACCCATAATTTCAGTTTGTAAGTCAAAAGGTTTGGTCTTTATAATTTTTCACATACTAACTTATCCACTGATGGCCACACCCAGGTTTCGCTGGCAAGTTTGGACCATTTTTTTTTTTTTAAAGTTTGGACCATAACCATTTGCAGGATATCTTCCATTTCCTAATATACTTTTGCTACATTGATTGGTATTCTTGGCTTGGGCAGAAATGGAAAAACATATTGCCTTAAAAAAATTCGTTTTAAATGAGTCATACTTATCTCCTATCCCAAAAAGTTAATCATGAAACTCTCATCTAAATAAGCAAAAAATGATAAAAGAATTCTACAATAAAAAGGATGCTGTATAGAAAACTTCAGAAGATTCACGAGTACTTGTAGTAAACCTGAGACACTCTTGTTAAAATATATAAGCTGAAATATGAAAGTAAAGCTGTAAAGTGTAAAAATCAAAAGAAAAATTCTTTACAAAAGTTAAATATTTCATCATGCACAAGAAGAAAATAAAATTAGTTAAGGCATTTCTAGTTTCCTATCAAGCATTTCTCATAATTTCTATGACCTTAAAATATTACCTCCATAGTCCTTATTCTCAGGATCAACATAAGAATCGGGAAGCACAAACAGAACACCAGGCAGGCCTGTAATAATGGAAGGTAAAGTAAGCACATGGGTCACCAGTAGTGCATACAAAAGTGTGAAAAGAAAGTCAAGAAACTGACCCTCAAGCTTGTTTGAGGTTTCTTCATCAATCTCACAACCAAAACCAAAATATCGTTCACAAGAAACGTTGTAGATTTTCTTCTTTGCTTCCTCCTCGCTGATTGAGCATGAGCAAAAAAGCATCAAGCCAGACAGATAAGTGAAGTGGTAAACATAGTGAGGAACTTAGTGCTACGAGGTTAATACATCACAAACGACACCAAAATAATCATGTAAGGAGTTATAATGCTGCGGGGTTACTAGACTAATGAATCGCCTAATTATACACCAATCCCAGACCTATTCATGAGTCTTGAATGAATAAGCATTCTGAACACTTTTCCTAGGCATCGAATACACGAGACAAAAAAACAAAAAAAAAGAGAGTCCGGACCTTCCCACGACCTTAGCAAGCGTCTGGATATAGCAATCGATCATCTGCTGTTTGGTGGCTCCTTCACCGCCTGGCTTGTCCATAACAATGAGCCAGTGCTCGTAATCGCAGCCAGGGAAGAGTGGAGCCATCTCAGTCGGCGGCCGGTCACTGTAATTGGAACTGGAGTTTAAAGGCGAGTAGGTGGAGTCTCCACCGGGACGATTCACCCGGCATCGCACCGTGTTGAACCTACTCGAGACGCGGACGGCGTGTGAGACCGAAGGTGCAGCCCGAGCTCTCCCAAAAGCCACTCCGGGGTGGACTGATGCGCCAGAGAAGATTCGCCTGACGAGGGGGAGAGATGGTGAGCGAGAAGCCATTATGGGTCGAGAAATGCCAGCCATGGTGAGATGGGAGCACCCCAGCAGACGTCGTTCAGAATCGGATAATGGCGAGTGCTGTTGCCTGTTGAAGCCTCGAGTTTTGGGGGTTGGGTTTAGTAGGACTCTGAATTCGGCTTTGTAATTCACCACATACTTTCGTTATAAAATACCTTACTTAAAACCATCGAAACATGAATGTCCTCACCATTTGTCAATTTTTGAAATAAAATATCTCTCGTCCGGATTCAATCTTTGATTACCACATTCACTTTTATGATTCAGGTTCAACATCTATTTCATCTTCCAAGCTACCAGCCCACCACCTTCTCCTACCTTTGTCTTGCCTCTCTGCTTCAATATCTTTTTCATTTCAAAAGCAAAACATTTTTCTTAAGGGGCCAAAAAAGAAGGTTTAGGGTGTTGAAATCTTCCCATCTCCCTTGAATGTAGACCTGAAGATGGACTATTAATAAGTTCTATACATAAGCATTATGTGGCGGAGAAAACATTGGGTAAAGTGATTACATGGTTATCAACCAAGAAGGAATTCCATCCAGATGCAAGCCTAAACCTAAGGGAGTCCTGGTCCATAGTTGTCAGACTCCACGCGACAACACCCTCAACAATTGTGGCAAAATAGACACCACCACAACAGCACGCCTTCAAGCTCAACATCGACGACTCCTCAAGGGGAAACCCAGGGCCAGCAGGTTTAGGAGGACTAATTAGAAACCATGTAAGTGCTACGTTACTAACATTTGCATGATCAATTTCGGACACTGAGTCTGTAAAAGCGGAAGCCAAAGCACTACTTGAAGGCATGAAAGTCTTTGCAACTAAATTTCAAGGCAATGTGGAAGTTGAGAGTGACTACCTAAATGTTGTCAACTGGTGCAACCAATTGTTCACACCACGTTGGAAGTTGAGAGTGACTACCTAAATTGTTGTCACCTGGTGCAACCAATTGTTCACACCACCTTGGAGGCTACAATACCTTTTCAGGACGATATGGCACATTGGAAGCACGATCAATTGCATGTGGAGCCACATCTCATGAACGGTCAACATTGAGGCTGACAGTCTCGCAAGAGAGGGAGTTTCCCTAAGTTAGCTACGACTCACGGAAACTCTTGTAAACCAGCCAATGTAAACAAAGTAGCATTGTATTAAGCCCACATGCAATTGAATCAATCCCTACAAAAAAATGTTCTATACATAAAACTTATTGTGAGTAATAAATATTAATTATTTAGTTGTATATGAATACTTTGCCACTATATACAGTAGAATATGTTATTGGTGTCCATTAAGATAGTGCATAACTAGAATTTGCAAAAGATTGCACTTCAAGGTTAAGAAATATGTCTTTCTTTTTGGTAAGAATAATACTATATTCCACTATATATTAACATAGTGACATGTTATAGTTAAATATAATAGAATTTAAATTGTAGATTTTGTCTTATTGGCATATTTGTTTAATAACCACAATCATTCTTTTAAGTCTCAACATTAATGCTATCAATTTGAAAATCTTAAAAACTTATGGATGATCCTCTCTTCAAGCATGCAAACATCATATTTTTAAATGCACAAAAGATTCTATTTATAATCTAATCCATTTGGAAGTGTTATTTATGGTGACCCAAATTCTATTTGGGTTGGTTTCTATGTTTAGGTCCATTTACCTATTAAGGTAAATACATATTCTTTTTATTATGTGAATTTTATGGACATCAAAGTATTTTAGTCAGCTCCTCTATTTTTTGTTTGGTTGATGTATTTTTCTCTAGAGAGCCATCATTGTTCCCTATAGCATTGTACCTTGTACCAATTTGATCATAATGGATTCCCCTCTCCTCTGCCCATGGTGTTTTCCCAAAGAGGTTTTCACGTAATTCTAGTGTATTCTTCCCAACTTTATGTTCTTCATGATATATTTTAATTCCACTGCAAAATATATACATGATTTACAACAATTGGTATCAAGCATTACCTTACTATAAAGTTTTTATTAGTCCATCAGATTTGTTTCTTTTGATAGAATTTTCCATATTAATGTATTTATACGTCGAAGACGTGGTCATCGTGGTCTATCAAATATATTATTAGATCGTAATATCAGATTTTCTCTGTGACAAGTTACAATAGAGGTTGTTCTTGTGCACATTGATTTAGAGGATACACTTTTGGTAATTGATAAGATGCCCACATCTTTGATGCTAGCGGGTAATAGTTCAAAGATCATAAGGCTCTATCTCAAATACACCTGCATTTATCAAATACAATTATATAGGATGTTTTAAAATAGAAAAATTGGCGTGGTCGCCTTTTGGTTGAGATTGGAGCAGTTATTAATGAAAAAGAGTTTAACCAGTAAGTTGCATATGAAGAAAAGTTTATATTGTTTGCATTGGAGGTTAAGTATGATAATTGTGTTCATTGCCTTCATCATATATTTCTTTTAGAGATACTGATTTATATAATCGTTATACTTAATTTTAAATGAGGTTTATGATGTTTTGTTCCCTAAGAAGAAAATGAGTAAGATGGTAAGTAGGATTTGAGGCTCAGTCTGAGGGTCATGCTGTTGGGGGGCAAAACATGAGATAAAATTCTGGAAGTGAGTCTAGATGTAGATCGAAATTCAATAATAGGGACAAAGTTCGCATTTTTTGTAAAAAGGAAAAGCACATTAAGGTTGATTACTATAAACTATAGAATAAAATAAAATTAAGAAAACTACAATTAATTAAAAGGGTAAGGAGTCAAAGAACTCCAGTCATGTCAATGTTGTTGAAAACAATTTTAGTGATGGTGAGATCTTTACAGTGCCTAACAGTGATTCTAAACATTGTGATGATTGGATTCTTGATTCTGGTTGTATGTATCATATGTGTCCTAATAGAGATCATTTTTCAACATATAAAACTATTTATGAGGGTGTTGTGCTAATGGGTAATCATACACCATGTAGAGTGGTTGGTTCAAAACTGTCAGGATTAGAATGTTTGATGGTGGTGTTAGAACATTTACTGATGTTAAACACATTCTAAATTTGAAAAGAATTGTTCTTTTCTCAAAGCACTCTTGATGCTAAAGGGTACAGGTACATTGGTGAAGGTGGAGTTTTGAAAGTCAACAAAGGTGGTGCTCTTGTGGTGATGAAAGGGCTGAAAAACTCAGCTAGATTATATGTTTTGTGGGGTGTTATAGTTACAAGTGGTGCAATTGTATCTACACCATCTTGATCTGACAGAGACATTACTAGTCTTTGGCATATTGTCTTGGTCATATGACTGACAATGGGATGACCAAGCTAAGCACGAGAGGTCTTCTATCTAGTTAAAGTTTAAGTAAATTGGAGTTTTGTGCGTATTGTGTTCTACAGAAAACAAACGAGAATCAAATTTTATTACATGAATACACACACCCTGATATGTGGAGACTGTGTTGAGTGTTTTCTAAGGGAGGCACTAATTATATGTTAACCTTTACAAATGATTTTTCCAGGAAAGTTTGGATTTTTTTCTTGAAACAAAAAAGTGGCATGTTGGTCATTTTTAAGGTTTGGAAAACAATGGTTGAAAAACAAACAGGGAAGCAAGTCAAGTATCTCCTTACTGGTGATAGTTTGGAGTTTTATTATGATGAATTTAACACCTTACGCAAGACAAAAGGAATTGTGAGGCATCATACAGTTTGTCATACTCATCATCAGAATTGTGTAGCAAAGAAGATGAATAAGACTTTTTTAGAGAAAGTTTGTTGCATGTTGTCCAATTCAAGTTTATCAAACTGTTTTTGGGTTGTAGCAGCTGCTTTATTTTGATTAATTGGCCTCCATCGGTTGCAATTGATAAAAAAAAAAAAAAACTCCACAATAGGTATGGTCTAGTATTTCTGTTGATTATTCTGATTTGAAATTTTTTTTTTTCCTGTATATGCTCATGTCAATAATAGAAATTTGGAACCTAGATCTGTTAAGTGTATTTTTCTTGGTTTATAAATCTGGTGTTAAAGGTTATAAGTTGTGGTGTCCTAAAGCCAAGAAAATGATATTTAACATATATGTTATTTTTTTATGAAATTTCTATGTTGCATGGTTTGCCACTAATGAAATTCAGCAAAATTCAAGAATGCAGGTAGAGTTGAGGTTCAATTAGAGCCTGTTGTGGTGTCCATTTCCTAGTCTAGTTCAAAGATATAAGCAAACATTACTCTACATTCATGTGAATTATCATGTTCCATTGTATGAACAGGCCAAGGAGGGAAATCAAACCTCTTTAGAGGTATCCAAAGGCAGACTTAGTTGCTTATGCATTAAATGTAGCTAAAGGTGTTGAGTCAAGTGAATAATCTTCAAACTATTCAGAGGCCTAGCAAGTGGATGGTTGCTATACAAGAAGAGGTGGAGTCTCTTCATAAGAATGACATTTGGGAATTGGTGAAATTGCCTAAGGGTAAGAAAGTATTCATTGGAAAAGGGTGTTGAGGAGAACCAATGGGACATTAGGAGTTGAAGAAGCCAGGTATAAGGCAAGGTTCATTGCCAAATGATTATAGTGAGGTTCCAAGTATTGACTTTCCTGATTTTTTCTCCAGTAGTAAAACAAAGCACTATTCGAGTTTTGCTTGGCATTGTGGCAATGAATATTTTGAGCTTGAGCAGTTAGATGTGAAAATAACATTTTTACATTGTGAATTTGGAAAAAAATTTATATGCAACAACCAGAGTGCTTTTGTAGCCTCAAGAAAAAGAGGACTACGCTTGTTTGTTGAAAAAGTCGATTTTTATGACATATACATGGCGAGCCTTGGTAAAGAACATTTGGAAGGCAGTCTAATGGATTTTGAGGTCATGCTTGTTTACTGTTTGGGAGGACTAGAGATGGAGTTATTGGGTATGTTTATTCTGATTTTGTTGGAGATCTTGATAAGAGAAGATCACTTACAAGGTATGTTTTTAATTTTGGTGGCTGTGCTATTAGTTGGAAAGCTACTTTATAGGCTATAGTTCCATTGGGTATTGTAGAGGCTGAGTGCAAGGCCATTACAGAGGTTTGTAAGGAATTTATTTGGTTGAAAGGATTGTATGGTGAATTTGTAATAACTTGGAGACTACAACATTTTTTTGGGAGAGTCAGAGTGTCATCTTCCTTTCAAAAAATCAAACGTTCCATCAGATGACTAAGCAAATTGATGTGTGACATTACTTTGTGTGTGAAGTTGTTGCTCGTGGTGATGTTAAAATGAGCAAAATCAATAGTCTTGAAAATCCATCTGATATGATGACTATGACACTTCTAGTAGCCAAATTTAAGCACTACTTGGACTTGTTGGTGTTCAACGTTAAACACTTAACCCTAGGGGCTTATTTGGGAAGACGATGATTGGTTTTGTTAATTTTGGAGCAATATTTTTAAAACTAGACCGACCATCAAATTGATAGTAAGTCTAGTTTTGGTCGAACCCCATTAGACCGGGTTGGACACATGGCTCACATGTTGAAGGTTATTACATAGAATTTAGTATGTTGCTAAGACACTTTGAGTTTGAATCCTGCCTCCTACTCTAAAATGTTGTCTCACTTTCCCTTTTCCAAGTATATTTCAGTAAATCAAACCAGGCCTAGTCGGACTAATTTGCCATCAGACCGGACCAATCGTTGGGTCAAACTGTTTTGAGGCAAAATGGATTATAGCCTTAAAGCAAACCATAATAACCTCCAAATCAATTGTGTCGGACAGCCAGGCCAGTTCGGTTTATAAAACAATGGTTTGGAGTCTTCATTTAATTTTTAAAATACCTGTACCAACTTTGATAATAGTAGATTTACCTCTCCTCTGCCTGTGGTTTTTCACCGAAATACCTTCTTCCCAACTTTATATACTTTATTTTTTTAGGATATATTTTATTTCCATAGCAAATATATACATGATTACAACATGTCCTAACCCCTATTTTTTATGATTAGATCAGTTCATCGCATTCCAGGCTGAGTATAAAGAAGCCACCATAGAGTCCATAATTTAACATTTTGTGGAGAGAACTATCAATTCAACTTGTTCTCAAGGGTGATAAGAAAATAAGGATGCTTGTGTTATATTTTCATTACTACAATTAAGTGTTTTTTATTTGTGACTTTTAGAAGAAGAACTTAACACTATTATGTAAAAATTTGGAATTTATATATGAGAAAGAGAGAACGAACATCCTCTTTGGATAATGATATTTTCAAAACAATAATGCTAGTTGCACCTAACTCACGCACCTATCCCACGCACATGTTAATCTAAACCATTGATGCCTAATATTTATCCATTAAATATATAGATTTTATAAAATAAAAAATATATTTTAAAATTTTTAAGAGCTTAGATTAACATATAGAGTGCATATGTGGGCCACCTAACGATTTTTCAAAATGAAAATCAATAGCATTTAACACCCCTGGAGTGCATAACTGGCACCTCGATTTATGGACTGAAAATCAATAGCAAAGCACCAGCTATACATGCACGTAATAGGGGTAGCCGAAATGTGTACCCTTATGGGTGCACATGGCATTATTCTTTCAAAATTTACTAGTAAAAAGTATTTTGATGATCTTTATCCTCAAAGAGGGGTTATATTTTGCAGCTACAATTGTGCATGTGTACGTCAGTCTTCTAATTCTTCCAGAAAGGTATTCTGTTAATTATTGATAAGTAATATACGTCTCTAAGCTACAAAACTTATCATCCTAGAGGTCAAAGACACAATGAGTACTCACAACCTTTCAACATTGTGTACTTCATTAAAGGATATTACATCTTCTCCAAAGAAAACTAATAACATAATCTCAGAACAAAATATTAATAAACAGTAACCTTTAACAAAATCCATTATTTAACAGATGGAATCATTTACTCCTAAATGGTGTATAGCTTCTCGTAAAGACCAAACAAACGGAGACAACCCCTTATTTCTATACTTCGTACAAATAAGGTTCATATCACATATAACTAATGCAGAGAAAGCCCATGGTATTTATATAATCTTTGTCTGAATGTTTCTAACATAAACATCCATGACACCCAGGACTTATTTTTAGATTGCTTACGATCTGTTACTTCTCTGCCTTGAGACCATATGCTCCGTCTTCTGCAAAATCATCCAAAGAATCATATTAGGACTTTTAAAGCAACAATTGATATTCTTTGTCCATTATAAGGAAAATAATGGAAACCAACATGCTCACTCGCACAGGAACAATGCATTTAGGAAGTTTGGGAGCAAAACAAATCAGATAAATTGAAGAAGGGGTACATACATGTTCAGTGTGAGGCAGAAACTTTCCATCAAAAGTCACAACTACACGATCCTTCCCATCTACTCCTTGAACTTTATCAACTGAGCAGAAGAAGTCTATAGCTGACATACTGATAAAAGCAAAACAATTTGGTCAGACAAAAGCATCTGAAGAAGGCCTGATCCGGTAAAAATTATTCCCAACAGATAGAAGGAAAGATACAGATAGAAGGAAAGATCATAGACTATCCTTTTCTTCTCTGAAGATGTTCTTTTATTTAATTTTTAAGGATTTTCTGGTTTAATAGCTTTAACAATTATAAATAAGTTTTTATTTTAATTGACCTGTTTCTTTAATTTTTAGACATGTCAGCAAATACCAGGGAATCAGTTAACCTTTATGTGCCTCTGAATTGAAGCCAGCTCCAATCATGGCACCAGCATGTACTAGAGACAACAATAAGAGTTTGTAAAATGAGGGAGAGAAGTGATCAGAAAGAATTCAAGAGAGAAAGAGCAAAGAGACTTTCAACACAACTATCAGTCCGAGACTCCTGTAAGGAGAAATCAAAACCCAACCCTGTTTTATCAACTTGAAGTGAAAAACTACATAAACTAAGAAAACTGCCGTGTCACATGAAAACTACATAAACACTATAACTCAGACTCTATGTAGCAGAATATTAGCAGATATGGACCTTAGCACACCTGCCATACTTCTAACTCAATACACACCAACTCTCTCAGACAAGTCAGAAAACAATCAAAATGTGCCTTATACACATTCTCTTACTCTCAAGCTGGAACATCTATGTCAAGAAAATACAAAAACCAAAATTCCTTCCAAAAGGATTAGTGAATAGGTCTCCAAGTTACAAAACTACCCTCAGAGAAGGCCTTGTGGATGAGATTCCTAAACAATGATAACTTAAGCATGTTCAATCATTTCGTGATACTGGGATACAAGCCAATGGTATGGATGTGGTTTTTGTAACCATGGTTCCAAAGAAAGGAGTGGCCCATCTATCAGACTTCAAACCAATACGCTTGGTACCAAGCCACTATATGCCAATCTCTTATGTCTTTCTAGATTGCAAGCAATGCTTCCAAAGTTTTTTTTTTTTTTTTTTTTTTTGAAGAGGTGCTTCCAAAAGTTATTAGCAACAATTAATCTACTTTAAGGCAAATAACCAAGCTATTGTCCTTGAGGCAAATAACCGATCTGCTTTCCTTCAGGCAAATAACCAATTTGTTTTCTTAGGAAAATGCTTAATTCAACTAGGATGCTACATAAGTTTCTCCACCAAGAAAGCTGGATTTTGAGGAGGCCTTTGATGACCTAAATTGACCTTTCTTAGAGAGTCTAATGAATAGATATGTCTTACTATTTAGATGGAGAAGGTAGATCAGCAAAAGTATATCTTCAGCTGGCTTTTCGAACGAAAATCAATGGAACTGCAAAGCTATTCTTTTAGAGTTCTCAAGGTTGGACGTATGGGATTCACTCTCTTTTCCTTTTTAAAATAATCAGTGAATCCTTATGGTCCCTACACTACAAAAGCCTTATGGTCCCTCAGGTTTGAAAGTGAGAATTTAAGTCAAATTTCCATCTTACAGTTTGCTTATGAAACACTTTTTCTCAAAGAATGGCTGATACAAAAGTACTCCTGCAACTATTTGAGATAATGTCAAGATATAATATCAATTTTTCAAAAGCGAGATTGTTGGGGATAAACTGGGGTATGCTTACCCAAGCTCGATTAGCAGACATTCAAGGCAACCACCCTTATTGCCCAGGGAGAATTACAAAGCCCATTTCTTAAAAAGGAGATTAGACTCTTGCAAAGGACAGAAAGGTAGCTCTGATAAAGGTATCATGAGTATGAACTTCAAATCATCATCCCTTGCCTAGGAAGTGTTTCTAAGAAGTTGGAAGCTTTTCAGAGGAAATATATCTGGTGTAGTCCAAGGAGGAAGAATTGGGGGTCAAAGGAATCAAACTCATGAATCTTGCTATACTAGATAAATGGGTTTAGAAGTGTTTAATAGAAAAAACAATCAGCCCTCATTCTCTACAAGTTGGAAAGAGGACATTCTCTATAGTCCTTCAACATTTGGAATGTTATCTACTTCCTATATAGTTCCCTATCAAAGCCCTCCTTTAAAACCAGTAGGCTCCCCTGCAAACTTAGTATGGAAATCTCAAGCACCATAGAGAGTGCAGTGGTTCCTCTGGACAGCTGCACATTCTAAAATATGATTTATGATGAGCTAGCCACACGATGTCAAATGTATTTAAGTCCTTTTCAGGTTAGTGGGTCAGAAGAGTAAAAATTGCAACCATATCGTTGCATTGCAATTTTTGCAGCGCTCTTTGGAGCATCATCACCCAAAATTTTAGCATTTCCATATGCATGCACCATACTTTCAATAAATTAAATTAGCAGTGGCACTCATGTCCCTCCCAACCTATGGTAAAATTCTCAAGAAAGCCTCCATAACAACAGTTCCTTGGCACTTATGCTCTGAGAGGAAGAATCACACCTTTGAAAACAAAAGCAGCTCTTTGGGTGGAACAATTAAAGAATCAATCTGCAGTATTCTACTACGGCCTGTAACACTCAAAAAATGCCTCCATTTCTTAACACTTGAATAACATCATCCAAGTCAACTCTCACTAGCCTCTAATGATGGAAGCATGGAAATCCTCCTCCTTGGCTGGATTATGATCAATTTTGGTCACTCTTGCCTTATTAATCTAGGTCTCACAGGTATAGTAGGGTCCATTATAAAGTAAGCCCTAAGAGCCTCTTGGTCAAGCATAGCAAAGCTCCCTATGCCTCAACAGGCCACCATAAATACCCAATGGACTGCTCCACCACAGGGGACTCTGACACTAAATGTTGATGGCTCCTCAAGGGGAAACCCCGGACCAGCTGGAATTGGAGGGGTTGTAAGGAATCACCAAGGAAGGACACTTTTGTCTTTTGCTGGGCCACTGCCCAACACTGATTCTGCAGATGCAGAAACTAGAGCCATACTCCAGGGGATGAAGTTATTCAAGGAAAGATTCGAAGAAAACCTAGAAATTGAGAGTGATTACCTCAATGTAGTTAACTGGTGCAACCGGGCAGCTCCACCTCCGTGGAGATTCCTTGTGTTATTTAGAGAAATTTGGAACCTAGGCATTACTATAAATTTCAAATGGAACCATGTTCCAAGGTCGGCTAATTCTTTAGCTGACAGCCTGGCAAGGAAGGGTGTATCCCTGCCTCATCTTGAAATCAGGACCCCTCCTGACTCAGATTGTAATACTGTACCAGCCTGACTTTCTGGCTAATATGAAATGAAAACCAATCTCTTTTAAAAAAATTATAAATTAAGCCTTGCTACATTTCAAATAAAGCCATAAAGCCATAGCCAAGTCGCTGCTTGCTGGAATGAGCTTTTACTCCTCCCTTGCCTTTCAGTTACAGACACTTGTGTCTGTGATGTACTCCACCCTTGCGCTTTTCTTCTGCTTTCTTCATTCAACATACTCTCTTTTAACATCATCAAAAAGAAGGACCGCCATTTGGAGAAGAATTGACGAGAGACATAACAAGAGTCTCCAAGCTGTCAAGCAAAAAGCTAATCAAACATAAAGCATCCTTGAAGGCTCAGGGGCTATCTCAGAGGAGAACTTAGACCTTTCGACAGAGTGGCAAATTGCCTAGTCAAAGCTTCCTTGGTCTGCCAACTCTGTGGCAAATAGTGGCTAGAGACACTTTCCAAAGTGTGCCTTGTATTTGGGCACTCTCTACCCCTAAACTGACCAACTTTTGTTTCAAAGTTTCTCCAGTTCTATATCCCATCTTCTGTTTCTTATGGTCTTTCACTCCCTACTTGACTAAGTCCATTGTAGGACTAACCATCTTGGCCTCCTCCATTCTTGTTCACAGTTTTACAGTGTACTTGGGCCATGACCTACATCTTGTACTATATACATTTGGGCACTTAATGATCCTCTTTCTTTTTTTTCTCAACAAAAAAAAAAACATTCATCTCTTTGAATTCCTAGGAAATTACTTTCTACTGGAGTTAATTTCCTAGAAAAAAATAAACTCTAAAATAAGTAAATCATTATCTCTTAATACTCCACTCAATTTGAACGATATAATTTTTGATTGTTGCATATTTTTCTCACAACCCCTATCAAGCACTAAAATAGGAAAATAAAAAGTGGTCATAAATAATTCTACCCTATAAAATCTTCAATTTTGTAGCTTTGTGGTCTTCAATCTTCTATTATTTTTCTTAATCACTTTCTGCTAATTGCCTCCAGGAATACAAAGTCTTCATCTCTAATGCTCTGTCTTACATGGATGTTCTTTAATGTAAGAAAAAAAAAAAACTGAGGAATATCATTGACTTCTACCAACATTTAAAGTAAATTCCTCTTCCTGCTTTTTTTTGTAGAAGCTCTTCACGTTCAACAGTTGGTTTAAACAATATCCAGCGAATCAAATTTTCTATTATGACCAGGTTTTCGATCACTACCAGAATTTCTTCTTGCCCGAAGCCCCACACAAAAAAAAATACTTATCCGAATGAATAGGGAACGAATTCGTATCAACCAACGAAATAGACCCGAGAATCAAGATCAGGAAAACAAAATAAAAATTGTTGGCGACTTACATGCCATCGCCGAACTCTTCGTTGATGATTTCTTTGATACTTTCACCAAAATGCATCACAGCTTCATTCAGCCTGTGAATGTTGTAAAGAATATGTAGTCTTAAAAAGATGAGGTCGATAAGAGTCACCATCAGACAATCACTAGAAGAGGACAGAAGAGAATGAAGAAGGAAGACGTACCTGTAGACAGTGGGCTCTTGGATGATAGACGGTTCATAAGACCTCATGGGTGGCTTCATCATCTCTTTCACGACATAGTCTGTCAGCTCTGGCAGTGCTTGTCGGAAGACTGGAGCGGTCTCCGGCTTGAGTTGAGCCTGCCTTTTGAGGAGCTGGGCCACGTAAACATTGGTGAGACCCGTTTCTTGTGCTATCTGACTGTAGGTTTTGCCGGATTTCTCCTTCACAGCGGCAAGACTGTTGACAATACTCGTTTTGCTCTCCGCCATTTTTCAAGGTCCTGCAGTGGGTTTCTCTATTCTGTGTCCTGACCCCTTTGTCACTCTGACAGCGGATTGGACTCCCGACACCGTGAGAAGTACCCGGATGACTACAAAGGTTTTCACTTTTTGCATTGGAAAATGAAAAATGACTTTTTATAAGATACAATTGCCTTAAAAACATAAATCTTATGATTATGTACCCAAAAATATATTTTTACAAATTTTAAGATATTTTTACATATATCTGCAAAAATAACTATTATGATAAAAATCATCATTTTCTCAAGTCCATGTGTATTTTACTAGTTTTTTTGGTGGGACCAAAAAGGATGTTGTCCGCTATTCACTTATTGTTTGAAGTATATACTTTTATTCAAGTTAGTTATTTTTAGACTTAATAATCTCATCCATAGGTGATGGATGCATTGTTCTCATTATCGGAGATACGAAATGTATCGGATTTTAAGGATACGGATATGTATCGTGGATACGAATGGATACGCTAGAAAATACATATAATGACTATAGATACTTTAGGAAAACTTATTAAAAATATGAAAAAATACAAATATTTATTAATACTATCAATATTAAAAGCATAATGTTCTTACTAACACAAGTACATAAAAAAAAACTACAACACTACCCAAAATATGACTACCTAGTCTCTTTCTCTCTCTTGCACCATAATTGGAGTCTTGTGTAGCATGGTTAAAATTTTGTTTTTCTGTAAAATATATACCTTTGTATGAATTACCAATATCACCAGCATCACTAGCATTACCAACATAAGTATCTTGTGTCGTATCCTTGAGTTTACTACTTGGAATAACTCTCCACTATTTTTTGCAAATGCATCTCTTTGTTCTTTAACCCAGTTGTCAACATTAATATTCATCTCTAAAGCCAAAACACCAAAAGGTTGATGTGGAAAATCTCCTGGTTCATCTAAAGAAAGGTCTTCCATCTTTGCTATGCAAGACAATAGTGAGTCTTCTTCATCAAATATATTTGTCAAATCGATAGGATCAAAATATTTGTTTCCTTTCTTGATATCCAGTGATATGTGCTTAAACTTAAGTCTCATATTATAATGAATGAACACCAACTTTGTTAATTTCTCATATGATAACCTGTTTCTCTGCTTTGTGTGTATAAGTGAAAATGTGCTCCAATTTCTTTCACAACCTGATGACGATGATGTTTGAGACAAAATTCTTATGGCAATCTTTCTAAGATAGAGGGGGAGGGGGGCACCTAATCCCATGTAACCCACCAATCAGTTGCAAACATACAAATAATTAAATATAATTTTTATATAAAATAAAGTATTTTCTAAAGTGTAAAAAAATACCTGGTTCAGACTTATTCCAAGCTTGAGTAGCCATTCTAGAGCCAAAAGTGCCTAATTTTTCACAAAAATTTTTGCCTAAAAAATAAGTTTGACATAGTTTTATGTAAAAAATTTAACAACTGTTATCATAATAATTTGAATAATCATTTAAAACATAAAAAGAATACTATAATTAGTTACCTCAAACAAAGCCTTCAATGCTTTTTCTTCATCTGGCTCTAATCATTCAATTACCTTATGGCAATGACTCTTCATTTGTATCAATTCTTTGAGTATATTGGTACGTCGGGTTGAGATAATGGGCTGCAATATTATTAAATATAGAGTAATAATAAATAATTGATTTCTAAAATTATTTATTTATAAATACATCATAAATAATAACATACCTGCTGCATGTAAGTCATTGAGGAGTTGACGATTCCACCTATCATCAATGATATCGCAATACTGCTTGGATGATCTCAGAGAAGCTTCTTGAACTACTAACTTAGTTAATCTCATCGCCTCATATATATAACCCATTGTAGGCATTTTGTCTCCATCAACCATTTTTAAAACTTTGACAATTGGCTCTAAAATCTTAACAGCTTCATGCACACTATCCCAAAATTGATTACTACAAACTAAGTCCTCCACCTCTTTTGCAGTTGTCTTTCTACTCAAATGATAGTTTCACCATTTTTCAGAGGTAAACATAGACTTAAGCCCTTGTTTGTGCTTATAGAGGCTAGACAATGTTATCCAATTAGTAGCAAATCTTGTCATTCCAGGACGAACCAACTCACCTCCAGTATGTTCTCTCATTAAAGCCAATACCCAGTTATTGTTATAGATATAGTTTGTTATAATTTTGGCTTTCTCCTTCACATTTTGCATGAAATTTTTTTTTACCATCTCTTTCAACATTAGGTCTATACAATGAGCTGCACATGGAGTCCAATACATATGTTTTCTCTTCTCCATTAGAAGCTTTATAGCTTTTTTGAATGCAGCATCATTATTTGTCACAATCTGAATTATGTGTTTTTCTCCTCTTTCTTCTACAATTTTATCCATCAACTTACATAAATATTGATGGTCCTTAACAAACTTTGATGCATCAACCGACGCATGAAAGATTGTTTTTTCCAAAACAATACACCATAAAATTTTTTATACTTAACCTCGTCGGACCTGTCCAACCATCACACATAATAGTAACTCCGCACGTTTCCCATTCTTTCTTTAATTCTTTGATATAATTTTGTAGCTCTTCCATTTCAGCATTCAGATATACCCCAGAAATTTCTTTTGCAGTTGGTGGTCTAACTCCTTGACTGAGTTCTTGAATTTGAGAAACCATGCTTTTGTAATATATGGAGTTAGCTGCATTTGCCGAAATATGATTGTATAGAAAAACCTTTGATATGCATCCTCTGGCCTTCTTTGTTTTGCAAGTTCAGGAACATAAATATAAGGATCTTTTAAAGAGGTTGTTATTGATGCCTTTCTCTTATGGACTTGACATTCTTGAGTGCTATGTTTACTACTTGATCCACCTCTACTTCTTCAGTTTCTTTCTTTCAAATCTTCAACTTCTTGGCGACTAATTCTTATAGCTCTTTCTAAATCTTTCCTCTCTTGAGGAACATCGTGATCATCCTCATCATCAATATTGAAGCACTCATGCTCTCCATCAGCTTGTTTCAAATGTGAAAGAATTTGTTCCTCGTTTTCTTTAATCTTCCTTTTGTCTTTCTTTTGATTTCGTAAATGTTCCTTCATAGCATTTTTCACTCCTTTTGGGCATTTTGTACAATCTTGGGAATTGCTAAAACCTCCAGCTATATGTTGCTTCAGCCTAGTTACATCTCCACTGTTCATTACATGTCCACACCATTTGCATTTGGTCTTTAATCTATTATTGTTAATCATAGAACCATGATCCCATCCAATGTCACGTTTGCTTTCTCTTGGTGGCATCTAATATGTACATACATGTCAAGTTATACCACTCAAGTACAATATTTATGTAAAAAGTGATACTAAATGTAAAAACACATTCAATCTAACTAAAGATCAGAAATTGTTATCTAAATACTAATAAACATCAATTTAACGGTAGTACCGATACACAACAATTATTACCATAGTGAATCTAGTTAAAGACCATGCACCATGAACACAAAAACTAATCTATATGCATGCAAGTTTCTACATGTAATTGGAGAACAGAATTTACTATAAATAAACACTATTTTCTTTCATCGAGAGCTTCAATTTCCAAAGTAATGGCAAGACAAAACCCAAGAAAGTCCTTGACCCCTGCTAATTACCTATAAAAGTGTGAATGTTCCCACCTAGTTTAGGAGATTCCATTGATTATTTAAAATATGAAGATTTTCAAATTCAAATTCTTACAAACCCGCACAATTTGTGAGACTGTCATGTTTGCTGCTGCCAAGTTTATGTTGTGTAGCTAAGCTTCAGTCTTCGTGCACATAACAGACAATCTTTTACTTGCCCTGAAATAGTTATGAAACTACTCGGCTGGTAGATTGGTATAACAATAGAAAGAGATATAAAGAGGAAAAAAGAAATACCAGTGATGATAGTCAATTGAACTAGGCACTTTGTTAGTTTGACTTAGACCTGCATACATATTAAAAAGAAAGAATAAGAATGAGGGAGTGTCTCTTGGAGCATGTTAAATGCACTAGAACCTAACTTTACTTATCTTAGTTCTTACAATAACATATTAAAAAGTAAGAGAGATAATTGTAGAAGAGAGAGGAGTGTATGTCCGAGCATTGAATGCACTAGAACCTAACTTCATTGTTCTTACAATAAAATATTAAAAATTAAGAGAGAGAATTTTAGAAGAGAGAGGAGAGTATGTTCCGATCATTAAATGCACTTTAGCTTTAATCGATGGCTTTATTTTTTCTGTTTTTTTATCTTTGTTGTTTTGGTGTTCAAAGTAAACACCCGAACTGAGTTTTGCTTCCTGCTGCCAAGGGCGATTCAACCGTCCAACACACGGAGAAAAGAAAAGAGAAGCTTACCTGAATTTCCAGCAGCTTCGTTCTGGTTTTTGGTTTCTGATTTCTGCAGCTGAAGATTCTGGTTTTAGCAGCTCTTCGTCCTTCTTTTGCCCGGTCGTAGCTCCTCCTCCTCCTTCTGGCCGGTTGTAGCAGCTCTTCCTCCTCCTTCTGCCCGGTCGTAGCAGCTCTTCCTCCTCCTTCTGCCCGGTCGTAGCAGCTCCTCCTCTTTCTTTCCTAAATTTTAGTTTTAGTTTCCGTATTCGATTCTATGATCTCCCTTCCCATCGTGATTTTGTGAATCACAGATGTTAAAAATCCTGCTGTTGCGGGAAACGTATCGAAAGGTTTCCCGATAAGTTAGGAAACCTTCTGATACGGCCGATAAAGGGGTGAGTTTCCTATAAAAGGAAACTCCCCCCGTATTTTGTTTCCTTGTTTAAGGAAACGGATACGTATCGGCCGATACAGGCTCATACGTGTCAATTTTGCATACCTTGATTATAGGGAAACTGGAGCGAAGAAGATTGAGGATCTCATTTTATAATACCGAATCCAAAAATAATTAGGATTCAGGTTGATTACATCTTCCATATTTGTGACATTCAATTTGTATATAATGATAACTATGCATAGGAAAATACATAGAAATACAATACACTTTCTCAAGTCTATTTTCAATCTTGCTTTCTTTACAAGTCATCTTGTTTTTGTTCATGGTATCGAAGCACCAGCTTAACTGGTGCCTGTAAGATTCTTTCCATCTCAAACTTCGTTCAACCAATACTCTCCTCTCAATGGTTGTTGGTGACAACAACTCAGCTTCAACAAGCGTTGTAAAGAAAAAAGCAACATTACCTGACCCACTTTACATCCATCATTTGTGTTATGGTGTCCTGCTTATTGTGTTAAAGTGGTGGGACCCACAAAAGTTTTGAAAAGGAAAAAAAAGGGCGAGCGTGTGACACAGTCACGAACGAGAGAAAAAATAAAGAAAGAAAGGGGAATTAAGGAATAGGGCACCTGAGGGATATTCCATGGTGAGCGAGAGCCTCTCGAGAGTGAGAGAGAGAAAAGGTGAAGAAAAAAAGATGGAGAAAAGGAGAAAGAAAAAGAGAGAAAAAGAAGAAGAAAGAAGGAGAAAGAGAAGAGAAGAAGAAGAGAAGCTGAGACAGAGTAAAAGTGGCCACCAACTAAGATTAGTTTCCATTTCCTTTTCTTTTCACTAATAATCCTTCATTTTCTTTTTTTATTGTTGAATAAATTAATGAAATGTTGTTGAACCAAGAAATTTGTTTTTGATGTGTTGTTGATCCTCTAGTTGTTTCAGAGAAGAATATTTGTGTAACCAATTATTTGCATAGTGGTGATTTCAGCCTAGTCCATGGTTTTTTCCCATTACATTGGAGGGTTCCAAATTAAATTAGTGTGTTGATCTTGTGTAATATTTGTCTATTGATTTATATGTATTCTAATTGGTTTGCATCCCATTTTAATTGCACAAATATGGGAAAAGATATCTGATTGATTGATTGAAATAAATATATTGTGTGCAGTGTTGAATTACGTTTTGTAGTTATCTTTCCCAAAATTTGGTATCAAAGCTGTGTTAGAATTGGGTATTTTCTTCTGTCGATTAAATGGAAGAATCTGGTAATTGTAACAATGGTATTATGATAAAACTCACGACTGACAATTATAGAATTTGGAAATTGCGAATGGAAGATTTGCTTTGTGGTAATGATTATGAAAATACTCTTTTGGGTAACAAAGGTGGAAAAATGACATATTAGGATGGGAGAAATTGAATAGAAAAGAAGTTGAAAAAATCAAGTAGTGGATTGATAACTATATGTATCAGCACGTGGAAAATGAAACATATAGGTTGTGGTCTACACTACAGGAGTTGTATGAAAAGAAAAAAAAACTATAAAAAAAAGGTTTTCTAGTCTAGGAAACTTATGCATTTGAGATATCGAGATTGTACCTCTGTTTTTAGCATTTGAATTGCTTCCAAGGTATTCTAACTTAGTTAGCTACAATGGAAATAAAATTTGATGAGGAAATTCATGCTTTATGTTTGGATGAATTTTTGCTTGACAGTTGGGAGACTCTTGTTGTGTCTCTCGTCAATTCTCCAAATGGTGTTCCTTCTTTGAAGATGTTAAAAGAGTATGTTGAATGAAGAAAGTAGAAGAAAAGCGCAAGGGTGGACTAAATAACAGACACAAGTGTTTGTAATTGAAAGCATGGTAGGAGTAAAAGTAGAAATCCAAAGAATCAGTTTGGAAATGACACCTCACACGAAATATCAATGTCACAAAAGGATCTCAAGTGCTATCATTGTGGTAAGCCAAGTCACAAGAAGTTTGAGTGAAAAATACTGAAAAAGGAAGAGAGCAAGGGAAAAAAGGTAAAGAAAACAAAGGAACAAATACAGTTGCAGTTGTTGCAGATAGTGATATTTGAATTGTTGGTAATAGCGAAAAAATTAACGTCACAATGGATAATAGATTCTGGTGCTTCATATCTTGTCACTTCTCGTTGTGATGTTTTATCCTCATATAGTAGTGACCATTTTGGTCAAATGAAGATGGGGAATGATGGAAAAATGTGAAATTATTAGCATGGGAGATGTATGGTTGGAAACAAATATATATTGTAAATTAGTATTGAAAAGTGTGAGGCATGTTTTTGAAATTTGCCTCAACTTGGTTTCTATTGGCATGATTGATGATGGTGGTTATTATAACCACCTTGTTGATGGAAAATGGAAGCTCACCAAGTGGCCACACTAAATATAGCTAGAGGAAAAAAATATAATCCCATCTATGTCACAGAAGCAAAATCTCACAGAGGAGAGAAACATGTAATAGATGATTTTTCTCTCAACTTTGGCTCACACGGTTAGGTCACCTCAGCCAGAATGATATGCAGATCCTTTCTAAGAAGCAAAACCTTTCAGGCTTGAAATCCACAGAGTTTAAGGTATGCACTCATTGTTTAACAAGTAAACAACATAGAGTTGCTTATAAAATTTTCTCTCCACATAGAAAATCTAATCTTTTAGATTTGATCCATACTAATGTATTTTCTATGGATGCTCTGAGTCTTGGTGGTGCATGTTATTATATTACTTTTATTGATGATTTTTCCAGGAAAGTGTGGGCTTATTGTTTGAAAACAAAAGACCAAGCTCCAGATTTTTTCAAACATTTTCATGTTGCAGTTGAAAGAGAAACTGGAAAGAAGCTGAAATGTGTTCATGCAGAAATAGTGGTGAATATAGAGGGCCATTTGAAGAGTACTGTAGAAGTCAGGGCATCAAGTTTGAAAAGTTTTTGCCAAAAACACCTCAACAGAATGAAGTTGCAGAGAGAATGAATTTCACTATCAATGACAAGATTGGATGCATGTTCTCTCATGCAAAACTGCCTAAGTCCTTTTGGGGGGAGGCAATGAGAACCATTGTTGATTGTTTAAATCTTTTTTCCTTTAGTACCTTTGGAAGGTGATGATCTGGAAAGGGTTTGGAAAAGAAAAGATGTTTCTTATGATTACCTGAAAGTTTTTGGTTGCAGGACTTTTGTCCATGTTTCTAGAGATGAGAGATCCAAACTTGACAATAGGACAATGCATATTCATTGGGTATGGCTATGAAGAATTCAGATACAGGCTTTGGGATTCAGTTGACAAGAAAGTCATAAAAAAACAGAGATGTTGTGTTTTTTGAAGATCAGATAATTGCTAATTTTGAAAAACCAAAGAAAGAAAAGTCTTCTAGTGATGAACATGTTGAACCAAGCATGATTGACCAACCTAGAGCACAAGTTGATAGGAGCAGAGTTGTTCAAGAAGTGCAGAATGATACCCCTCAAGTTGAAAATGAGAATATTAATGAAGATGAGATAGTTGAAGAGAGTCTTTTGAAACCAATTGAAGAACCTCAATTGATAAGATCTACTAGAGAGTGTCAACCTTCGATGAGGTGTTCATCCCGAGGTATTCATTCCTTGAGTAAGTGATGATCATTGATGGGGGAGAACCAAAGAGCTACCAGGAAGTTTTGTCACATGACAAGAAATAAGTGTGGTTGGATGCTATGCAGGAGAGATGAGGTCCCAAATGAGAACTACACTTATGACCTGGTGAAGCTACCTAAAGGTAAAAGAGTCTTAAAGAACAAGTGGGTGTTCAAATTTGAAGAGGGAAGAAAATAGCTCACAACCAAGATACAAGGCAAGATTGGTTGTGAAAAGATTTAATCTGAAAAGGGCATTGTTTTTGAAGAAATTTTCTCACCAGTTGTAAAAATATCTCAGAGTTGTTTGGGAATTGGCCACTTGTTAGAACTTGGAATTGGAGCAACTAGATCTAAAAATGCATTCCTCTATGGTGACCTGGAGGAAGATATATACATGGAGCAACCGGAAGGTTTCAAGGTCAAGGGTAAAGAAGGCCTTGTTGGCAAATTGAAAAAGAGTTTGTATGGCCTTAAGCAGGCACCCAGGCAATGCAACAAAAACTTTGAGACATTCATGAAAGCCAGTGGATATATTAAGACTAAGTCAGATCATTGTGTCTTCATAAAGAAATTTTTGCTGATGATTTTATTATTCTCTTATTCTATGTTGATGACATGCTAAATGTTGGTCATGATATTGGTAAGATTGAGAAGTTGAAGAAAGATCTAAGTAAATCCTTTGCCATGAAAGATTTTACGTTCGACAAAGCAAATCCTTGGCATGAAGATTACACATGACAGAGAGAACAAGAAACTCTAGTTGTCATAAGAAAAATACATTGAAAAAGTCTTAGAGTGATTCAAGATGAGTCAGGCGAAACCTGTGTATCTCCACTTGTAGGGCATTTTAAGATCACCTCCCAACAATCTCCTTCAACTGAAAAAGAGAAGGAAGAAATAAAATATGTGCCCTATGCATTTGCAGTGGGCAGTTTGATGTATGCAATGGTGTGCACAAGACCCCAATATAGCTCATGCAGTTGGTGTTGTTAGCCGATTTCTGTTCAATCCTAGAAAAGAGCATTGGGCTGCAGTGAAATGGATTCTAAGGTATCTCAGAAGTACTTCTAGGCTTTGTTTGTGTTACGTTAATGGCAAAATTGTTTATATGGGTACAGATATTGTGACATGGCAGGAGATGTTGATTCTTGAAAGTCCACATTTGGGTACTTGATAACTTATGCAGGGGGAGGAGTAGCTTGGCAATAAAGGATGCAAAAGTGTGTAACATTGTCTTCTACAGAGGCTGAATATATGGCTCTGACTGAAGCAAGTATGGAACTCTTGTGGATGCAGAAATTCCTACAATAGTTGGACTTAAAGCAAGAGAAATATAAAATGTACTGTGATAGTCAAAGTATCATCCATCTCAGTAAGAATTTTGGTCTTCATTCCAGATCAAAGCATATTGATGTTTGATCACTAGGTTCGAGATGCACTTGAGGCCAAACTGTTTCAGTAAGAAAAGATCCGATGACAATGGAGCTGATATGATGACCAAGTATTTCCCAAAAAAACTCTACTTTTTTTAGAGAAACAGCATGCATGATAGAACTCCCCACATGGGCATAATAGAAAGATTTTTTGTGGTGTCCCGCCCATATGTTAAAGTGGTGGGACCCACAACAATTTTGAAAAGAAAAAAAAGAAGAAGAGAGAGCGTGTGAGAGAGTCACTCATGAGAGAAAAAATAAAGAAAGAAAGGGAAAGAAAGTAATAGGGCACCTGAGGGCTTTTCCGTGGTGAGAGAGAGAGCCTCCCAAGAGCGGGAGAGAGAAAAAAGAGAAGAAAGAAAGAGGGAGAAAAAGATGAAATAAAAAGAGAGAGAAAAAGAAGAAGAAAGAAGGAGAAAGAGAAGAGAAGAAGAAAATAAGATGAGACAAAGGAAAAGTGGCCAGCAACTCAGAGAAGTTTCCATTTCCTTCTCTTTGCTCTATTAATCCTTCCTTTTCTCTTATACTTGATTATATTGATGAATGTGCTATTGTTGAACCAAGAAATTTGTTCTAGATGTGTTGTTGATCTTCTAGTTGTTCTAGAGAGGAACATTTGTGTAACCCATTATTTTCATAGTAGAGATTTCAGCTTGCCCCGTGGTTTTTTCCCTCTACACTGGAAGGTTTCCACGTTAGATCTGTGTGTTGATCTAGTTTAATATCCGTCTGTCGATTTAGAATTATTCTCATTGGTTTGTTTGCCTTTTTAATTGCACAAAGATGGGAAAAGAGATTCGGTTGATTTAATGAAATATATATACTGTGTGCAGTGTTGAATTGCAGTTTTATAGATATCTTTCCCAACAATTCGGACACACTGAACCTTGTTCTAGTTAGTACACAACTGAACCGGCGAAACTATGGCGAATGGAGTCACGCAATGCATCGCAGCCTCAGTGCCAATAATGAGGTCGGGCTCATCGATGGTTCCCCTCCTGCACCTGTAAAATCAGACCCATTGCTTGTGTGGCGATGTTGTAATGAGTTAGTTATATATTGAATAATCAATTCAGGTCAGATGGATATTGCACACAACGTTGTCTAATCAGACCCCTCAGCAGAAATATGGAGTGAGCTCCACAACAGATTCTCCCAAGGTGATGAAACAAGGATTTTTTAAATAAGGCAAGAGATTGTTAAATGTCATCAAGGTTCCCTCTCTATTTCAGCATACTTCACCAAGCTCTCTGGGACAAGCTTGAACCCAATCAAGAGCCCCCTCAATGCACCTGCGATATGTTCAAGAAACTCATTATTAAAGAAGAAAAGTGAGGGTAATGCAATTTTTAATGGGAATTAATAAATCTTAGTCAGAGATTCATGGGGTAATTTGATGATGAGCCCTCTTCCAGACACGCGAAAGATACACAGGTTGATCCTTCAACAAAAGAAGAAAATGGAGGTCGCCAATCATCATGACATTCCACCAGCCGCTCTTGCTATCAAGTGGCCCCAAGGAGGAGGCCATGAACGCCGAGATTCTTCACTTCCAATGCTACAGGGCAAATATTGTACCTATTCGTCCCTTGCAGATATGACAAGTATAATCCCTAACTCTATGGCACATGATTTAAAGACAAACTCACTTTGGATCAATGACAGTAGGGTGACAGATCATGTCTCCCACATTACACCTACTTACAACATGTGTTCAAGACCTCGTGATTTTGTGGGATTACCTACTGGTGAAAAGATTCGCATAGAGAACGTTGGATCTTTCCGTTTATCTAGTTTCATCGTTGATAGTGTTCTCCATGTACCCTGATTCCACGTGAACTTGATTTCAATGAGCAAGCTAACACAAGCCTTCTAATGCATAGTAACCTTTTATTTGGATTTTTGTGTGGTGCAAGACGTGCATACGAGGAAGATGGTTGGCCCGGGCAAGCAGATCAATGACATATATATTACTTGCTGCCCCAACACAATGTCCACTTCATAAATCACATTATCCATACCAGCAATCTCTGCCTCAAGCGACACAATCATCTGTCTACTGGTCCTCTTCGTCACTTATCCGCAATATTTCCAGTTATTTTTTTTCATTCCAATCATAGTTGTGAAATCTGTCCTCTAGCGAAACATATATGTCTTTATTTTCCTTCTTATTCAACAAAAATGGAAGCACCTTTTGATTTAATTTATTGTGATTTATGCGGACCACACAAAACTTATATGCACTCAGGAGCTCAATATTTTCTAACCATTGTTGATGATTTTACTCGTTACGCATGGATATATCTTAGTTCTATATGCAATACCCAAAATATATTAAAATTATTTTCCTCTTGGATCCAAACACAATTTTGTCACACTATAAAAGTATTACGTGCTGACAATGGGGTAATGCACATCTTTACATTCTTTTCTTAATAAGCAGGGCACTTTTTTCAGCACACTTGGGTATACACCCCTCAACAAAACGGAGTGGTGGAATGTAAACAACGACATCTTTCGAATGCCACACGTGCACTTCGATTTCAAGCCCATCTTCCATTACATTTTTGGAGGGAAGGTATTCAGGCTTCTTGTTATTGTATCAAGCACCTATACTTCTCTTTTATCACATAAATTCCCATGTGAACTGGTACCAGTTTTTTGTTGTCTCTGTTTTGCTAAAAACCTCACCCCCACAAATAAATTTAATGGTCAGACTCAATGATGCGCTTTCTGGGTTATCCAATTGGTCAGAAAAGCTATCTAGTTTATAACTTAGCCGATCAAAAAAATTTTGTTTCCCGAGATGTCGTATTTCACAAACAAATATTTCCTTTTTGTGATTTTCCACATAATCATGATCCCTATGATGCTTCTATTTTACCTCTCCCTTTCGCTCCGGATTCAAGTCACAATGCTATTTCATATTCTTCTTCCCCATCTGAATTCATTGATCCAAGTGCACCACACCAACCCATCAACAAAAGTATCAATGCCACCATTACAAAGTCCGCATCTTCCTCCCCACCTCATCTATTTACCCCTTCACCACTCGAACATCCCGGCGTCCGGCTTATCTCCGAGACTTTCATACTTATCATGCTGCTGCCCTCCGCCATGATCTTCCTTTGTCCTCGTCCGACATTAGCCATCCTATACAAAGGTACACCTTGATAGAAAAATCTCTTTCATTTATTCAATACAATTATTACAGAGGTCTGAAGCCATATTTATCATATATTACATACTTTTTTTCAGCTATACAACACATGGCAAGAATAAAATATTACTAAACAAAGATTCACATTCATAGAGATTTATTCCTATAATTTTGCTATAGAGAGCTCACGCCAAGACTCCCCCACAAGTTCGTGCTCACAAAATTCGGATGCCACCTTGTCAAGTAAACTGTAGAAATGCTAATTACAAACAACTTTTGTGAGTTATAATTCTTACAGGTTTTCAGACTTAATAAAAAAGAAATCAAATAATCGTTTCTTCAAATAAAAACATTTTCTGGTTTGAAAATGTTGAGTGCACATTACTTCCCTTCCTGCCCAACATTTACGAGGTAAGAGATATTCATTCTGATTCAGAGAGAGAGAGAGAGAGAGAGAGAGAGAGAGAGAGAGAGAGAGAGAGAGAGAGAGAGAGAGAGAGAGAGAGAGAGAGAGAGAGAGAGAGAGAGAGTAAATTCCGATGCTAGAGATCATCGAAGCATGCTGGAGACCACGGATTTTGACGACGGAGACCGATGAAGGACACCAGAGACCGTCGATTACAATGCCAGAACCCTCTTTCCACACCCCAAATCCACAGAATCCTCTACCCTAAAACCTTCGTTCCATTGATTTCTCAACATTGTTCGTCATTGTGCAGCATTCTTTATTGTGCATTGTTCGTCGTTGTGCAGCGTTCGTCATTGTGCACTGTTCATCATTGTGCAATGTTCGTCATTTGTGCAGCTTTCTCTCACATGTCTGAATTTTTTTTAGGGAGTCAAACTTCTCTAATATCATGGTGGGCTAATATAACAGTAAAATTCTGCCCATGCGCAAGTGCACGCGTCACACCAAGTAATATACTAGACGAGTCCAGATCGATCCCACAAGGACTATAGTACTTACTAACCAATGAATTCTCTACAGTTATATCTAACTACTGCAAATAAAGAGAACTATCACAGTAACCTAATGTAAAACTACTAAAAGATATAACTATCCAATTACAGCAGTCCTAAGTGATACAAGCTCACACGCTAGAGACTAAACATATTATAAAGGAGAGGGGGAGAGTGATTTCATGAAAGTAAGGGTAGGATTCATGCAATTTAGCTAAGTGTGCAATCCTATGACTCGTTAGTGGGTCTAGAATTCCCTACGCGTAACCCTCTCTGGAGGAGACACGACCGTGCCCCCTCCTTAGCCTTATTTGTCTTTCGAGGTCACAGGTCTAAATCAAGGGCCCGTGAATGCTCAGCCTAAAGTAACCAAGTGTGTCTGGACACTTCTCTTGAAGTCTACCGGTGCATCCCTCACCTGCCCTTGTTGTACTTGCTGTAATTTGGGGATCACACGCAGAGTGGTGGCTTCCTTTCGTATTACCTCTCAGTCTCAATGAAATAATAAGATGAACATGTGGAGGTCATCAATCTCCTCATGTTAATAGCTCCCCAACGGCCACTCACACTAAATTAAAACTTGATTGCACTACATTAACTAAAATATCTGAAATTACATAAATCTAAACCAAAAATCATATTACTCACCCCCAATAAAGCTTAGCCACACATAATCTGGAATCGGGAATAATCCCTATCCATTAACATTAAATACATGATAATTTGGGATAAAGAAGGTAAAAAAAAAAAGGCAAAAGACTCCCTTTTGCTCTTGAACTCCTCCTTCTTCCTCCTTGAATACCCAAGGTGTCTCTGCTTCACTCCTACTGCTAACTCCGCCTCTGCGGGGTGGAGGTGTGAAGCCCAAAATGCGTTTATAACACCTATTTATAGGGGAGTCTGAAAGATTCCCTTTTTTAGTGCCCTAAATGATGTGGCACCATGTAGCGTAGGTCTCCTCCGATGGCGCTAGGTCTTGGCACTGAGTGTGGTGCCATACAACTATGTGGCATCGAATTATGTTGTCCCTCACGTCGCCACCGCTCCTGCGCTAGCTTCGGTCGCCGAGGCGCTGCACATACGAGGTCGAGCACTCTGGCATTGGCTTCGGTCACCGAAGTGCTGCACATACGAAGTCGAGCACTCCAGCATTGGCATCGATCGCCGACGCGTTGGATGAGCGAGCACCCGGAAAGGTTCTGCTACATCCAGCACTTCTGTGCTGAGTTGACACTAAGCCGTTCGATACTTAGCCATTTCTTCTCTACTCACAGCCCTTGTTCATGCGACGCCGCAGCTTCGAACGTTGCACCTTGTGGCATCAGCCACTTTACTTCTATTTGTCATTTTGATGTCTTGGCTTCTGCTCTGGCACCCTGTGGCGTTACGTGCATTGCTCCTCTTCTGCTTAGCACCATGGCTTCCCATCTGTCGCCATGTGGCACCACCCTCTGTATTGCTCCAAAATGGGGGGTTTTTAGGCTCAAAACGTTTGACGTGCCTATTTCTCCCTCCAATTGGTGTTTATTGAATATTAAGCACATTCCTCCAAAATCAACACCAAAAGTTAGTGAAATTGCAACACAATCAAGTCAATGGTTAGGTTAAGAACACAGCAAAATTTCCACTAACCAAATACCCCCAAACTTAAACACTTGCTCGTCCTCAAAGCAAAGGCCTCAATACAGAAAGCCAAACATTCGATCTTGCTGATCACAATGTGATCAGTAGATCATGCAACACTTTATACAAAAGAAAAAATTTAAGATTCCGATTAATGGTTTATTCCTTCTGTAGTCTTCTTAAATAGTGTTTGCTTGCCTGAGAGAAATTTTCTATATTTCCCCACTCCTCAATTATTACTATAATGTCTCTCATTATGTGCTCTTTCCATCAATCCACATTCTATGCACTTTGAATATTACTGCTAAAATCCCATATGCTAATTTCAAAGTCTGCTCTCCACTAATCTTAGAGAAGTGATCCTAGGATCTTTAAGACTTCATTAGGTTGTAATGGGTAGGTCAAAAAAGTTAATCATGAAGATTTAAACCATTCAGCATGTTTGACTTAACCTGATTGATTAATTGAGATCCCCTCATGATCTAAAGCTACTCCCCCAAAATAAAAACTTTGGCCAATTAAAAGACCACATTTCACCTTACTCCTTATTTTCAATTTAGAAAGTCTATACATTGGTTCAGTCATCTCTTAGATTTGTGACTGAATATTTACAATAACCTTGCTATGCAAGAGTTTTTTTTTTGTAATAAATTTCCTCCATCATTTACTTTTACTCATAGATTCCTTGGGAATCTCAATGCCAATCTGATTTAGTTAAGCAGTTTGAATGGGGGTTCATATAAGAAAAAAGTTAAAAATACAAATAGGCTAGATAGGTGATTTGAAAGTTGGTTTTCTTGAAAAATTTGGTTAAGCATCGGCTCAAAGCTTGGGTGAACTAGGTAATTTAAAATGGTATAGCTTAAGAAAGGTCCAACCGGTCAAAAGATCGCCTAAGTCATTTCCTTGGAGTCAATTCTCTATTCTATTTCATCTTGAGTTTCTTTTGAAACTATTTCTAGCATTCTTAGAGTAAAATCTAAGTGCATAACCACCAATCAAGCCACAAATCTAGCATCAATGAGATAGTAAAGACATAATCAGTGAGTGGCTTGATAAGAAAAAAAAATTCTAAGGCTTGCTAGACTCCCTCGTACCAACTATAAAACAATGCCCATCAAAGAGAAAGCTTAATTTTAGTAATGTAAGAGAAAGCATTACAAGCTATTTAATCATTTCATATTGACATAGAAATTGATCTTGCACTGTATAATAGAATCACTTAAGGCTTAGGCATGCAATTCCCAAACCCCAAACTTAAATGAAGCATTGTCCTCAATGTTTAAATTTAAAAATTGAAATGGAGAGGGTGGTGAGGGACTCCCTAGATTTGCCTACTGATGGCTCTTCTTTGCTGCTCCATGGGGTTCTCAGATTGTGATTGCAATGCAAAACCGAAAGGTTCATTACAGCATTTATTGAAAGAGTTAAAAACAAGCTAAGAAAATAATGGCAAAATAATAATTGGAGATAGAAATTAGCATTCTTTCGAATTCATACATTCAATGATATATAGAGTGTACATCAAACAAGTTCATATCGTTACAGAAAAATGAATTTCATTACAAGATCTAAGGACTTGTTTCATTCCAAACTGACAACTCTCTCGATGTCAATCATTTCTGCTTTCGTCGAATGCCAACTTCCCAGATTCTTCTCTGGTGTGGAATCTTATGTTACGGTCATAGTCTTCTACAAGTAAGTCGTTGAATATATCTTCATCAAGTGAATTGTTTGGACCGTCATTACTCAATGTTGCTGAGCACATTACATTGTTTTCCCTACAAAGAGAAGTAATCAAGGATGGAAAATACATTTCCTTGTCTTTCAACTCTGCACACAGCACCATCTTCTCAGAAATTATGTTGCCTATATCAATAGGCACATTTGTCACAATGGCAAATACCAAGTTGGCCCTGTCAAGAGTTACTTCATGTAGGCATGTACAAACAAAACAGAACCACATTTTTAACTCTATTTGCATTCCATTTTGCAGGAAAATGCAGATATTCCCCCTATGCAAACCGTACCAATGTTGATGGGTGGGTGCATAACAAGTGCCTTAGTTCCTCTGCTGTCATGGAGTTATTGAGTGCCTCCACTCTATCTTTTGTGCATGATAAAGCGAAGTGGCCATTTATGGCCTCTCTATCAAACCTCACTACTTTGCCTCTAACCGTGCAGCCTTGATACCCTTCTTGATCAATTCTTCCAGCCATCTCCTTCTTCAGGTTGACATAAAACTCTTCAACGATCCGAGTACATGCGGATAGGGGTTGGAAACAAAATCTACCCCAATTCTGTGCCAAAATATGCGGGCGGAATGTATGTTCCAAGTCTTTGAATGTGAATCCCCTTTCATGGATCACTTCTTTCTTTTCTCAGGTCATTTTCCTTTTGTTCTCCTCGAAAATTTTCTTCTCTCTCACTATCATTGCTATTAGGCTCAGAAATAGACACTGGATTTAGGGAATAAGAAAACCTCCCTCAAATGTCACCCTTGTGCTTGAGGAATGCTTCGGCTGAACCTCACTACTGCAAAAATTTCTCTTCTAGGCATGGAAGTTTCGAAGGGGAAGCTTGCATGAACTCTAGTGAGCTTGAGTCTGTTAAAGATGTTTGTACACATGTATATAGGGGTATATTATGTAATTTTAGTGATTCACCCTATAAAGGTATACTTGTAATTTTGTACTCTTTTATCCTTAATGTAAAAAGAGTGCTACCCTACTTAAAGGGAGCACACGCATGGTTTAGGGTTAACCACGAGCCTAGTTGTGTGAAACAACAACTTGTTTGTCTTCTTCTCCTTACATCCTTACGTTTGATCTTCGTGAAAATATTCATGGTATCGGAACAGGTTCAAGGGGAAGGAATCAGTGTTTCAATCAATTAAGGAGAGAGAGATTGTCTTGAGGAAAGAGGAGAGAGAAGAGTTTTGTTCTTCCCATTTTTGTGCATACCATATTCAGAATATTGAGACTTACAGATTCGTTAGCCGTTGGATCATGCGGAAATTTTGGGTATGTGTTCCTCTCTTCTGTTTCAACTTTCTGAATGGTGAAGATCGATTTGCAAGGTCTGGAGAAGGGATTTTATCAATTCAAATCGAAAGCTTTCACCAGTAAATTCTGCACTGACCAGTCTCACAATTCTTAGCAATCGGAGAGGCATCCCTGGTCAGATTAGGCTGATTTTTTGTGAGTGTGTTCACGGCTCAGAATAGTGGAATTTAATTTTGATGGTTGAATATTTTTTTATGAGTGCCGACAGTAAGTATATTGTTACAAGCTGTCGATTGAATGAGTTGTTTGTTTTTTGGTGACTTAAGGGCTGTCCCTGGGTAATTCGAAGTTGGACTCTCTTTGCCGTTGTAATTTTGTTCTTAGAGAGTTTCCTACTTCGTTTTTATTATAATTTGTCTTATTTTATTCTGTTGGTAGTGTTTTGCCGAGTTGGGGAAGTTTCTTAATTTGTTAACTTGTGGGATGTGTATTGCTTGCTTGCTAAGTAAACATATTTAGCTGAGTTAAGGTATTTTCCTAGTTGGTTAACCTTCTGGAATTTACTGCTTGTTTGCTAAGCTACTTGGATTTTCTTGATATAAGTCATTGTTACTGAATTGGTGCTGCTATATTGAGTTGTTATGGCTGATATTCAAGTGAACCCTATCCCAGAGAATGGTGAAGTTGAAGAAGAAGTTGGAAAATTTTCTTTGCTTCAGCAGATCTCAAGGTTCCCAAGTTTGTCTCTGATCTCAAAGTCAACATCTTCTGCTCTCTTGGCTCAAACCCATTTGGGTGATTAACTCTGGAGCTAATGTTAACATGTCAGGTAATTGTTCCCTTTTTTATTCAATAAATTACTCTAATTTGGGTTGTGTTACCCTGATTGATGGGTCAATATGCCAAGTACCTAGAGTTGGTTGCTTAAATCTTTTAGTTTTATTGACACTTGATAAGGTCTTGTTTGTCCCTAAGTTTCCGGTTAATTTGTTATCAGTTAGTCAACTGACTAAAACATTGAATTGTTTTGTCATTTTCTCAACTCAAAGTTGTGTTATACAGGATATCAAAACCCAGAAGATGATTGGTTCAGGCCGTGAGAGAGGGGGAATGTTCGAGCAACACGTCTATCCATTCATATATCTATCATTGTCTCCATTGGAATGGCATACTCGGTTTGTACATCCTTATATGACTATGCTTCGCCTCTTAGTTCCATCTATTCTAGCCTGTTCAACCTTGGAGTGTGACGCTTGTCAACTTGGGAAACAACATAGAGTTTCCTTTCCTGCTAGAGCCATTCGATCTAGTAATGTTTGTTTAGATTTGATTCATTCTGATGTGTGGGGGCCATGCCCTATTAGAAGTCTTTTGGGATATTCATACTTTGTTATTTTGATTGATTATTTTAGTTGATGTTGTTGGCTTTATCTTTTGAAGAACAAGTCAGTGGTTTTGTCTATCTTCAAACAATTTGTCAGTGAAATAAAAACTCAGTATGGTTGCTCAATTAAAACTTTGCGTAGTGACAATGGTGCTGAATACATAAATGCTGACTTTAATTCATTTTGTTTGTCTAATGGTATTGTTCATCAATTTTCTTGTCCCTATTCTCCTCAGCAAATTTGCTTGATGTTGCTCGTACTTTGATGTTTCAACATAATATTCCTTAGTTTTATTGGGCTGAAGTTGTGTTAACAACATGCATGTTTATTAATCGTATGTGCTCTAGTGTGTTACATAATAAAGTGCCTTTTGATGTCCTACAAACAACAAAGAATTTGTTTCCTCTTCCACTTCATGCTTTTGGTTGTGTATGTTATGCGCTTGATTCATCTCCTTCTCGTGCAAAGTTGTTAGCTCGTTCAATTAGGTGTATCTTCTTGGGGTATTCTAAATGTTTAAAGGGATATGGTAGTTATAATCCTACTTCTTGAAAATGGTTTGTAACACCACATGTTACATTCTTTGTTAATGTCTCTTACTATAGTTGTCAAAATTCTGGTATTTTTCTTCCCTCATAACAGGTTCATCATGAGACTCCCAGTATAGCTTTGCCTCTCTCTCTAGCACAACCACTCCCTTCTGAGAATATGAGATCAGGTCAGTCTCCTTCTGAATTTTCTGATTTACATCTTCCCATTTTTGTTGGAAAAGGTGTCCGATCATGTACACAACACCATATTTCACGTTTTGTTTCTTTTGGGAAGTTGTCTCATTCTTACAGATTATTTGTCGCTGTCATTTCTGTCGGGTCAGTTCCTAAGTCTGTTTCTTAGGCTTTGTCAATTCTTGTTTAGCGCCAAGCAATGCTAGAGGAGATGGCTGCCCTGGAAGGTCAGGATACTTGGGATCTTAGTGAGGCTCCACGTGGAGCGAAGATAGTTGGATGTTGATGGGTGTATGCAATCAAATACAAGGAGACAGGTGAAGTGACACGATATAAAGCTCGCCTTGTAGCAAAAGGTTGTACACAGACTCCTGGAGTTGACTACAGTGAGACCTTCTCTCTAGTTGCTCGTATGAACTCCATTCATATTATTTTGTTTGTTGTTGTGAGCAGGGGTTGGCCTTTGCATCAACTTGATGTCAAAAATGTTTTTCTCTATAGGGACCTAGCTAAAGAGGTATACATTGAGCAACAGCCCGGATTTGTTGCTCAGGGGAGAGAGAAAAGTTGGGTAAACTCAGGAAATCTCTACGGTTTGAAATAGAGTTTGAGAGCTTGATTTGATAAATTTAGTGGTGTGGTCACTAAATTTGGGTTCAAGAGATGCATGTCCGATCACTCAGTGTTTGTTCTACGCCAGTAGACAGGTATGATGATATTAGTTATGCATGTTCATGACACTATCATTCAAGAGATGATATGCATGGGATATCTGAGGTAAAAAAGTATTTAGCTACTCATTTTCAAACTAAGGATTCAGGAACTCAACGATATTTCAATGGAGTTGAAGTAGCTAGCAGAGATAGGGCACTACATTTATCTCTAAGAATATATGTCATGGACATATTAAGTGAAACAAGGATGCTAGGGGGGATCTCTGCAGAGACACCGCTCGCTGAAAAGTCCACATTGTTTGATACGACTTCTCCCCTAGTAGAAGATAAAGCTTGTTACTGTAAGTTGGTTGGTAAGTTGATTTATGCTACTGTTACTAGACCGGATATCTCTTATGTTGTTGGGTTGCCGAGCAGGTTTATGGAGGCTCCTAGGCAAGCTCATATGGATGCTATTTTTCATACTTTGATGTATTTTAAAAGGGCTCCTGGTAGAAAGTTGTACTATAGAATTTTGGGACACATAGATGTTCATGGTGCTTCAGATGCAGATTATGCAGGATCTCATGATGACAGAAAGTCCACCAGTGGGTATTGTGTTACGGTGGAGGGCAATCTTGTCTCTTAGAGAAGCAAGGAGCAGACAGTGGTTGCACAATCTAGTGTTGAGGCAGAGTATAGATCGATGGCACATTCAACTTGTGAGATGATGTGGGTTCGTTTTATGTTGGAAGAGTTGGGGATAAGAATCAACAAGCCAATGCCTATGGATTGTAATAATCAGGCAGCTATCTTTATTGCAGGTAACCCAATTTTCCATGAGTGTACTAAACTGTGAAAGTTGATTGTCATTTCCTCAAAGAGCAAGTAATGAATGGTGTTATTTGTACACCTTATGTTCGCACAGAAGACCAGAGAGCAGATACATTTACTAAGGCGTTGGCTAGATTATGACATAGACATTTGTGTAACAAGCTGGGGTTATTTGATATGTACTCTACAGCTTGAGGGGTGTGTTAGAGATGCTTGTACACGTGTATATAGGGCTATATTATGTAATTTTAGTGATTAACCCCTATAAGGGTATATTTGTAATTATGTACTCTTTTATTCTTAATGTAAGAAGAGTGCTACCCTATTTAACGGGAGCATAGACATGGTTTAGGTTTATCCAAAGAAATCGTGAAGTTTTCACTTAGAATTTGTTTGCAAAACGATTTCCCTTGCTAGGGTTGTAGAGGCTCTCGCTTGACGCTCTCGGCTCGGTTTGACTCTCTGTGGCATTAAGTGGGCTGAGGCTTTTATGCTTCTCAGTTAAGTTACTCAGCACCCTGTGGCGTCGAGCTACCTCTCGCATGGCGCCAGGTCACAAAGAATTATTTCCCAAAAATTGGTGTTGGGCGACTTCACTTAACCCTCTGACGGCCTCGCTTTGATGCCTTATGGGGCCAGCAACTTCCTCGCGGTGTCGCACTGAGGCCGTGTGGTGCCAGATTGGCTGGCGCGGTGCCACCCTCTTGGACATGCAGATTTTCATAAGAACTGAGATGTGACTCCATGGTTTGTTCTTTTCAATGCTGAACTTTATTTTATCTCCAAAAGTGACTGCCAAAACTAACAACTACTCGAGCAATTCACAATTCTCCATGCACGCACTCAAGTCCATCAAAATCTAAATTTCAAGTACATAGAGACTCCATGCAATTACTCGACTTCTACTAACTACTGACTTTCAACTCACACATGCTTCCTACAAGTTGTGATTTACAATTGAAGCATGCACCTACCAAAATTGTGTCTCTTCTAACTTAAAATTGCATAAACTTCTGCTTTCATAAATTTGTATTCACAAAAGATGGGTTAGCTCCCAAGAAGGACCAATTTTTAAAGTCTTTGGCAAGACTTCCAACCTATCCAGGATCCAAAATTGAGTTTGAAGGGACATTGTAACTTACCATTTGTCCCCTTTTGCTCAAACTCTTCCATTGACATTCTCTGTAGGCTTGCATAAATTCTTTGGAGGTGAAGGTGTAAGAATAGAAATCGGTAGTTCTGTAACTCGATAATTTGATAGATATTGTGATTACAATATTTATAGACTACATAATATATGATACAATCAAAAAGTGATTACATAGATAGAGAGTTTGAATTTAAAAGAACGAATTATGTTGAGATGAGTTGGATGACAGATGAGGTGGAGTGGTGAGCTGGATCCAATGTCTTGTGCAGAGAATCATTCATGGAGCAAAATCAGGATGAGCAAAATCAGAATCGTTATAACGCCCCTTCAAGTTAAGAGTTTTGGGGAAACGGTTAGGGATGTAACCTGGAGCCGATTACCCACTCTACCGTCCGACCGATTATTAAACGGAACAAAAAAAAATAAAATATTATTATCCCTTTACCGCTCTACCGTTTACCGCCCTACCGTTTAATTAATAGGACGGAAACGAAATTAGCTCTTCCGAACCCGTTTTACCTTTTTACTGTTTAAGTAAGGGTAATATGGTAAATTTATATATCCACTTAGTTTAATCATAATATGTTTATTTTTCATATAGATAACCTTATTATCTTATCAATATGATTTTTATCACTTTAAAAAAAAGAGTTGAAAAGTTAGTAGAGGCTTTGAATATTTTTATATTTTGGTAATTATTAGAACTCAATATATATTGACTCTGACTCATGATCTCATAATTCATAAAGTCATAGTCATAGTCATAGCTGATATATCATATATTGTAAATTCATTATTAACTAATTAAGGTAGTATTTATTAATCAAAGATTAAAAATATTTAAGTTTTCTTACAAATGTCAAATTTTATACAAATGTCAATTACGTATACAAATGTAACAAATTGTCTTACAAAAAATAAATATATTATAATTCATAATTAAAACATTATACAAAGATAAACATAGTAATTAACAAATACACGAGATGATTTCATCTTATTTCAATTAGCTTACAAAATTCAAAATTTTGGCGTTACACTATAACGTATTAGGACAGACATTCCTCTCATGACATATACCCTAAATTCCTAATAAGTTATAAGTAAATATCATTTATTTTAATTACTAATTATGTACTTATCTAATTAATTATTATTTTAATTATGGTTTTCCCTACCAAATGTAAAGTATCAAATGTATTTGAATGCCAATTTTAAGTGTAGGGGACATTTTATATTTGTTTTGATTTTTTAAGTTTTATGTTATGCAACTTTTGTTTGAACTCTGAAAAAAAATGTTCTATTATCTTTTGATACATTTTTATTAGTAATTTTCCTTAATTGTTTTGGGGTTTTTTATTTGTTTGTGATTTTTATATTTTTTAAGTATTTACCCGTTTATTACCCATTTTCCCATTTTTCCGCCAGGTAATAAAAAGAATGGAACTACGCGGAACTAAACGGATACGGACGGTAACGGTTAAAGGGTTGAAAAATATAAACGGTAAACCAGAACTCTTTACCTGTACCGTTTATTACCCGTTTACATCCCTAGAAACAGTTAACTTGGTCTAAAAACGGGAATGGATTTGCCGTGATAGCCTTTTTGTGAGTATGTCTGCAATTTGATCTTTGGTGTGGATGTATTTCACTTAGAGGCAGCCTTGTGTGATTCTTTCTCGAACAAAATAATAATCTAGTTAGATATTCTTTGTGAAAGCATGGAAGACTGGGTTGGCAGCAATATAAGTTGCAACAAATTATCACATCAGATTGTTGGCTTATGTAAAATGCGAATGCGAAGCTCTTTGAAAAGCTCAAGTAACCAAGAGATTTCTGAAGTACCTGTGGCCAGAGCACGATATTAGGCTTCCGCTCTGGGTCTATAGACTGTTGAGTGTTTCTTAGAACACCACGATAAAATATTTTCACCCAGGAAGATGCAAAAACTAGAAGTGGAGCGTCGATCGTCTGGGTCCCTGCCCAGTCTGAATCAGAGTACACATGGAGATGAAAAGTGTCAACAGATGTCAATGTGATCCATGATTGATGTACCGAAGAATGCATTTTACTGCTGCCCAGTGAACGTCTGTGGGACACTGTTGGAATTGACATACCTGATTTACTGCATACTGTAAATCAGGCCTAGTATTGGTGAGATACTGAAGAGCACCCACGGTAGATCAGAAGAGTGTCGGATCCGGCAGTGGCTCACAAGTAAACTTTGAAAGTTTGTCGACAGTGGGGATAGGAGTACTAACTGGTTTAACATTTCTGAGATTGAGTTTCTGAAGAAGATCCTTGGCGAATTTCTCCTAAGAGAGATGAAGCATATTTTGATGAAAAGTCGCTTGTATGCCAAGGAAATAATGTAAATGGTAAGTCGTTTGACAGGAATTCGTGTGCGAAGCGACTAAATAATATGGTCTGTGGCTGTTTTGTTGTTGGATAAAAGTATGGCGTCATCTACATAGAGGTGAATAGTCGTTCGTTTAACGATAGGGCTGAATGTATCAAAGAAATCCACTCCTCTTTGGTAGAATCCTTTGCGACCATGGTTTTCAGTATCGAAAGTATCGGCCAATACTGGCCAATACGTATCGGTTTCCTTAAGTAAAGAAAAACGATACTGGGGTCGTTTCCTTTTACATGAAACTAACCCCCGTATCGTCCGGTATCATCCTGTATCGTCCCATATCGCCAAGTTTACTCTAATCTATCAAGGAAACTTGTCGATACAGAACTCCAAATCTTCCATCCAGAACAAAATGGTGAATCACAAAGTGAAAAATCGATCGAAATCTCAAAAAATTGGGAATGTTTTGTTTTTTCCGGCGGAATCCATCCCTGTCCGGCGATGAAACTCTAGGTGGAATAGTTGTCGGTGATCGGCAGACTGTTCCACAGCGGTCGCCGGTTGTAAGGGCGGCTGGAACGCCGACACAGAGAAACTAGGGTTTCTCTGCAGCCAGCAGCGGGAGGTTAGAGAAGCCCTCCAACGGTCCAGTCCTGACTTTGTGAACAGGACCGGTTCGGAGGTGGTTCAATAAAAAATATTTTTTAAATTTAAAAACCGGTTAAATGCCTAGGTAAAGTTGGTTTTGGATGAAATGTGGACCATAAGTAGAATAACTTTTTTTTCTAATTTATGGTATTGTTTAGAATTTTATAATATTTCAAAACTCCTCAATTAATGCAATATTGTTTATTGATGAGTTTGGTTCGATGTGTTTACATTTTATTTGAGATATTTTACATAAAAATAAAGATAAATAAAAAGAGAGAAGAAATATTTTAAGTCAAAAAATTTGAGGATACTTATAATATTAATTGTGATATTTATAAACTATATATATTTTAGTCAGAAAAAATATTATAACCTTGTTATACAATAATGCGATCATGGTGCAAGGGAGAGACCAAGTGTTACTATTTCAGGCAGTTATATCTTTTCTCTCAATTATTTGTATCAATAAAAAAATAAAATTTTCAAATTAATAATATTAATAAATTACATGAGGATATTGACGACCTCCACATGTTCATCTTATCGTTTTGTTGACACTAAGAGCTAATACGAAAGGATACCACCACTCAGTGTGTGATCCCAAAATCGCAACAAGTACAGCAAGGCGAGGGGTGTGCCGATAGACTTCGAGAGAAGCGTTCGGACACGTGGTCGCTTTAGGCTGAGCAATCATGGGCCCTTGATTTAGATCTGTGACCTCAAAAAACAAATCAGCCTAAGGAGGGGGGGGACGGTCGGATTGCCTCGAGAGAGGGTTACACATAGGGAATTCCAGACCCACTCACGAGTCATAGAATTGTAGACTTAGCTAAATTGCATTAATCCAACCCTTAATTACATGAAATCACTCCCCCCTACTCCTAATCTACTTAGTCTCTAGCGTGTGAGCATGCATCACTTAAGACTGCTGTAATTAGGTAGTAAGTATCTTTTTATAGTTTTACATTAGGATACTGTGACAATTCTGTTTAATTGCAGTAGTTAGATATAGCTATAGAGAATTCATTGGTTAGTAAGCAGTATAGTCCTCGTGGGATCGATCTGGACTCATCCAGTATATTACTTGGTGCGACGTGTACACTTGCGCATGGGCAGAATTTTATAGTGTCATATTAGCCCAACCAAGTTTTGTTGCGCCGTTGTTGGGGACCAGTACTGCTATTATCCTTGGGCTCTATAATTGTAATCTAGCTAAGAGCAGTTAGTGTAATCTGACTAACATAGTTGCATGCTTACTGTAGTGTAATTTAATTAGTTTTGCATATTAGTATAACTATTTCAGTTTTTGTTGTTTGTTTGTGTGTTTGTAGTTAAGTTTTTCTGTTTGTGAAGTGTGTTTGTGAACCGAATTGTTATACTTGCTCTCTCTTGTGTATGCAAGAAGGTATAGGCCTTGCTTTGATTCCTTTTGATCCTCAAATTGAGAGGACATCAAAAGCCAACCTAAGGCAGCAAAGGATATCAAGAAGAGAGGAAGAAATGGCTGAGAGAGTTTGTTGTGTCTCAAGCTGGACGTGCACACTCCAGTATAAGAAGACAGTCAATTTTGTCAAACAATTTTGAAATCAAGCGGGCAATTATTCAAATGATTCAAGCTTAAGTTAGGGATGAAAACAGGTAACAAATTGTACGAGTAAGGGTCTCCCGTTTACCGCTTACCGTTTATCGTCCCTTTACCCGTTTGTCATTTATTGTCCCTTTACCCGTTTACCGTCCATATCTGTTTAGTTCTAGCTATTCCGTTTCCGTTTATTACCCGTTTTTTTGTCACGTAATCGGGTAAAAAGGGTAATAAAATGGATAAATTACAAAAAAAATTAATATTATCAAAAAATAAAAAAAATCCCTAAAAAATTGAAACATTTTTGGAAAATTAATTCTAAAATTATATCAAATGAGATACGGTAAAATAGTAGATATTACACTTTTTTTATAAGTTACAACACTTACAAACTTAATTATGACAGATAATCTATGAGAGCATTAGTCAATAATAACAAAGAAAAATTTAAAAATTGTATCCAAACTTTCAACTCTATTAATTTTTATGATAAGTGGTAAAATCCTTATTGGAAAGAAAATAAGGTTATACATATGAAAAATTAAAAATTTATGTTAAAGCTAATTGAATATATAAATTTACCATATTGCCCTTACTTAAATGGTAAACGAGTAAAATGGGTTCGGCTATTTGTATTTCTGTTCCGTTTATTAAACGGTACATCAGTAAAGGAAATTAATACTTTATTTCCATTTATTTCCATTTAATAATCGGTCGGACGGAGGAGCGGGTAATCGGCTCCCGTTTTCATTCCTAGCTTCAATATAGTTTAGTGGATTACCAAATGATGATCCAATTTTTGCATCTAGCAGATTTCTTGTAAATCTATGAGAGATAATTTCAAGCATAATGGTGTGTCAGAAGATGCGATAAGGTTGAGATTGTTCCCATTTTCGCTGAGGGACAAAGTGAAGCACTGGTTGAATTCTTTGTCTTCAGTTTCCCTCCTGCCAAAACGGTAAAGGTGAGGAATGATATCAATCTCTTTACTCAAATGGATTAGGAATCTCCTTATGAAGCTTGGGATCGTTTTAAGGAGCTCTTAAGGAAATGGCCTCATCGCTCAATTCTTAAGTGGTCACAACTGCATACATTCTACAACGGGCTGCAGAATCAAACAAGCACAATTATTGATGCAGCAGCAGGAGGTGCACTTATGAACAAATCAATTGATGAGGGATATGATTTGTTAGAGAACCTAGCATCCAACAGCTACCAATTGAACATTGAAAGGCCAAGGAGCTAGTTGGAGTCTACGAAGTAGACACCCAAGCAATCATCCGAATTCAGATGGATGCCTTGAAAATGAAGATGGCAGACTTGGAAGCAAAGCCCGCACAATGTCCTTCGTATGTTGTGAGTTATGTTGTGGTGCTGGACACGGGGTTGAGGTATGCACTTCCACAGTGGAAAGTGTGCAATATGCTCAAAATAGAAACAACATGTACTCCAATACCTACAATCCCGGTTGGAGAAACTATCAAAATTTTGGATGGCGAAAGGAGAATGGAAATGCATCAGCACCAACTCAAAGAAACTATCAAAATTCTGGACTACAAGCAAGGTTTCAAAATCAGCATCAAGCTGAGAAGTAAAATTCTAACTATGAATTGCTGCTTCAATTGGCGTGAAGCCGTGATGCATCCTTGAGAAATATTGAAGTCCAAATGGGACATTTAGCTAAGGCCATTAATGAAAGGTTGAAAGGATCTCTCCCCAGTGACACGGTGGAGAATCCGAAGCAAGAAGATCAGGAAAACGTAGAACACTGCAATGCAGTGTTGGCTAGAGAAACTCTAGCTCAAATGGAGATGGAAGAAGTGTGTTAAGAGTTCACTCCAGAAGAAAAACATGAGTATGATTATTTCTCCATTGAACAAAGTCAAATTCCCTCTTTCGATGAACTGAGTGAGGCAAGTCAGTCTCACGTATCTCCCGTTGAAAGGGTTGAGATTGACGAGATTGACCTATATGAGGTAGAAGAAAAAGAGGAAGAGTTGGGTTATGAGTCCCAACCAACACCTATCTGGAGTCTTGAAGATAAGCTCCAGAAGAATTTGAAGTTGGAAGAGTTAAACCTAAATTCTCCCATACTAGAAGCTGAAGAAGGAGGCTGTAAAAATGAATGGGGAGAGAAGAAGGTTTGGCCACCACCCTATGATGAAAGAAAAGAAATTGGGGAAGTAGATGTGGTTAAGCATAAGCCACCTGAAGTTTTCAAGAAGCTTTATGTTGAAATTTACTCCCATGTAGAATCCGAGTAGAAGTCAGATAATTTGGAGAGAGATGTGTAAAGAAGAAGAATACAACAATTGGAGAGAGAGGTGCTCCCCAAAGGTAAAATATCATGGGAGCTTTGCCATACCATGCACCATTGGGACCCACACGATCAAGGACACTCTATGTGACTTGGGAGCTAGTGTGAATATTATGCCTTTTGGCATATTCAAGGAGCTGGTGAAAGTGAATGGACTCTTCTTTCCAGTTGATTTTCAGGTGATAGACGTGGAAGAAGGCACAAAAAGGCCCCTCATTTTAGGAAGACCCTTCCTTGCTACAACTCGAGCAATTATCGATGTATAAGAAAGGAACATCACCGTGAGATCAAAGAGGGGTGAAGAATTCAGCTTCTTTATGCCTCAAGCCATGAAAAAAAGAGGGAATGGAAGTCAAAGGGTGAAGCTCCCTTTAGAAGTGGCTAGAGAGACCATTACTTGATTAAAGGCAATTCCCCATACGAAGATAAGTGGTGGTTAAAAATGGATGAGTGGTGTAAAGCCACTGGAAAAGCTGGAGCAAGCAAGGACCCATACTTAGTTGCGTATTATGAGCTCAGAGAGGAGAAGCTCAAGGATCTGAGAAGCCTGGTGGAAGAGGAATTAAGTACCCCACCGAAAACAAAGAAGAAAGATCCTTTTATTAACGATCCTGATTTTGCTCATCCTGATTTTGGTCCATGAAGGATTCTCTGTACAAGATACGCAATCCAGCTCATCACTCCAGCTCATCCGTCATCCAGCTCATCTCAATATAAACCACTCTTTTAAATTCATATTATTTCTATCTATGTAATCACTTTCTGATTGTGTCATATATTTTGTAGTCTATAAGTATTGTAATCACAATATCAATAAAATTATCAAGTTACAGAACTACAGTGTTCTATTCTTACATGGTATCAGTCGCTACTCCTGGGCAAGCCATGTCTTCTTCATCTTACCCTGCTACTACAACCTATTCCGCAAAAACCTTCCACCTTGGCCCACCCCATGGAAGCTTCACGCTTACCATCTCCAACATAAACAATCATGTGTCTTTAAAACTCGATCGCAGCAACTACCTCTTATGGCGTTCTCAATTTCTCCTAGTGTTCTACATCCAAGGTGTCATGGGGTTCCTCACTGGAACTATCGCAGCGCCACCCCAACAGCAAACTGCTAACGGTGCATTTATTCCCAACCCCGCATACGATGCGTGGTTTTACATTGATCAAACACTACAAAGTTGGATTCTGTCCACTTAACGCCCACTGCTCTTGGGCAAATGATTGGCCTCAAAACCTCTCATGCAATGTGGATGATGCTTGACCTATTCTTCCAATCTCCAAGCTCGGATTCTACAAACTCCGACTTGAACTGCAGAATCTGAAGAAAGACTGAGCATTCCGGACTACCTTGAAAAGACAGAATATCACAGATTGCCTTTCCACAGCAGGTCAACCTCTCGACCCAGAAGACATAGTATCATTTGTATTAAATGGCCTTGGCTCTGAATATGTTCCCTTCATCATGTTCGTCACAGCAAGGACGGAGCCCCTGCACCTCGGAAAGTTGCAGAATATGCTCCTTACATAGGAGCATTGTCATGTTGTTACTACTCACATGAGTGGGTTAAACCTTCCTGCAGCAGCACCTTTCGCAAATGTCGCAGCTGCTCCCTCCAACAGAGGACGAGGAGCCAGACGCACGGCAAGAGGACGAGGAAGAGGGGATGGCCGAAATATCTCCCCCAACACTCAGCCTTCAGCAACCAGGTCCAGGCCGGACAATCGTCCCACCTAATATGCGACCACCGAAATCAATCGGCTCCTCAATGCTATTACAGGTTTGATCAGGCATACTAGCCTGCCACCGCTCCAGCATTAAACAGCATTAATCTAAATGACCACAATGCCGATGGACTCTGGTATCCGGATTCTGGTGCAACGAATCATTTCACTGGCGATTCCACTCTCCTCCATGACCGCACACCAGTAGCAGGTGATGAACAGGTCACTCTACGTAATGGAAGCACATCCCAATTAAACACCATGGAAATGTCTCTCTTCAATCATTTTTACTCAAAAATGTCTTCTTCGTGCCTAACCTTATTAAAAATCTTGTATCCGTTTCTGAATTTACGAAGCAAACTGACACATTTTTCGAATTCCGTCCCAATTCTTTTCTGATCAAGGACCGGCAAACGGGGTGAGTGCTACATCAGGGGCTGCTTAAAGATGGACTCTACACATTCCAAAGACAACCTCACTGCCTGACGATGGCCAAAAATAAATCGGACCTGTGGCATACTCGATTGGGCTACCCATCCTTAGCAGTTACAAATTCTGTTTTACGTTCTATCTCCTTTCCACTTATGAAACCTCCACTGCACCTTGCGTGCCATGTCATCTCTCCAAATCTCATAGAATTCTCTTTTTGAATAATAAAATCCATTCGTCTCATCCGCTTCACTTTTTGTGTCATGATATATAGGGACCTGCACCAGTCCTCTCTATTGATGGCTTCAAATTTTATCTCTCTATTGTTGATGTGTTTAGCAATTACACATGGATTTATTTCCTAAAATCAAAGTCTGATATCTATTCTATATTTGCTCAATTCACGACAATGGTTCAGAATAAATTTCAGTCAACCATAAAAATAGTTCACACTAATGGAGGTTCTGAGTTTTTAAGCTACACGTTCCAACAACTCTTACCCACACATGGAATAGTCGCACGAAAGCATTGACACATTGTAAATCATGCATTTTTATGCTGCAACTTACCTTATCAATCGACTTCCATTTCTGTCTAAACACCAACCTTCTCCATATGAAATTCTTTACAAAAAACAACCCGATTATCACTTTCTCAAAATTTTTGGGTGTCTGTGTTTTCCGTATCTCCGACCATACACCAAAAATAAACTCGAGCCACACAGTAAATCATCCATTTTCTTGGGTTATCATCCTCATTATAAAGGATATCATTGTCTCGAACCATCTTCTGAGGAAATCTTTATTTCCCAAAAGTTCATATTCCATGAGACTGTCTTTTCATTTAAAGATCAATTACAGCAGCAGCCAATGATAGCACTTGCCTCCAGCCATCTCAAACCAGAGGTATGCACCCAATCATTCCTCCTTTAATTCGACAGTTGCCAAGTTCTTTACCTGCAGAAAATCCACAAGTCATTCCACCATTGTCTCCGTCTCCATTTGTTACTGCTTCTCCACCAAACAGCTCACCTCCAATCAATATTCCAAGCTCGCAAAATCAAATTACTATAGCTCCCCACTCATCTTCGAACCCCCCTCCCCAACCTGCAAGTACAATCATCCCCCTCTCTACCCATTCCATGCAAATCCAATCCCGTACAGGAAACCTAAAACAAAAAATCTTCAATGCCATCACATGAGTCAGCCCTCCGGATCCTTCTTCATGTTTATTCTATAGCAATCCGCATACCCCCATTGGCGGAAGGCCATGACAGAGAAAATAATGCTCTTCTATCCAACCGAACATGGACACTGGTACCACTGCCTCAAAATCGTACTCCAATTGGTGGCAAGTGGATCTTCAGAACAAAAGAAAACTTAGACAGCACAGTTGAAAGATTTAAGGCCAGATTAGTCGCAAACAAGGTTTTCAGTATCGGAGATACGCAAAGTATCGGTCACCACGAAAATGGATACGTATCATGGATATGCATGGATACACTAAGATACACATGTAATGAGTATGCATACTTTAGGAAAGCTTAATAAAATATAGAAGCATTCAAATATTCATTAATACAATTAATATAAAAAGTAAAATGTTTTTATTGACTCAAATATTTAAAAAAACTACATTATTGCTCAAAATATAACCACCTAGTCTCTGTAGCACCATGATCAGAGTTTTGTGTAGCATGGATATGTTAAGATACACATATAATATATATGAATATTGAAATTACATGAATCCAAACCCGAAATCACATTACATCACTCACCCCCTAATGAAGCTTAGCTATACATAATCTGGAATCGGGAAGAATCCCTATCCTCATTAAATACATGATATGTTGGGATAAAGAAGGTAAAACGAAGGCAAAAGACTTCACTTTTGCTCTTGAACTCCTTCTTCCTCCTTGAACACCCAAGGTGTCTCTGCTTCACTCCTACTGCTAACTCCACCCCTGCGGCATGGAGACGTGATGCCCAAAATGCGTTTATACGCCTATATATAGGGGAGTCTGAAAGATTTTCTTTTTTTTTTAGTGCCCTAAGTGATGTGGTGCCATGCGGCATAAGTCTCCTCCGATGGTGCTAGGTCTTGGCGCTAAGTGTGACGCCTTACGACTCTATGGCGTCGTATTATGTTGTCTCTCACGTCGCCAGCGCTGGCTTCTGTCGTCGAGGTGCTGCACATGTGAGGTCGAGCACTTCGGCGTTGGCTTCGGTCGTCGAGGAACTGAACATGCGAGATTGAGCACTCCGACGTTGGCTTTGGTCGCCAAGGCGTTGGATCCTAACCCCGAGGTGCTGCACCCAGAAAAGTTCTGCTGCTATGAGCGCTCCTGCACCGAGTCGGGCACCGAGGCGTTCGACGCTCAGCCATTTCTTCATTGCTCACAGCCCTTGTTCACGCGGCGCCGTAGCTTCAAATTGGCGTCAGCCAATTTGTTTCTGCATTTGTCATTTTGATGTCGTGGCTTCTGCTCTGTCACCTTGTAGTGTTACGTGCATTGTTCCGCTTCTGCTTAGCGCCATGGCTTTCCATATGATGCCATGTGGCCCCACCCTCTGCATTGCTCCAAAATGGGGGGTTTTTAGGCTCAAAAAGTCTGAATAGCTTATTTCTCCTTCCAGTTGGTGTTTAGTGAATATGAAGCACAATCTTACAAAATCAACTCCAATAGTTAGTGAAATTACAACACAATTAAATTAAAAGTTAGCCTAAAAACGCAGCATAATTTCCACTAAACAATACCTCCACATTTTGCGGGTGGATATATCATGGGGATCGACTCATGATTGAATTCAGAGAAAAAAATTCATTTTTTCCATAAGACTCAACTACAATTCCTTATCATGTTGAAAACCTAGACAAAATTGGTTGGAATGTTGTAGTAGCGTTTATTGGAGATATATGCACATTTAACATTTCACGTGATGAACTTTAAAGCCATAATAAATATCAAATTCTCGAAGGATTCCCTATAGCCCAACAAACTTTCCAACAATATTTTAAGGATTATCTTAAAAGACTACGCGGAGTTATGAAAGGAATGATGAAAAATATATAATTTTCATTATTGGTATAACTCTATAAGTTCATGTAGAGATGTACCGGAATTCTACTTGCGACCTTATTTTTTAGCGGGTGGTCGTTTTCGATGTCTTTGCAGTGGAAGACTGTATTGCTTTGATCATCTGTATGACAATTGGAGAGAAAGATTAATTGAAGATCAAGCTACGACGTTGGTCTTTTGGTCTCTACACTTAACAATTGAGGCTTATATATTTTTGGGGTATTCCGTTGACATTGTAACACTCACTAAGGAAAAAACCTATATGACGAGGTAGCACACATCGAAAAACATGGACAACTCTGTGTTATTAAAATGTTTCATAAGTTGCATGAATAGAGATTTAAGGACGTAGTTTCATATATTCAAGATTTTTGAGAATGATCGTTATATAATATATCTTTATCATTATTGTGATGAAACTTTTATATTCAATAATAGTGCAGCTCCTCAAGTTTTTTATAGACATGATGAATAATTACCTGATGGAAGAGAGGATCACAATTCGTTATTACACTAACGAAAGGTAAAATTGTTACGGGAATAATGTTACTGGACCAGAAAATATATATATATATATTATTGGCGATATTGTGAAGAAATGATAACATGCTGGAAAATTAATCCTACAATATTTTTTTCATTATTGAGAATGAGAAGAACTTTTATTGATCTCAAAAGATCAACATAAGGTACATCTAGTACAAGGATTAGGAAACTTTTTTTTTTTTGAGAACAATGAATCTTTATTTCTTTTATTACATTTCAAAGCATACAAATGTAGAGTATGTACAACTTGATAATACAATACAATCTGATAGCACAACTTTTGTTTTCAAAACTAGTGAAAATCTAGAACTTGTTACAATGGTAAGTGGAAAATTTCAGGATACACACTACCGGTTAATACTATTGTGCAGAAACAAATCGTAAAGGATGCACGCAAGTTCTTGGTCAAATTGTCTTTGCTGAAGCAGATGGAGAAAATCACCATGAAACAAGGAAGACATCAACTTAATAATCTGAATAAAAGTCCTCTCGTGCTGACAACAATAGAAATAGTGGAATCTCTTCTTCCCCTTTTAGTAATCTTCAACCAAAAAATGTTTGGTGTCTCCTTCACAAGCAACGAGGCAAATAATTAATTCAACCGAGAATCTTTGGTGTCTTGGATGAAGGGGACACCAGAAATTTCTTGGTTGAAGATTATTAAAAGGGGAAGAAGGGATTCCACTCCTGCTATTGTTGTCATCATGACAGAACTTGGTGTCTCCTTTTTTATTAGCCAGCAAATACAGTAACCTAGCAAGAGGCTTTGGTATCTCCTTCAAAAGCAAACACCAAATAAAGATGTTAATAAGATGAAGAAAGAACAAAACAAGAACAACAACCCAGTCATTTGTTTCGCATATGCCGATCAGCCAGGAATCCAAACGGTAAATAAATTCAACTCCAATGAAGAACAGGAACACGGCACCCCTTCCTCTTCTCTTTATCTTCTTCTTCGACTTTCTTTCAATACGCCCAATCAAATAAACTCGAAGAGAAAGAGGATCTATGCTTTGATACCATGATAAAAAAAAATCTCTTTCTTTATTCTATTCAGTTGTTACAGATATCGGAACCCATATTTATCAAAGATTACATACCTATTTCATTTATACATAACACGTGGTAAGAATAATCCTATACATGATTTACATTCACAGAGATTTATTCCTATAATCTTGCAATAGACAGCTCACACCAACACATCTCTTATTCCCGGCTCTCCACACTGTATTAATGTTTTCATCAATAACATCTGTCGGCTTGTTGAGCCAATGTCTTATTAACAGTCGTGTCATGATCCAAAATGGATAACCGCAATGGAGAATGAACTCTCTCCTCTTGAAGCGAACCATACCTGGTCATTAGTGTAACTACCTCCTAGTCAATGATCCATTAACTGCAAATGGGTTTACAAAATATAATACCAAGCAGATGACATTGTTAACCGATACAAAGAATGTCTCGTCGGTTGGAGTTTCACACAATGAGAGGGCATCAATTATACAGATAAATTTGCTCCTATGGTCAAACTTTTGTTCGTTGTTTATTAGTCGTAGCTGCAGTTTGATAATGGCCCTTATACCAAATGGAAGTGCATAATGCCTTTCTCCATTGTGAATTACACAACACGATTTATATGTCCCTAGAATATGAATATGATAAATCTTTGTATGGCCTTAAGCAAGCATCATGTAGTTGGTTTCGCTGGTTCTCATGTGCAATTAAAGCAATGGGGTTCACACAATCAAAAGTCTTTTATTCTCTCCTCATTTAAATTTAAGGTTCTCTATTACAAAAATACTTCTTTACGTGGATGATATAGTGATCACATGGAATGATGAAAAGGCTATTGGCAATCTCAAGCACTTTCTCAGCAACAACTTCAAAATTAAAAACCTTGGACCACTTAAATTCTTCCTCGTCATCGAAGTTGCTCGATCTAAAACTGAAATCTCCATCTGCCAAAATAAATATACTCTTGATATATTAGAAGAGGCCAGATTACTTAGAACGAAACCCATAGCCGTTCCTATGGAATTAGACTTAACATTAACAGAAATCGGGAGCAAAGTGCTCAAAGATCTAGCTCGATATCGAAGGCTATTTGGTAAATTAATATATCTCACAATTACTCGACCTGATATTGCATATTTTTAATTAGCCAGCACATAAAGCCAAACAAGTAACATCGACATCTCTTGTTGGTCGATGCTAATAAAATGATGAAGAACAAAACAGGAACAACAACCCAGGCATATGTTTCTCATATGCCGATCAGCCAGGAACCCGCATGGTATATAAATTCAACTCCAACGAAGAACAAGAACACGATACCCCTTCCTCTTCTATCTATCTTCTTCTCCGACTTTCTTTGAGTTTGCCCAATAAAAGAAAGTCGAAGAGAAAAAGGATCTACGCTTTGATACCGTGATAAAAAAAATCTTTTTCATTCATTCTTTTCAGTTGTTACAGATGTCAGAACCCATATTTATCATATATTACATACCTATTTCATTTATACACAACACATGGTAAGAATAATCCTATACATGATTTATTTTCGTAGAGATTTATTCCTATAATCTTGCTATAGAAAGCTCACATCTCTTATTCCCGGCTCTCCACACCGTATCAATCTGTCATCAATAACATCTCTCAGCTAGTTGAGCCAATGTCTTATGAACAGTCGTGTCATGATCCAAAATGGATAGCCACGAAGGAGGATGAACTCTCTCCTCTTGAAGTGAACCATATCTGGTCATTAGTTCAACTACCTCCCAGTCAATGACCCATCAGCTATAAATGGGTTTACAAAATAAAATACAAAGCAGATGGTACTGTTAACCAATACAAAGCATGTCTAGTTAGTTGGGGTTTCACACAACAAAAGGGCATCTATTATACAGATAACTTTGCTCTTGTGGTCAAACTTTTGTTCGTTGTTTATTAGTTGTAACCGTAGTTTGACAATAGCGCTTATACCAGATGGATGTGCAAAATGCCTTTCTCCATGGTGAAATAGGTGACACGGTTTATGTCCCTCCCTCCAAGTTATCATCGACAGGGGGAGAATATGAATAGAATAAAGACTCGCTCACAGAGCCCGTGCGCGACTCGCTCACAGAGCCCGTGCGCGACTCGCTCACAGAGTCCGTGCGCAACTTGTGGACAAAGCGCGAGTGCGACTCTCACACAGTGCCCGTGCGCGACTCGTACACAGGCTCTCTCACAATAAATAAAATAATATTTTTCATGGAACTAGAGAACCCGTACGCGAGTCGCGCACAGGCTTTGTGCACGAATCATTACTCATATGAATATGATAAATCTCTGTATGGCCTTAACCAAGCATCTTTTAGTTGGTTTTGTTGGTTCTCATGTGCAATTAAAGAAATCTGATTCGCACAATCAAAAACCAATTATTCTCTCTTCATTTAAATTTAAGGTTCTTCTATTACAATAATACTTCTTTACGTGGATCATATGGTGATCACAAGGAATGATGAAAAGGCTATTAGAAATCTCAAGTACTTTCTCAACAACAACTTCAAAATTAAAGTCCTTGGACCGCTTAAATTCATCCTCGTCATAGAAGTTGCTCGATCTACAACAGGAATCTCCATCTGCCAAAATAAATATACTCTTGATATATTAGAAGAGGCCAGATTACTTGGAGTGAAACCCGCAGCCGTTCCTATAGAACCGGACTTAACTTTAATAGAAATCGGGAGCAAAGTATTCAAAGATCTAGCTTAATATCGTAGGCTAGTTGGTAAATTAATATATCTCACAATTACTCGACCTGATATTACATATTTTGTCAAAGCCCTTAATCAGGTCATGAAAGAACCTAAGGTACATCATCTTAAAGTAGCATATTGATTGCTTTGTCATTTAAAGACGGCACCAGGACAAGGATTAATGTTTACATCAGGAAATGAGCTTCAGATAATTGGATATTGTGATGTCAACTGGCAAGATGCCCAATTACACGAAGGTTTGTGACAAGTTATTGTATTTTCATTGGGGAATTGTTCATATCATGGAACAGCAAGAAACAAGTTACAGTCTCGAGGTCTTTAGAAGAAGCTGATTATGGGGTCATGGCTGCAACGACATGTGAAATTACATGGGTGAATTATTTGATGAAAGACTTACAGGTGACACGAATTGAACCAACCATATTACTTTGTGATAACCAAGCTGCTCTTCACATTGCTGTGAATTGTGTATACCACGAGCGAACAAAATATATCAAATTGGACTGTCATACTATTCGTGAGAGAATTGAAAGAGGAGATTAAAACAACACATATCAAGACTAAAAATCAGATTCCGGACATTTTTACAAAACTACTACGACGACACACTTTTCAAGCACATCTCCACAAGTTGGGTGTAATTGATATCCACACTCCAACTTGAAGGGGTGTTAATGGAAAGTATTTACCAAATCAGTATTACAGGGAAACTGGAACTATACAGAATATGCATTACGAAGAGACCAGAGCTGACTTACAGGAGAAGATTGATGATCTCATTGTATAATAGCGGATCCAAAAAATAATTAGGATCCACATCGATTTCATCTTCCAAATTTGTGGCATTCAATTTGTATCTAAAGAGAACGATGTATAGGAAAACACACAAAAATATATTACACTTTCTCCAAGTCGATTTTCAATTTCGTTGCTTTCTTTCCCAGACGTCTGGCTTTTGTTCATTGCTCACTTAAAAACAAGAGCATGTTTACCTGCTCTCAATTTTTTCATAAACCCAACATAGTATCAAAGTCGGCCTTCTCTCATTAAGCTTGTCTTTGTTTATTTGTATTCTGTCATCAAAGAAAAGAGCAGACATGAAGAGAAGATGGTTGCCTCGATGAGGCTTGAATTTAATTTTACAATTGTAGCTTCAAAACATACATGAATAGTGTTGGTCCTTTAGATGCTTGACAGGACAAATTATCAAGTTTGGGCATGCTTGTTGAAGAATACCACTTGTGCCAAGAACAATTTTGGTTTCGTGATAAAATAATAGAAAAAAATTCGAACTTTTTTATCACTCAAAAATATTGATGCACTGTTGTAAATATAGGACACCTTATTTCGTAAGACATATGATACTTGTGAGATACATGACTGGATATTAGACATTGGTGCATCACACCCACAAAGAAGAAATGGTGGTCATACCCAATGAACAAAATTTTTAGTGAGCTGTGTTGGCCAAATTAGACTTGATGACAAGATTGTGCTGGAGGACATTTTGTATGCAAAAATGATGAAATTGCTTAATTGAGTTGTAACTCATTTTTCAGACTTTTGTGATGTGTAGGACCTCATTCAATGTAAGTCCAATGTCCATACGAAGATTGATTTGATAGGGGGGGTGTCCTGCATGAGGCTGTTGGCAGGTGTGTTTGTAGGTCGTGTTATATAGTGGACAAATGTGAATTATTGGCATTGGATATACAAACACCCATCCCACTCAAAAATAGAACAATTATCTAAGGGAAATACACCCTTGGACAGAGGGAGCAAATTGATGTGCATTGCAGAGATTGATGGTTCATGGGGAGATATAGTTGTTTGTGAGACCAATGTATCCACCACCAAAGCTTATTTTACAAGACTATGTCGGTCACACCGTACAAGCCTCCTCTCATTCTCCATTGTCCTCAGCATTTCCCGGTACAATTCATTCTCTAGCACATTATCTCTCATATAGCCATTTCTCCAGCTCATATGGCTTACTTAATGACCATGCAAGATGAACTTGAATTTTTCATTTATACAGAGATAATGTTGGAAAACCGATGGCAAGAAGCCATGAGGAGAGAGTGATGCATCACAAGAGAATGGGATGTTGACTCTAGAGAAATTACCGAAAAGAATCCCATAAGGTGCAAGTGGGTGTACAAAAAAAATCTATTGGCACTTCATTTGTGAGAAATTGCAGCATAGAGCCTTGACCATTTATTACATTCCAACCGCACTCAACTTGTTGATATTTTCACAAAGGCCCTAAGTTCAGCAATTTCATTCCATAGTTTTCAAATTGGCCATTATAAATCTCCCTGTGCCAACTTGAAGGGGGTATTGAAATTAGTTATGTTTGACATGAATCATCGCATATGTTGGAGAAGCACCATATCTTCTAGTGAACCATTGTGTTTGTTGGTATTGAAGTAAATTATTGTTGGTGAAACACCTCATAGTTGGTGAACTATCATGTTTGTTGATATGAGTATAAATGTTTTGCTTCCCTCTTTGTGCACATATGAAAAACAAAAAACCAGAGAATCATTGCATCTATTAGCGAAGCATTGTATATGTTGGTAAACTATTGTGTCTATTGGTGCACTGCATCTGGGGGTGACCTATTGTGTATCTTGATTTCCTTCGCTCTTTGGGCGTATATGGAAAATAGAAAAACCAATAACTTTTTTTTTATAAAAGTGAGAGTAACTTCAATAACTTTATCCATGTTGGGAAGATCTTTGTAATCTAGCATGTAGAGTGTGGCACACTTATCTTTCAATCCCATAAGAAATTTGTATACCTTCTCTTGGTCATATTTTGCCATTGCCTGCTGTGTAATCTTGCAAGGACACTGTGACGATATTGAATATGCATTCAATTCCTCCCATAATGACCACAATTATTGTCGTATTCTTTCATCATTAGGTTTTCGTGTTTAAATTCATATTGAGTACTCTTTAGTTAATATACACATGGCACATTTCCCTGGTCATACTACTGTTGCAGACGTAATTAAGCTTCTCTAGTGGTTTTAAAATACACCAAACTAAGTGCTATATCATGTTTACAAGCACTTTGTAGTCCTAGAAATGCTAAAATGATACAACGATCCCAAGTATAAGCCAAAAGATAGTCGTTAGTTGGTTGTTCTCTTTGTTGCATTGATCAAACCAAACTTGTTGTTGGCACGTGGAGCATTCTTCATTGACCGTGCCAAAACTTGATAATTTCTCCTGTCAAGGTACTGGAGCACCAACACCATTGTAGTACATTTTGAAGTTCCAATTATATAAACGGAATATAGGTATGGGGAGGCAATTTTCTTCTCCTTCCCATATGTTATGCCTTAACAAAAATAAAAATAAATAGATTGCCCTTATAAATTAAATATGCATTTGCCTTGAGATCCTTTCCATTAGGTTCTTGTTGGCATTTTTCATGTGTTCCTTGCATAAAAAAACAAAATTACTATCAAATTGCCACTAAAAGTGGTCAACTACGGTATAAAAATATATGTGTGAATTTGACTAAACACCTAGGGCAATCAACTGAATAAGTTGCAGCTCATGTAGTAGTTTAAAGATTTCAAGTACTAATAATCTTGAAATAGTACTTCGGCTAATAAATTTGTGAAATTGTAAAAAATATTGTTTGGTCACCTATAAGCAATTCGATGAAACACTTTGGGGCTAAAGACAATTGACTCAAGTAGCACTTAAGTAATATAATAGTGTTTGAGTTTCACAGCATAAGAGGGACCAGTAATCAGGGTAGTGATTGAATGGTAATAATTTAACGTAAAAAGTGTAATTATAAAAACAAAGTAATGCTTCAGGTTTAAAATTTAAAACTGTTATTTTACTGATTGAAAACAAAAATTTGCTATAAAAGTACTATTTGTTATCTTCATCGATGTTTCAAAGTGGTTGTTTCTACTATACTCAAAACCGTGGGCCTCTACTTGGGCCGGTTACAGCTTATAACATTAGCCGAAAAAGCTGAAAAAACTCAACTGACGTGAAGTAAATTTAAATAACCCGCCAAGGCGCGAACGGGCAAAGCGCGAAGTTCAGCTTTTCCGAAACACGCGCGTACCTCAAAACCACCCCGGGTTCCCGCCACGGATACCTTCAGCGTTCTCCTTTCTGCATTTCTTCCCCTGTGAGATCCCAGGAACGCCTGTCGTGCGACGCTGTTACTAGTGGGGAAGTTTAGCCATCGATCCTTAACTTGGGTCTTCTCCTTTGTAGAGAAAACGTTGTGGTCTTGGGTTGTCTCCGTATAATTTCTGGCGAGAGAAGGAAACGACGAAAATGAATAAGGCAGGTAGTAAGAGAGGATTACTGAATCCATGTTTGCTTCACGTACAGAAAATGGGTTTAGAGCTGAAATGCCCGATGTGGTAAGTTAGATTGCATTCCTGGGCGTCTTCATGTGTGAGTGTCATCTGAAATCATTGAACTTGAAATGCAACTTTAACTCTTTTGGGTTATTCAATGTGAATTCTTTTATGTCTACCGACTCGCTCTCATGGAAATAGTCCCACCACTTTTTCGTTTCATCGATGCCCTGCATCTGTAGCAATCGAATTACAACTTTTTGGTCTATCTTCAACGAACAAGTGCATCGTGTTTAGATGTTGGACTTCTGGTTTAGTACTTGGTGAAGGCGAGACGTTTGGTCTTGTAAACTAGATTTGACTGATGGATAGCTTTAGTTTCCCCAGAGATTTACCGAGATAATGCTCTTATCTCTCTATTTGCTCTTGTATATTTGGTTTGCTAGTTCCTTGTTCTTCACATGTATAATCGTTCCATTTGCTAGTGCTTCAACTTTATTTCGTTTCGACCAGAGTAGGATTTTAGAATAGCAAAGTGTCGAATTTGTTATACTTCGAGGCATTGAAATGTGTTCCTTTCATTTGTTAGTTTCTTTATTTTTTTGTTTCTTGCTTATTGCAGCTTAGATTTCTTGACTCGCCCACAGTTGCTTCCTTGTAGTCATGTAATGTGCAGGTTTGAAGTCTTTCCTGACTCTGTGCTGAAATTAGCCTCTCCCCTCCTCTCTCCCTCTCTCTCTCTCTCTCTCCCTCTCTCTATCTGTTGCTCGATTTTCTGTTTGATTCTTCCTCAAGATTCTTTTTTTCGTTTCTTCACTATTGCAGTTCTTGTCTGACAAGACCTGCGGAATCCAAGTTGAAATGTGCTGTTTGCAAATTGCCTTATACACCACAAGGTAAAAAATAGAATTTGTTGGGAAAAAATTGTTTGGTAAAAGAAAGTTATCTAACCATTAACTCTCTTTCCTACAGATATAAGGTCGGCTCCTATTATTGAGAACATGACAAGCATCTACAAAAGCATGGAATCTGCTTTTAATGCCTATCTTTCTCATTTGAAGTCTGTAAATGACTTACGCGGTATAAACCTATTTTAGGCTATGATGAAGACCTCATTTTGGTCCTTTCTTTGTCATCAACTCCCTGATTTTTTCTAGTTTCCATTTACCGATACTTACATTTTGCGCATTATTGTATACACAGATGGATGTGTTAGGTTAAAGGAGGCACCAGAAAATGGTCATAAGGAAGGCTCAGTCTGTTTGAACTCATCTCAGTCTGCTTTCTTATCCGGAAACAAGGCTCATTGTCCGATTATCCCAGACCAACAGGTTGCGGAGCTGCCTGAAAAGCCTGCAAGTATTAATGAGATCAGGAATGACGTACAAACTGAAGGATCTGGGAGACTCGGTTTTCAATCGTCTGTTTGTTGTGAAACTGGAGACGCTTCTACAAGTGACAAGGATCCCACTGTATCACTAAATTTTTGGTTATCGAACCTTCAGGATAAAGATTGTTCAATTCGGCAGAGAAATGTGAGTCATCAAGAACAAACATCTCCTGGAAGCCCTCCTCCAGTCTGTGACGCTAAGGATTCTGATGATGACAGCCATAGTCATGGAATTATACATGTAATTCTCGTGTGGAGTACTTCTAGTATGATACTACTTGTGTTCAAATTTTACTTATACTGAAGTATGTTTCTGGTTAAGGTTGCATTAGATTTTGTCATTTACAAATTGTCTGGTCGAGGGATTATCACCTTGGAAAATGTTGATTATGGTGTTTAAGATATATGTTGGTACGGTTAAAAATTGTCTCCTGTCATCAAGTAGGGTCTATTGAACACGGTTGAAAGATTTGATGATTCTAGGACTCGTGCACATGCCCTTAATATATCAATTTGTGTATGCCTGATCTTTCTTGTCCTGTTGCTCTGGTACTTCCGTCCTTGCAGCATATTTCCCCCAAGTTATTGCTGTTGCTTAAGTCAAATTTAGCAGTGTAGTATCTTTAAAACAATTGGTTTGTTAAAATGAACATTTTCTGTTATCTTTCCATTAGGTCTGACCATATATTTTATTTATGGGTGTTTCGTAAATATATAGATATGTATTGTTTTCTTTTCTTTTTATAATCTAAAGCTTTTTTCTGCAGGCAACCGAGTCAGAAAAGAGGAGTTTGAGCAGTGTAGAGACTCATCCTGGGATGAACTTAGATGCATTGGCTGTAACAAGTTCATCCCAAAACACTCATAGTTCTACTAATGATGCTACAAACTTAGGAAGTTCTAAAGCTGAGAGCAACAGAAGATCAGTGTCTCCTGCTATAGAGCACTCGGACCGTGAGCCAAAGAGAACGAAGTTAAACATTGAATGTCAAATTTTGGTAAATAAACTTGCCCTTTTACCTAGTAGTTTCACTTAGACGATCTGTACTGTACAACCTTCTTATCAGGATGACTCCTTTTTTTTTTTTTTTGTCATTTGCAGCCGTTGAACAAACCAGATCCTGTTGATGCAGATCCATCTGTTGTATGTGCATTTTGCCATACCCCTGGCGCTTCTGAGGTGGCTCCCTCTATCTGTCTCTCTCTTTTTTTCTGTTTGAAATCTAAAATTAGTGACCAAATGCTTTAGTGTTCCTGTTTGAAGGAAAGGAAACCTAACATGTTTCACAATGGAACATTTTAGGCAGCTAGAATGGTAGTTGTAGAATGGATATGCTTCTGTGTTTTAATCTATATGTGTTTCCCAGGTTACTGGGGCAATGTTGCATTATGCCAACGGGGAGGCAGTTGTGGGAGATAAAGCACTAGATATTAATGTTGTGCACGTTCATAGAAGATGTGTTGAATGGTAAATGTTATATGTCAAGTAGATCTTAATGCCTTTTGAAGTAGTTACAGGGCTTCTTGCCCCTTTTATTTCTTTTAGAATACTCAATTCTCAATGTCCATGTGAATTTAGGGCTCCACAAGTTTATTTTGTTGACGAGACAGTCATGAACTTAGAAGCAGAGGTGGCCCGGGGTGCAAAGATTAGGTGCAGTGAATGTGGGAAGAAGGGGGCTGCCCTTGGTTGCTATGCCAAGAGCTGTAGGAGGAGTTATCATGTTCCGTGTTTAGCTTACATAAAAGGGTGCCGCTGGGATAATGTATGCTGTTTATTTTTTAGTACTTACTTCTAAAAAGTCTCGGCTTGAAACAAGTGCTGATTATGTTGGTTTGCCACAGGACGATTTCCTTATGCTTTGTCCTATTCATTCTTCACTCAAGTTTCCAAGTGAAAAATCCAAATCCAAGAAAAAGTTGAAGGCAAAGCAATGTTTATTTCAAAGGTATACTATTTTAGTTTCTGGTTAATCTTTGGTTTGCCCAATGGAATGATGCACTTTTCGAAGGCAATCATGAACTTCAGCACATAGCCTTGTTGATTTTTGGAATTTTAACCTTTTCTGAGTTTGTTTTTATTCCCCAGAAGTTCTATAGAGCCGTCAAGTGACCTTCCTAATACTTCCCGGGAAGGGTCCACTGAACTAGGGACAGCGTCACTGGCAAAGACTTGTGGGTGGGTTCTTTGTGGATCTGCACTCAATCCCACAGAGAAGGTAAGGTTAAAATAAGGTTAAATGAAACAAAAAATGTTGTCATTTTAGTATTTACTGGATTCATATCCTATTATTTTTGAAGTCAGGTCTAGATTGTCCGTCCCACAGTAACTTAATTAGGAGAGCTTGTTTAAACTAATAAGAGTATGGTTTTTAACTCTTTAGTCCATGTGGTACTATTTTTAACATTCTCTTTCATGTGACCGTCTATCTGACTCCTAGGTTGAAAAAGTCCATTCCAAAGCGAGTAAGCAAGTTAGGAGATGTTATTTTGACTAATAAGCTCTAGATCTCTCTGTTGTTTGGTAGTTGTAGGATTATTGTTGATAATCAGAAGGTTCTAATGACTAAATTCTGTCTTGGTGCTGTGTAGGATCTAGTGAATAAGTTTGCAAGCTTGACGGGCACAAGTGTTACAAAGAATTGGGATCCTAGCATCACTCATGTAATTTCATCCACTGATGCAAGTGGTGCTTGCCGCAGAACCTTGAAAATCCTCATGGGCATCTTGCATGGGAAGTGGATCCTCACTATTGATTGTAAGTTTTTCTTGTGTGACTCAGCTCTGAGAAAAAAAAAAAGGTTGCCCCAATTGTGTTGGACATGGTTGTGTGACTCGGCCAAGTTGAATAGGAGTTGCAGTTGTGTGGGTTGAGTTTGGGTCTTTCTCCCCCAACTCAGGCCGAGTCTGGTCAGTCTAACGTTCAACTGGGACCAAATTGGGCTATGGATTTTCAGGGACACGCGTTGGTTCTGAGTTGGAGTTGCATAGCCATGGTTTTGGATTGTAGCTATCTCTAAACTAAGTTATGGCAATACTTCTAAAATTCCAAAATTTATAATCACCTCTTAGAATTAAGTCCCTATTAAAACTCACATTAGATTTGATAACTCAAGTAGGAAAATTTCCCTCAAAATAAACTAATTAAAAGTTCTAATTTACCTTCTAAATAAGGTATTCAGAGAATTAAGCCTAGTCTAGGAAAGATTTACTAGCAATGGACTTATTAAGATTGGACTTTTCTTGGTTGGACTTTTCGAAGAAAACAATTTATTCAATTAAAACTTGCCAATTACAGACTTTACCAGATATTATTTTTCATTTTAGAAAAACTGTGAGTTGAAAGGGGTGCTTTCCCTTGTTCTGACCTTCCAAAAAGTGCAGACACTAAGTAGGGGGTTGATGCAGTTTTGTTCTGCTTCCTTGATCTTGTATGTGCTGTCGAATTGTTGCCATATAAAATGGCCAACAGTGTGTTTGTGGTAACAGTTCTTGAGTTAAAATAATGTTGCAGTGTAACTTACCATCAGTCGTTTCTTTCCTTTACCATCAGTGTAACTTTACCATATGAGAGGTGTGCTTACTGACAGGGATTAAAGCTTGTCTGGAAGCTCAGTGCTCGGTTCCTGAAGAGCCTTATGAAGTTAGTCAAGATATCCACGGTTGCTGTGATGGGCCCAAAAACGGCAGAAAAAGAGTGATGGAGAAGGTATGTAGGTTTTATAAGCTCCCATGTTGGTGTAGAAGTTCCAAGATTGGCATATTCCTGGTGCGCGCAGCTGATTCATTTCTCAGTCATCTAGCAGTTGCTGAAATCATGTCCATTAGTAATTCAAGCTAATCCATCTGCATTTCTTCCCACATGTTGTATCCAATTCGCCAGCGAGCCTTATCCCTTCCGCCTTTTATGTTTCTTGCAGGCACCCAAGTTATTCAGTGGAGTGAACTTTTACTTCTGTGATGGTTTTGAACTGTCTTACAGAGGAGACCTCGAGGACCTCATTAACGTCGCCGGGGGCATTCTCTTAGATAACAAGGAAGAAATTAGGGGTGCAGAGGCAATTCTTGCGACGACCATCATAATCTATAACGGTGATCCGTTTGAGAATGGCAATGAAAATGAGTTACCAAATGTTCTCGAGGTCAAGCGGAAGGAAGGAGAATTGATTGCTGCCGGCACCGGTGCCTGGGTTGCTCCTCATTCATGGCTTCTGGATTCGATTGCTGCTTGCAAGTTGCTGCCTCTAGTCTCACAATAGGAGTGATTGTATGATTTTGCTTCCGAAGAAAGAAGTCATGTAGTTTGTTTCTATATTTTATTTTACTTATTTATTTACTCTTATGAGATCTGAATGAAAATTCTTGGTAATTTTCTTTGGTTTCTACATATGAAATCTCTACCTTAGGCAGCCAAGGGCTATAGTCTGCGCGCGCCCTGAAAAAATAAAAAATAAAAACACCGAACTTGGAGAATAAAAATTAATGTGTATTAATGTCTAAAAATGTTAAGTATTTAGTTTAAACAAAAAATTTGACGTAATTTTTTTTTATTTTTTAAAATCCTTTTTTCTTGTTGAGGGCTTGTAATCCTACCCGAAGTTAGTCTTCATTTGAAAAATAAGTGCATTATTAAATTTTGAATAATGTTATATGCACTTTATTGTGTATGCACTTTGTGTACTTCTCTCTCTCCTGTGGCTAAAGTACACAGAGTGAAGTGTATATAGTATTTTATGGGAACATGGCGACAATTATGGATTATTTTTCTCATTGAGATAAGCCAACTCCCCAAGTATAATTATACTAGTAAAAAGTTAAGAAAAATACTATAATTATACTTGGGGAGTTGGCTTATCTCAATGAGAAAAATAATCCATAATTGTCGCCATGTTCCCATAACCCTCAATAATTATCAAAAACAAGACTATAAAATGTCACTCATGTTTGACAAATTGAGTTGACCTTTGACAATAATCGAGATATCGGGAAATCCGGGGTCACTCACCCCCATATAATTGGAGAAATCATTACGCAAGGTGTTAGTCCCCTGCGCGATTATTTTATCTGAATCCCTTCCAATTAAAGGCTTCATCTAATTGTGTCGCAAACATGCCTCAGATTACGAGCCATAATTCTATATAATGAACAATACAATAATTCATATTGCTCACAAAGTCTGACAATTTCAAAGAGTAATAAGATACATAACGATTTTTTAAGTTTTACTTTAGGGTTAGATCTTATTTCTCGTGAAAATAAGTATATACCCAATTCAAAAAAGTAAATTAAAATTATAGGAATGTTTTTAAACTTATTTGAACTTTACTACAATGTATCAAATAATAGATTGTTCATATTGGCCGGATACATATATAAATAGATGTTGAGAGTTTGGATTCTAATCAGATTTCGGATTTTGTCACCCCAAGGTATTACTTCAGTCTAGAGATGTGAACATACTCGATTACTTGTTCCGTCGTCCGACAAATTATCAAATAAAATTAAACTAAAATAAAATATTAATTTCCATTAAATAAACTGAATGAAAATGAAAATACCCCTTACGAACAGTTTTACCTTAAATTTATCTCCCCACTCAACCTTATCTAAGTTTCCAACTTTTATATTGTGTTGAAAAGCTTAGAAACAAAGTTTAAATATAATTTTTATTGAATATAATTTTTTAAAATATTTTTTATTATATTACTATTTTTTGAACATATACCATGTATTGCCTATAATCCATCAGAAAATCAGGTAATAATCAAAAACTAAATGACTCAAAAATAATTGGATGAAACAGAAACAAATAAATTCCGATATTAGAATAATGCTAGTTGCACTTAACCCACGCACTTATCCCACACACTTGTTAATCTAAACCATTGATGCCTAAGGTTTATCCTCTAGAAAATAGGATTTTATAAAAAAAACATTTAAGGGCTTAGATTAACATGTACGTCAAATAGGTGTGCGTCTAGTATTACTCTAAAAAATATCAATCAAGATTACCTATTCTATTTCGTTTATTTACCGTTTACATCTCTAAGTTCAGATGTAGCTAGCACTAAAGAGGGAAGTTGCGGAGGAGATTCTTTGTTGATAATAGTTTGTTCTTTTTTTTATCTTTTTGCAGTTTTGTGGATAAGTTTATTTGACGACGATTCGAAAAGAAAAATGATATCAATACTTCATGATTTTACTTCAAGGTTTTACATTGTGACATGGCTGCATAGTTGGTGGTCTAAGAGATAAAATCAGCAAGATTTTATCTCTTAGTTTATCTCTTACCTGGATTGCAATTTGGATGCTAGTTCAGGATGTAAAGTCTTAGAAGTAAAAAGCTATAGTACTTATATCACCGCTAATTGGAGAAAAGCAATGAGTTGACTGCATCTATAACTTAGAAATGTTTGAACATTGAAGTTGATTGTATAAAAGGAATAATATGTGATCCCATGGCTCAAAGGGATTTGGCTCCCATTGGGATGCATATGTGGAGAGGGCAGGTCACATGGACTTGTCACTCAACATATGCCCCTCGTTTTCCCAACCTCTAACAGATATTTGAATGTTTAGTCAAACATGCCTTTGAATAATTTATGCGTATATATGTTAGCTATTTTGCTTTTTTAAAACTAATTTAAGTTGTTTCATGATTTAAAAAAATATTGATCAATGAGATCACTTTCTTTAATGGTAAAATTTTCTTTTTTTTGGTTATTTTGTAAGATATGTATTAAATGATTAGTGAGAAGGGGTTGCGGGTGGCAGTGTCAACAGACTCATGTAGACCAAGCGGAACCGCTTGGCTCGTATGATATATATATGATTTTAGTTTGGCTCAAGTAAAACATAAGGATATAATTCTGTTTCCTTATAAATTCATTGAAATATTACAGGGCTTAATAGTGAGTTGCTACTAGGGACTTTTTATTGTTGGTAAAGAAAGCATTAAGTTGAAGATCATGGTTTTAGGATAGCATGGAAGCACCTTTGTTCAAGCTAACATTACTTTATGATGCCTAAAAAATCAATTTTTATGTTAGTGTAATCAAATGTGGTTTAGACATTTAGCAAAAACATTACAATTTTACTCTATGCGTAATTTAAAGGTTTGGGCAAGAATCAAGTGTCATAACTCACTTGTAAAGAAGTGAAAGTTATAATTCTTTTGATTTTTTAATTTTAATATGATGAAATCAAATATAATATTATACTTAACTCTCCACTCAGCTTATGATAGGTTTCCAATTTTTATATTGTGTTGAAAAGCTGAGAAGACAATGTTGAGTTGCAATTATTTTGATTATTTTTACATTTTTTCTTCTTCTTTTTTTGTTAATTTTTCATAATTTTACTATTTTTTGATTCTTTAAAATTTATTACCCTATAACCCATTGGAAAATCGTTCAACAATCAGAAACTAAATGACTCGAGAAAGAATTGAATGAAACAAAAACAAAATAGGTTCCGATAATCAAAGATAATAATCAAGATAATCTATTCCATTTTGTTTATTTTTACATCTGTTCATATGCAGTGAGCACGAAAGAGGGAAGTTGCAGAAGAGGTTAACTATAATTTGAGCTTTTTTACAGTTTCGTGGATTAGTTTATTTGACTACCATTTTATAAAACCGTGGGTTGACTGCATTCCTGAAAGAGTGTATTCAGCAAGGAAACAACCCATAATTAAAATTGGTATCAACATTAAGTAAGCTTAATTAATACCCAAATGATAATAGGATATATCCGTAGAAAGTTCTTCCCTCATTTTCCTGCCGTTATCTTTTATGAATATTTAAAATCTTTTTTCTTGTTGAGGTCTCGTACTCATAATTGTATGTCCAAAGTTGGTCTTCATTTGTAAAATAAGTGCAATATTAAATTATTACTAATGTGATTGTACTTGGCCAGTTGGCTTATCTCATTGAGAAAAATAATCCATGAATTTTGTCGCCATGTTCCAGATCTTTGAATTGAGTCCGAAAAACAAGACAAAGAAATTGCACTCTTGTTTGACAGTTTCGAGTCCTTGACCTTTGACAATATTGAACGAGAAATTCGGCGTCCTCTCACCGCCATATCATTGCAGAGATCAACATTCCGCCTTGTGCGAGTGCCCTGCGCTAGCTATAATGTTTTATCTGGCTCTCGTCGAACCGAAAGCTTCATCTAAGTGGAGGCATTATTCAATATTACGAACATTAACATAACGATTCACATTGTTCACATGCATGAACTGTGTTAGTCTTCATACTTGCGGTGCTACTTCTTCATTAGATCATTTGTTTGTGATCTGCACGAAAGAGGGAAGTTCTAGATGAGATAATATGGTTGATTGAGTAGTATCGTTTGTTCTTTTCTGCAGTTTCGTGGATAAGTTTATTAGACCGCGCGATTATAGAAAAGCCGTGGTTTGACTGCATTCCTTGGCCATTTATGTGCATGGGTAGAGTATTTTCTGCTAGGAAACAACGCATGCATCAACAAATACTACCGCTTGGACTCACTGGTGGAAAAGAGAGTACGATAATCCTTAGAAAGTTCTTCCTAGCTCCAATTTTTCCACGCGTTACCTTAGACTGTCTTTTCATGTTTGACGTTTGGGGATTGTGGCAAGTGGTATATGCATACGAAGAGTGATTAATTAGTGTGTTTGCTTGGCAAAACTTTTTGATACTAAAAGTTGTTCTTTGGATGAAAGAGCCGCTCTTTGGGTAGAAAAGTACGCATATGCAAAATAAGTCTACTAAATCTCCAAAACCAAGCTATTAATTCCAAAGAAGACTAGTTTAAAGAGTTATCCCAAAAAGTCCAAGAGCATACCAAATGCTGCTTAAAGTCTAATGTAGGGTCATGTTTAAGAGTACCTAGTCCAAGAAGATAACGATATAGATAAGAGGCTTCATAATCACTGCGATCACGCATGCGCTAGCCGTATCGCATCCTCCCTGTGTTTGATGTGAGTATGGTACTCACACAGGACATGACCACACCGAATGTGAATCCAAATAAAGAATATATTACAAGGAGAAGCAAAGAAAAGAGAAAGAAGAGAGGAAGAAGAATTCAAAAAGACATGGAAGTGTTTTTAGGCTTGGACATTAGAGAAGACAAAGGATATAGGTCATCCATCTGGAGCTGCTTGGACCCATGATTTTGGTTCATATTGTGTATATTTACTCAAAGAAAGTGTTCAGTTAAAGACGAACCAATTGAACTCAAAGTTGTTAGGTATCTATCAATTTTAGGTGCACTCAATCTGTTTTGATGATAATACTCTGCTCTATCGATTGCATTTATCAGACAATTGATGTGGATGGCAAGCTAACTTGTCATTGTTTTACTCGCATACTTCGCTTGAATTGATACGAGGCAACAAATGATTCTAACACATTTTGGGTTCTATACGACTCAGAAAATGGAGTCATCAAATCAGGATCCGGGCCCGTTATCAGCTGGTTTGGTACTCCACATGGAGACCGTTTTTAATTCGGTCAATTGTTTTGCCAAAGTCGTGAACCAATCCTGAACCACTACCGATCCCTTAGGTCAACTTGTCCTTTGACGAATCCCTTGTCTTCAGTTCACATATTCCATAATATTTCCACTTGTGTACTGTCGAGATGAGACTCAGAGAGGAGAGAAGAAATGAGAGGCTAATTAATAGCTGCTCACTCCTCGCTGAAGCTTCATAAATAGAGCTAGCAGCTGTTGCAGCTGCTTGAGCATTTACTAAATACTGTACCGATTAAATCAAAGGAGGACATCAATGGGGAGCAAGGAAGAAGAAGCGCGGGGAGACTTCACTGAAGACGGAACAGTGGATCTGGGAGGAAACCCTGTTCGTCGATCCCAGAGAGGAGGGTGGAAGGCTTGCTCTTTCGTTGTGGGTATGTCGTTTAAATGTCCTTTTTCCTTTTCATTATATATTACAGATCGTTTCGGGGAAGTTCACTTCAAGCTTCAAGCTTTCCAGATCAGCTATCTAGCTCTGTTTCCGGAGACCCGAAACACAAACACGCACCAGCTTTCTTCCTTGCGAGTCTTAAAGATATTGAGCAGCAAAAGTAGTAGTACTTTTCCATTCCTGCCCAGAAAAAAGTTTGTCTTCTATATCTTAGATTAATTCTACTGAAACCAATCAGTTTCGAAGAGTTTTACCAAATTTAAAAGGGCGCCGCTACAGCATAATCTTCAACCTTGAGAAAACAAATATCTGAACAGATCGATTTCCATCATTTACTCTGTCTCTTTTCTCTTTTCCATTGAAATAATATCAGCTGCTGTAAAGTGCACAGCTACTTGCAGCACTGAAGATTCGGGTGGGATTTTGTCCGTTTCTTTACTTTTTCTGTTAATCTGAATATTGTTCTTGTTTCATATTTCTTGTTGGCTAGTGTATGAGGTGTTTGAGAGGATGGCCTACTACGGAATATCTTCAAACCTTGTGCTGTACTTGGCAAGGAGGCTGCATCAAGGGACAGTCACCTCGGCCAATAATGTCACCAACTGGGTCGGAACCGTCTGGATGACTCCCATCTTAGGCGCATACATCGCCGATGCCCATCTCGGCAGATACTGGACTTTTCTCATTGCTTCCGCCATTTATCTCTCAGTAAGCTTCCCGTCCCTGCAGATTACATGCACCTTCTCAGCTCTCTCCTTTTGGGTTTTGTGCTATATAAGAAAAACTGTAAGCTCGCATTCAAGAATATCAGTACAGATTGTCATCTTTTATAGACCTTGCACCTAGTTGCAGTTGCAACTTCCTGCAACAAGTAATAATATAATACAGTACTGATCAAACCGCAGAGGGTGATAGGCTATAGGACCACAAAGTAGTTCAATACTTTTTATTTGTTAGGCAAACAAACAAAGTGGAGATATTTATGTGATTGAACAAAGTCTCCATTGATACTTTTGGGTATAACTCAGGCGCAAATTTGTGCAGGCTTGGCCCAAAGTAGAGGTATTCATAGGCCGAATATTATTTTAGCAGCAACTTAGTGTCTTTGCCATTGAAATATCTGTTCATTTTGGTCTGTTGTTTTTCTTGTTTTACACAGGGGATGTGCTTCTTGACACTGGCGGTCTCTGTGCACCCATTTAAGCCACCCAGTTGCAGGGAAGAAGGGGGCCCAGACTGTAACACAAGCGCTTCCACTCTGCAGTTGGCCGTGTTCTATGGCGGCCTGTACACGCTCGCGCTGGGCACCGGCGGGACGAAGCCCAACATTTCCACCATTGGAGCCGATCAGTTCGACGATTTCGAGCCCAAGGAGCGGAACCACAAGCTCTCCTTCTTCAATTGGTGGATGTTCAGTATCTTCGTCGGGACGCTCTTCGCAAACACCATCTTTCTACATTCAGGACAATGTTGGGTGGACTGTGGGATACGGTCTTCCCACTCTTGGCCTGGCCATCTCCATCTGTATCTTCTTGGCCGGCACTCCGTTTTATCGACACAGGGTGCCTTCCGGAAGTCCTTCGTTAAAATGGCGAAGGTCCTCGTCGCTGCCGCATGGAAATGGAGGGTGACTCTTCCTAAAGACTCTAAGGAGTTCCATGAAGTGGATCAGGAGGAGTACTATCCCAAGAAGAACAATTTCAGAATCGACTCCACCCCTTCCTTGAGGTCAGTATTATACAGTTTAGGAACATTGTCGAACGTAATATTGAAACAGAGTTGTTCAATTAATCAGAGAGATTCGTCGTGGTGATGATGCAGGTTTCTGAACAGAGCTGCGGTGGAATCGGGTTCGAGTAGTACTCCGTGGAGGCTGAGCACGGTGACCCAGGTGGAGGAAACGAAGCAGATGCTTAGGATGATCCCCATCTTGTTCGCGACCTTCGTGCCAAGTATCATGACGGCTCAATTAAACACTCTGTTCGTGAAACAGGGGACGACTCTGGACAGAAGCGTCGGACCCAATTTCGAGATCCCTCCGGCGAGTCTCAACGGATTCGTGACCGCGTCGATGCTTGTCTCCGTCATCATTTACGATCGCTTCTTCGTCGCTTTCATCAGGAGGTGGACCAAAGACCCGAGAGGGATAAGCCTCCTGCAGAGGATGGGGGTCGGGATGGTGATCCACATCGTGATCATGGCGACGGCGTCTGTGACGGAGAGCAGGAGGCTGAGCCTAGCGAGAGAAACAGGGGTTGCTCAGTCCGGCGAGCAGGTTCCCCTTACCGTCTTCGTGTTGCTCCCCCAGTTTGTGCTCATGGGAGTCGCCGACGCTTTTCTGGAGGTTGCCAAGATTGAGTTTTTCTACGACCAGGCTCCACAAGGGATGAAGAGCTTGGGCACCTCCTATTCAATGACCACCCTGGGGATCGGAAACTTTCTCAGTTCTTTTCTTCTCTCAACTGTGTCTCGTATAACAGAGAAGAATGGCAACGGGGGATGGATCCTCAACAATCTCAATGCCTCTCATCTGGACTACTACTACGCTTTCTTCGCCATACTCAGTTTTCTAAATTTCATTCTCTTCCTCGTGCTGTCGAAATCTTATGTGTACAGAGCAGAAATCTCCCCAGAAATGTCTGGAGGAAATCGGGGCATGTTGGTTTTGAACACATCCGATCCCAAAGAATCAGAGACACAAGGTTAAACGAAGAGTTATTTGATCCGCTGCCACATTACCCTCTTCTGAATTGAGAAAAGATCGCTTTGATCGAATTGATCAAAGCAAGATGGGAATCCAGACGACACAGATTATAACAATTTTAAGGAGACGGCCTTGTGAGCGACCCTCCTTCAATCATTACTACTACTCTCTCTTTAGCTCTTCTTCGCTTTAAAGGAAGAAGAACCATTTGCTGTTAAGGTGAAAGAAGGGAGCAAGTTCTTCAAGCTTAATTCGATAGGAATTGATCATTGTCATGGTTTGTAACCCAAGTACTAGCTAGTGTAACACAATATATGGCAATGGTTCTTTTCTGCTTATGATTTTTCTTATCCACGGGAGTTTGAAAAGTTAGAGATTTGAGAGAATGCATACCCCTCCTTCCATTATTCACCTCTTCTCCTCTTTCCTTTTACTAACTCCCGCCGGCAGCCATTGTTATCGGGGTTTGAGCTGCAGTTTTTTGCAGCTCTACCTGGGATTCTACTACATCCACATTGTAGACATAAAACTTGGTAACAAGCAAGAAAAACAGAAAGTTGAGGGTGCTGAGGGTAGCCAAGAACAAGTAGTAATAATCCAAATGAGATTCGTTTAGGTTGTTCAGTATCCAGCCCTTGTGTCCGTTCATCCTGGTAATATCTGAAACAGTCCTGAGAAGAAAACTACTGAGAAAATAACCGATTCCCAAGCTGGTTGTGTAGTAGGAAGTCCCAAGACTCTTCATCCCTTGTGGTGCCTGATCGTAAAAGAATTCAAGTTTTGCGACCTCAAATGTGTCCGCGATGCCCATCAACACAAACTGGGGAAGGAGAATGAAAATGGAGAGAGGCACAATCTGCTTTGGTCCGAGGGTCCCGTGCTGCCTGGCTACGAAGAGCCTCTTCTTCTCGACGAGTGCGGCGGTGATCATTATGATGACATGCAGCACCAACCCGACTGCCATTCTCTGGAGCAACGAGATCCCTCTCGGATTTTTGGTGTACTTTCTGATCGTAGGAACTAAGTATCGGTCGTAAATGGCTAAGCTGATGAGCATGGAGAGGGTGACGAAGGCTGAAAGACTCGCCGGGGGGATCTGCAAGTGGCCCATGGTCCTGTCTAAGGTGGTTCCTTGTTTGATGAAAAGGGTGTGGACTTGGGCTACCATGGTACTTGGAATAATGGTCGCAGCTAGTATGGGCATCATTTTTATCATTTGTTTGGTTTCTTCCACCTGTGTCACTGGACAGAGCATCCATGGAGTACTACTACTCTCTGGACCAGTCTTGCCCGCAGCTTTGTCAAGAACCCTGCATGAGATCCAGAACCTGTCTATGAGAGAAATCTAGAGATCTAGAGAGAGAGAGAGAGAGAGAGAGAGAGAGAGAGAGAGAGAGAGAGAGAGAGAGAGGCACCTCAGGAAAGGAGTATAATTGATCCTGAACTTGCCATTTTTGACATACTCCTCCACAGTCAATTCATGAAGCTCTTTTGGATCATTAGGGAAGGGTAGGCTCCATTTTCTGGAGGCAGCAACGAGGACCTGGAGGATCCTGGTCAAGGGACTCCCAGACGGAACCTTGTGCCTGTAAAACCGGGTGCCAAACAGGAAGATCAAGATGGAGACGGCAAGGCCGGCGGTGGGGAGGCCATACCCCAAACCCCACCCGACAGTGTCTTGTAGGTAGACCAGAAAAGTATTCGCAAAGAGGGTCCCGAAGAAGATGCTGAACATCCACCAATTGAAGAAGGACAGCTTCTGAGCTCGCTCTTTCGGTTCGAAATCGTCGAACTGGTCTGCGCCCATGGTGGAGATGTTGGGCTTCGTACCTCCCGTCCCCACTGCCACTATGTACAATGCGCAGTAAAACACACCCGATTGCAGGGCCGACACTCGCCCACACTCGACGTCCCCGCCCTTCTCCTGCTTACATTCCGGCGGCCTCAGCGTCGGTACCGAGACCGCGATCGTCAACAAACACATCCCCTGTACGTACAACAATTACAAGATGGTGTAGACATCCATAAAAAAGGAATTTATGTATAGTACTAATTTATGAAGATGAATTAGAGATTACATACAAGAAGGTAGATGGCGGAAGCGATGACAAAGGTCCAGTATCTGCCGAGAAAGGCGTCGGCGATGTAAGCTCCGATGACGGGGGTCATCCACACGGTTCCAATCCAGTTGGTGACATTATTTGAAGAAGTAACGGTGCCCTCGTGCAGCCTCGAGGTGAGATAGACGACGAGGTTCGTGGCAATTCCGTAGTACGCCATTCTCTCAAACACCTCGTAACCTGTAACATATATATATAGTACCAAAGCGATCAGCAGTACTACTTACAAGAAATGGGTCGATGAGGAGGCTGAGGCATATGTAATATATCCACCTACGATGAAAGAGCAGGCCGTCCATCTTCCTCCCTGGGAACGGAGGACGGGGCGGCCTTTGAGATCTACAGTCCCGTCTTGTGTGAATCGTTCGCCTCTCTCTTCTGCTCCTGCACCCATTTGTGTTGGCCTCGTTTTGGCTTGCGACTGCACGGACTTTTAAGACGATCTGGGTTGTTTTAGAAAGAAGAGGTTGATTTGTTATTCATACAAGAGGCACATCGATTTGCTCATTAATTTGGGCTTTCAGTTGTACATAACCTTGATTTATCCACCCAGCCTCCAGCCATGGGAAGACGACGGATACATATTTATCTGTATACGGCTAGCTGCTTGTCTGGTTACAGAACTGTCAAGGTTTTCCATTGATAAAAACACGAAGTTCCAGCAATGCGGCATGACTGTCGAAAAGATGGGTTCATGAATAATACAACGCGCCGGATATGGATATGTATATATATGCACTCGGATATATACCTTGCCCATCTCGTTTTATTTGGATATCATGCAACTGATATGTTTGTCGGCTACCTTTCATTCGGCCAAGCTGCTTAGGGAAGTCCATTTGTGTGTGATATTACAGAAAATGAAAGAGAATAAGAAAGAAGATAAAGGAAGAGAATCTCCATTAATGAAAAAGAGACTCGTATATAATGCAGGGGATTTACCCCTTTTATACAACTAAAGCAGAACAAAAGACGTGTCCTGAGGTCAGCTCACCTGGAGGAAGAAAAATATGACGGAAAAATGTCTTGAGCACAATTCATAATAAATATAGGCCCATGAAATAAGCTCATGAATTTTGTTGTCTTGTAAGACTCCTCATGGAGAGTAGATATTATCTACTCCCATCTTGCTTAATAAGGACTTAAATAGACTTGGATGCAAAGGCTTAGATATTATCTACTGCTAGCTGATTTTTCGAATGCACATGCAACGTCTAGAGGGCTCCAGGTTGCAGCTTCTCCCTAACAATATGGCAATCAATTTCAATGTGTTTCATTCCCTCATGATAGACAGGATTTGCCGCTATATGTAGAGCAGGATTGTCACAAAATAATAGTGTTGGACCTTTGTGTTGTATTTGCAAATCAACTAAGAAGGAAAAAATCCATCTGATCTCACATGTGGTATTAGCTATTGAATAGTACTCAACTTCTGCACAAGTTGCCCAATCTGAATTAGCAAAAGCCTTGAGTTGTATTCCTGTCTTTGCTAGAAAGAATAGACCCTGTTCGAGTGAGGCTTTGACATATTGCAACACACGCATAGCAGCTTTATTGTGAGCAGTTCGTGGACTTAAGTATTGGCTGAGACAATTCACTGCATAGTTAATATCAGGCCGTGTAATGGTAAGATACAATAATTTAGATAATAATAGGCCGTGTAATGGTAAGATACAATAATATATCAATGAGTCTTCGATATGATGTCGGGTCATCAAGAAGTTCTCCATCCTCATATGTCAACTTCCAAGGTGTAGAGGTTAGCTTTCCACCCAACAAGCCAGTTTCTGCAAGTAATTCCAGCGAGTATTTTTGTTGGCAAATTGAGATTCCTGATGAATTATAAGCAACCTCTAGTCCTAGGAAGCATTTAAGTTCTTCCAAATCTTTTATCTTGAAATGAGGCATAAGTTTCTTTTTCAAAACAACCATTATGTTAGGACAATTACCAACTATGATAATATCATTCACATAGACTAGAAGAGCCAAAAATGAATTTCCTAAACTTAGAACAAAAAATGAGTGATCACTATGAGATTGGACAAAAACCTCTTGAAGGAGATCCGTAGAAAACTTGTTGAACCACTGCCTTGATGCTTGCCTTAACCCATATAGAGACTTATGCAATCTACATACTAGATTTGCTGGCCAAGACTCCCCCTGTTTTGGATAGTAACCTTGTGGCAAAATCATATATACTTCCTCATGCAAATCACTATGTAAAAAGGCATTTACGACATCTAATTGGTAGAGTAACCAAGCGTGAATAGAAGCTTGGGACAAGAGAATCTTCAATGTAACAAGCTTAAATACGGGGAAAAAGTATCTAGGAAATCTATGCCTTCTTGTTGCGTGTATCCTTTCGCAACAAGGTGTGCCTTGTAGCATTGTATACTGCCATCGACCATATATTTTACTTTGTAAGTCCACTTACATCCTATTGGTTTTTTGTTTAGCGGTAAAGAAGTAATGCTCCAAGTTTGGTTGTCCTCTAATACTTGAAGCTCAGTAGCCATGACTTCATGCCACTCCGGAAATTATATAGCTTGAGCATATGTAGTGGGTTCAGTTCAGCAGAATTAGAGAGGCTATAGATCTTGTGTGCAGGTGACAACTTGTCTTAGGGTAAGAATGAAGCAATCGGATATGTACTTGTTCAAGGATCTGTTGTGGATGGTGAAGAAGAAGGCAAATAGCAGTGACAATCTGCTAAATAGTTTGGTCTCTTGATTTGCCTTTTTGGTCTAGACTGCTTGGCTGGAGGAGAGTGTTGTGATTGATACTTACTGGGGGTCTGATCTGACCGTAGAGCAGAAAGCTGCTGCAAGGTGACTTTGTCTGAATATAAGAATGTTGCATATTAGAGTCATGAGGTTGCTGTCCAATATTATTACTGGAACTCATATGTAGGGATGTAAACGGGTAATAAACGGTACGGGTAATGGGTTTCCGTTTACCGTTTATTTTTTTGAACCCTTTACCCGTTACCGTCCGTATCCGTTTAGTTCCGTGAAAGTCTTACCCGTTTATTACCCGCCGGGTAAACCGAGTAAACGGGTAATAAACGGGTAATAAACGGGTAATAAACTGGTAAATAGTAAAAAATATTAAAATCACCAAAAAAAATTAAAATATTAATTAATTAGAGAGTTAGAGAGTTAGAGAGGGAGGGAAAAAATTAGAATATTAATTAATTAGAGAAGTAAGTAACTAGTAATTAAAATTAATGATATTCCTTATAACTTATTAAGAATTTAGAGTATATGACTTGATATGAATGTCTTGAAAGGAATGTCTATCCTAATTTATTATGGGCCAAAATTGAATTATCAATTATGTAAGCTTATTGAAATAAGATGAAATTATCTCGTGTATTTGTTAATTACTATGTTTATCTTTGTATAATTTTTATCATAAATTATAATATATTTATTTTTGTATGACAATTGTTTATATTTATAAAAATAATTGTTATTTGAATAAAATTTGACATTTGTAAAAAAAATGAAAATATTTTAATCTTAGATTACTAATACTACCTTATGTAGTTAATTATGAATTTATATGATCTATCCTCTATGACTATTAAAATTTGAGTGTATGTCTATGATTCGATGACTCATTGACTTTATGAGACAATGAGTTAAAGTCAATATATATTAATTTTTAATAATAGCCAAAATATATAAATATTCAAATTCTTTCTAAAGTTTTCAACTCTTCAAAATTTTATAATAAGTGATAAAAAAACATAATAAGGTTATTTATATAAAAAATAAATATTTTATGATTAAATTCAGTAAAATATATAAATTTACTATATTACCCTTACTTAAACGGTAAACGGGTAAAACGGGTTCGCAAGAGCTATTTCCGTTTCCGTCCGTTTATTAAACGGTAGAACGGATAAATAGTAAAACAGTAAACAAATTATAATATTTTATTTCCATTTTGTTCCGTTTATTAATCGGTCGGACGGTAGAACGGATAATTGGCTCCCGTTTACAACCATACTCAGGAAACACCCTCACTCCTAATGTGGTTTTTACGGGCGATAACTTATGTCCCGGCGGTTATTTAAACATAACCTCCCGGTATACTAAAAAGTTACCGGCAAAAACCCCCGGTAAAATTCCGGGTGGTTTTGAGCGCCGGTAATTTTAACTTACAGGGGTTTGGAACAGCGGGTGAGCCGGGGGTCCAAACCTCTTCTCTGGCCTTCCCGACAGCCCGATTGAGCCCTAAGTTCATCACGGCGATCGAGAGCTTCCCGTTCCTCCTTCGCTTCCCTTCCTCCTTCGCTTCCCTTCCTCCTTCGCTCCCGTCCTCCTTTGCTCCCGTCTTCCTTCGCTCCCGTCCTCCTTCGCTCCCGTCTTCCTTCGCTCCCGTCGCTCCCGTCCTCCTTCGCTCCCCTTCCACCTTCGAGATTTTAACTCTCCCGAGAATCGTCAGAAGTCGTTCTCGGAAGCCGTCGTCCGAATCCGTCGTCCGAAGCGGCCGCCGGCTGTTTCCGTCTACCAAATCCACGCTCACGACCACGGTGCCCTAGGTAAGTAAACTTTTCCATATGTTTCTGTCGACCGAATCTCTAGGGTTCTGATTCGGCTACTGCAATCGTTTGTTTTTTTTCGTTGAATTTCTTTGACCTGCCTCTTGTTTCAGGAGAGGCCTTATCTGTGACCTGCCTCTTGTTTTCAGGAGAGGCCTTATCTGTGACCTGCCTCTTGTTTTCAGGAGAGGCCTTATCTGTGACCTGCCTCTTGTTTTCAGGAGAGGCCTTATCTGTGACCTGCCTCTTGTTTTCAGGAGAGGCCTTATCTGTGACCTGCCTCTTGTTAATGCCTTGTTGAATTTCTATGCTAAAGTGGGATGCCTTGATTATGCGAAAAATCTATTCAGCAGTACCCCTGTAAAGGATGTTATTACTTGGAGCTGTATGATAGCTTGTTATGTGCAAAACGAGAAGCCAAGTGTAGCCTTGGCTCTTTATGACGACATGGTTGAGAAAGGATTTGAGCCAAATTCTGTTGCAGCAGTCAGTGCTCTTCAGGCATGTGCTGCCTTGAGTCAAGTATTGTTGAAATCTATTCTGCTGAAATTTAATCTGTTTTATTTTGTAAGGTCATTTTTTTTGGCCTTTTTTTTTGTATTGAATGGAATGATTTATCATGTATCGTGGAGGATGTATCATTTCTACTGCACCATTTCTGTTTCCGGGCTCGTGGTGGGTTTATTTTGTGAAATAGCAACTGCCATAGATACTGCAGAATCAAATAACATGCTCTAGTTCTGATAAATTCTCGGCTTTCGACATCAGTTCGGTTACTTTTATCCTTCTTCTCTCATCTTGATTATAGACTTTTTATTCAACGAAAGGGGGTGCAGTTGTTTCTGATATGTTATTATATTGTTTATGAGATTTGGAGAATATGTGGAATTGTTAAACAAAACGTTCTGTGAGTTTCTGATATGTTATCTTTCCATGTGTGTCAAGTATTAAATACCTGATGAGTGATGGGTGCTCTCTCTTTCTCTGTCCTCATTTGGTTATTTCCTGAACACCCAGAAAAAAAATTGGAAATGTTATAAAGAAGTCTCATTCTTTATCATGTCCAGATACTTAGTATTGGAGGTGATATTCTGGGCTTTACCGACTTGTTTTATGTCTCTCAGTTAAATTTCCAGAGAAGAACACATGTTTCATAGCAGGTTCTCTTCCTGAAATATAGCAGAAACCTGGGAAAGGCCAGTTTAATTTCAATTTAAGTGTAATTACTGTTATTTATTTTTCAGTGAACAATTTGTGGTTTTGATCTTTGCTGTCTTTATAGTCTTTCTTTTAATTGCCAGTTAGAATCTGGGTGGGTTCTTTGCTGTGAGAAGTTTGCTTAAATGTGTCCATAGTGGATGTTTGTGATGGAATGAACTTCAGTTTTTTTTTATGTTAAAATACAAGGGACGGAATGGAATTGTCTCAGTCATACTTTAAATTCTCTATATTCAAGTTCCATCTCTCTATTTTAACTCCTTAGAGTTAAGACAGAATCGGTTCTGTTCTTGTTTGGAAATAGTGATTGATGTGCCGGCCTTCTCTATAAGTTGTCCGGCTTGTTGGAATTCTTATTGCATGTGCATTTCTGTTATCATTTTAGCTTTATTCCATTTGATTTTTTTTTTGTTATAAATGTATTACATCCTTTTTCTACCGATCGAGCTTTATAATAGTATGGTGAACAAAGAGGGAACAGAAGGGGAAGCTGAGGCCAAAAAGGCATATAGAGTTGCTATGGAGGAGGCTGATCAAGCAGCCGAAACTGCAGTTGGCAGCAAAGTTTCTTCTGCTCTTATAAATAGGGTACGCTGGTTACTAGACTCTGTTTTTTTATGTTAAATATGACCTCTATTAATGTACATGTTACTTTTGGTAACAACAATTTCCTATCGAGTTCCTTTGCTGCAACAAAGCTACCTATTTCGTTAACTTAATTCTTTAACTTATTATTTGAATTTATGTTTGGTTAGATCATCTTATCATTTCTTGGTAGGGTTGATGGATAGTTTTGTAGATTTCTTTTTTCTCATCTTTTTATGTTTCTCTTTGTACATGTAGGTGCTTAGTTTTTCTTTTTTTTTTTGGTTATTATGAAAATAGTTTTGTTGCACACTTGAGCAACAGTACACTTGCGTTTTATGTGTCCATTACAACATCTGAACTTTGATTTTTGCTTTCATTTTGCCCTTTAGGTTGATGCCTTACTCCAGAAACTTGAAAAGGAAATTGATGACGTTGATGCTAAGATTGGTGATCAGTGGCGCCTACTTGATAGGTATGGAGTTATTCTCTTTTTTCCAATGGTAACATGTATAGTGATCTTTTCTATTCCATAGCACTTATGCTGAGTTTATGAATCTATCCAATTCTGGCTGCTATATAGTTTTACAACCTCCATTTGGCAAATTGAACGTGACCCATTTATAGGTTTGACATCATTAATCAAACATTTGTAGGCAATTTCATCAAATCCTGCCTTCATAGATTCAGCTCCCTTAGTTTCACTATGCCTGGTATTACTCTTTTCTTGTGTTGACACCATTAACCAGTGTCTCAACTGTGGACAACTGCATTCATCTATTCCTGCCTACTTTTTTGCATGCATAGTTTCTGTTTTGGCTATTTTGCTTTTTTTGTTGATTTTATATGATGTGCAGGGATAACGATGGTAAGGTAACACCAGAGGAGGTTGCAGGTGCAGCAATGTACCTCAAAGACACTCTGGGGAAGGAGGGAGTTCAAGAGCTTATTAGCAGCCTTTCCAAAGATAAAGGTAGAAAATAAACTCTTACATCTTTTAATTTTTTTCTCTATCTGTTTTCATATGTATGTGTTTCTCCATCTGTTTTCCATGTATTTTAATTTTCTTCCATGCATTTGGTTTTTGCTATTTATTTTTTTTTAAATAAATTCTCCACCAGCGGTTGACCAGGTCAACCGCTGGTATATTTTTTAAATAAATTAGCTTCACCGGCGGTTGCCCAGGTCAACGGCTGTTTTCCATGCATTTGGTTTTTAAACCGCTGGTGAATTTTTTTAAATAAAAATAAAGCTTTCTTCCTGCGGTTCATAAAACAGCCGGTGAAATAATTGTATTTATTTGTATTTTATACTGGTGCAGAATACAGCGCCGGAAAATTCGCCGGTAAATTACCGGCGCAAATATAGCGCCGGTAAATTACCGGCGCAAAATATCGTCGCTTTACCGCCGGTAAGGCGTTTACCGTGGCTCCGTTTGTGGCGAAATATCACTGAAAATATCAGTTGTAGGATCTGTTGAACCAGTAAGAGGAAAGGTAGATTCAAAAAACACAACATCCTTGGAAAAAAAGATCTTATGGCTTTGTAAGTCCAGCAACTTATAACCCTTATAGCCAAAAGGATAGCCAATAAAAATACAAGCTCTTGTTCTTGGACTGACCTTGTGTCTATCATGAGCCTAAGTAGAGCTATAACATAAGCAAGTAAACATCCTCAAATGGGTATAATTTGGTTTCTACTTGTGAATGACCTCATAGGGTGTCTTATTTGCCAGAAGCGGTGAAGGAGTCCGGTTTATCAAATAGACAACAACTAAGATGCATTCTCCCCAATAAAAAGCTGAAAGATGTGACTGAAAATATAAGGCCCGAGCTACATTGAGTATGTGTTGATGCTTATGGTCAACAACTCTAATTTGCTCTGGTCTTTCAACGCATGAATGAAAAGGAAAAATACCTTTGGCTTTGTAGAACTCATGAAAGGCTAGTTCCTGTGCATTATCAGACCTTACCGATTTGATGAGTACATTATATTGATTGCGTATAAGAGTGAAGAAAAAATACTTAATGACCAAAGCGAATTGCAACATGAAATGGACCCTATATATCTATATGTATTAAATCAAAAGGCTTAGATGATAGAGTACTCTGGTAATTAAATGGCAATATCTTTTGTTTAAGAAGATGACAAACTTCACAATGAGAAAATGAATGCAATTGAGATTTAGGAATATGCAACTTACCATTAAGTAGTTGCAATTTTACATTGGATGGATGGCCAAGCCTAGCAAGCTACAACTTAGATTTTAAAATTGCTGACACAAAATTAAACATATGATTGGAAGAAACAGTAACAAAGCATTAACTCAATCGTCGATCCTGAATATGGTCCTGTATCAAACAGGAATCAAAGAAAAAATTAACAAAACAATGAGGGCTTTGTGTCAAAGAACTCACACGTAGCAAATTGTAATGAAAGGATGGCACATATAAAACTCCATGTATATGTAAAGAGGGTGTGAGTATAGCCGTGTCAATATGGCTGATGGGAGTGGAATATGAATTTGGTAATGTGATACTAGTAGTGGATTTCAGTGGCAAAATGGAGCTAAACATTGAAATATCACAACACACATGTTGAGTAGCTTTTGTATCTATAATCCATAACTTATTGATTGGAAGGTTAAATTGCACATTACAAGAAAAGGGATCTTTAAGGCAAGAGATACTCGATAATGATGAAGCTGTGAAATTGGATGGTGAAGAATTTGGTCGTGATTGATAAACCACAATGACAATAGGAGCAGATGATGATTGTATCTGTGAGCTCAAATAGGATATCATCTCGCTGAATTTACTCATGACTAAGTGCATTTCCCAATCCATTTGCAGCTGCACAGGGTGTTCGCTTATGGTTCATCATAGGCATATATTGTTGTTGTAGATATGAAGCTGCTAATGATTTAGATCCAGGAAAGTAGCCTCTGGAATTGTCGATAACTGTTCCTTTGTTTTGAAGAGAGCCAGAAGACGAAGCTTGACCTTTGTTTGGAGGCATATAGAAAGGAGGATAACCATGTAACTTATAGCATTTATCGACGATATGACCCGTGATGCCACAATGGCTACACAAAGGTCCGTCTCTCTGTCGACCTTGCTGAATAATAGGTTGAGCTGAAGGATTCGCTTGGGTAGCAAAAGCCATTGAATCCTCTGAAGTTGTTTGATTGGGAGCAATAGATCACTGCCTCTCTTCTTGTATTACCAAGTTGAAAGGATTCTTCAAGAGTCTCAGGTCCGATAAGTGCATGATAAATACCGCCAAAGCCTAGGACTGCGGAGGAAATTAAGTGAAGTACTCCAAATACAAAGTATGGAAAGGTGTCTATAACTTCCCCACCCGGACCTACTCCCCAACCTAGAGTAGCTAAATGGGGAAGTAAAATCAATCCTTGTTCATACATGGGTTTCTCTGGTACGAAATGAGCCACTTCAAATAGGTTCATGCCTTAGATACAAAAGGCAAGGGATCAATTATCAAGATCTGAGCACGTACAGCTGAAAAAACTCATTAGGGCCCATGGGAAATTGCATAATGTACTTCTACTCTTGCGAAGCTGTCCAAGTTTGCATACCATCACAATCACGATGACAAACAGGAATAGGTTGATAATTCTTCAATTCTTCCCATAGGGTTTTCAACAGATTGTAATATTTATTTGTATCTAAAGAACCCTAAATCAATACACCAAGTTGTTGCTTAATCTGAAAAATTCTAGGAGAATTACTATGACGAAAATGCTCATGGAGATATGACCATATTGCTTTGGCAAAACCATAATAAATCAAGCTATTTGCAATTTCTTTAGTAACGGAGTTTAAGAGCCATGATAGTACCATGTTATCACTTTGTGACCATGCTCCAGCTAAGAGATCTTGAGGAGCTGGTTTGGGTATGGTTCCATCAATGAAGCCAAACTTATTCTTCGTTGTGAGTGCCATCAACATCGAACAACTCCAAGTATTATTGTGTGATCCAGTGAGCTGGTGCATGACAAAGATTAAGCCTGGATGATCGCTATTATGCATATAGAAGAGACTACAATTATCTTCCATAGGTGCTTTAATGGTTGAAGACGATGACTCAGTAGATAATGGAGTAAAGCGTGTACCATGGTTGTTTGCACCCCAACGAGCTATGGGGAAGAGACAAAAAAATCCTAGAAAAAAATTGAGCAGATGGAAGACGTCATACCATATTACAGGAAATGAAAGGGAATAAGGAAGAAGGTAAAGGAAGAGAATTTTTATTAATGAAAAAGAGGCTCGTATACGGGATTAACCCCTTTTATGCAACTAAAGTAGAACAAAAGACGTGTCCCGAGGACAATTCAACCGCTGGAAGGAAAAATATGTCTTTGAAGACAAGTTATAATAAATATAGGCCCTTGAAATAAATAAACCCATGAAATTTGTTGTCTTGTAAGATATGATCAGAAGTAGGAATGCATGTATTAGCTACTTTAACCATTCGAACAATTGCATGTCACAGGGATTATAAATATTTTTCCATTTTTTGTGCTATTCTCTTAATACCAGACCCCAAGTTGATGTACATAAATTGAAAATATTTAATATTACCTTTATATTTATGTTTGGAAATTCATGATATCTAATAAAATAGAAATTTAGTGGAGAAAAGATTAAAATCATTTTCCTTGATGTTCATAAATCACGTTAATATATTAGTTTACCCAAGAGCTAGATACTTGTACTTTCCCCAACCATGCATTCAATTTAATGTGTTCTAACCATGAATTCTCTTTCTTTCTTTCTCCTATTCTACTCCTACTTACGCTCAAATCAACCCACAAAACCGAAACTTTCGTAAATATAACCACTAGAAAAGTGGTTCATACTAGTGACCGTCAAAACAAGAATTTCATAAACAGATAAAAAACTGTAGGTAAATAGTTTGACCATGGTCAACCGTCGACAAAAATCATCTGAAACAAGGCGTAGGTAAAAGTATTTACTGAAGGTTCTGCCTATTGGTAAAGAAGTAAAAATATACCATTGGAATATTTACCGACGGTTTCAGAAACAATCTGTAAATAATGGTTGATAATTTTAAGTAAAATTTATCAAAGGTTTCTTGACCATTGGAGAACATATGTATTTCTTTTGTTTAGTTTATCAACGATTTAATCGTCTGTAATGAGGGTTGACAATTTTAACTACGATTTGAAATGGTGAGTAAACGTTTTCTTTCCTTTATATTTACACTTGTATATTAGAAACTTATAAAAAGACACATATATAAGAAAAAGAAATAGGGTTCTACTAAACTGATCAAAAGTAATTCTTGTATATGTAAAAAATCCCACATAAAATAAAAAAATATACACAGAACTCTGAAAAAGGTTTATACATAGATACCCTACACAATGAACCCTAATATGCAACACATCTCTATCCTACCAATTTTATAGAAGGGAGGAAGGCCACTGCTAGAATCATTCTTTGGTTTTGCAAAAGGTAAGAAAACTTAACTAAAATGAGGACAACACAATCTAATTGAATATTTATTTTGATGAATTCAGTTGATAAGGCTTTCATATCAAACATTAAGATGGGCGAGTGTCGAGTGAGAGCTAGAAACCGTCTCCCACACAGACTTCATGTCTGGCGACACACTTTTAGAAGATCCACTGCAGAAAATAACAGAAAACCTGTATTATTTTACTTTGTCAAAAGAATGTACCAGCAAATTAATAAAAACAAATAAATCCTGAAAAACTGCAGAAAATTTGTTTAAAAATCTAGCTTCAATTTGATACACAATGTGCAATGTAATAAAGAGGCTAAACTTTCGATACTGCAATTCAGTTATTAAATTATATATCATACTATTTATTAGCTTAAAAGTTTATTAAACAATAATCAGATATATTGGTTCAATAATATCTGAAAGTATTGTGTTTCCATGGTATATACAATTTATTATTAAAGCTAATAAATTTATTATTGAAATCAAATATATTTTGTATAATGTATTATCAAAGCTAATCAAATTTATTATTCGAAACAAACTATGCTTCGAAACACACTTCGCTTTCAATAAAATTATTGAAAGCATTGTGTGCTTCATCAGATATCTGAAAGCATTTTGTGCTTGTTTCAATAATTCGAAACATAGAATCGGAAAAAACATGAGTAAACGGAGATGACGACGATATCTTGTATTTGGGAGAGTTCCGAACATTTAATTACGCCAATTAAGAGAATTTCATTCCTTTGTCCCTCTGTATCCACCATAAACAAACCCTGCTACAGATCTGCTACCAAGAGGTATTATATACTTTGGGATGCCCCTCCCAGTGAGTAAAAATATATGCAAGCCTGAGTATGTAAGCCAGGCTATTTTATCTTTTTACTATTTCTCTCTAGGCCGATTTTCAAATAAAATTACAACAACAGCTGACCGCTTTATCCTTTCTTGTGCATAATGCTTAGCTCTTCGATTTACATCCATGACTCGTAGTCTTCAGCTTGCTAACTTAGAATATAAACACTTCCCTTGGGTTCTCTTATAAAGTGACCCATTAATTTCGTGAAAAGATACAGAACTTGAAACTAAGTTCAATCAATGTCTTATGGGATTCAAAGAAATTTGAATGTGGCCTCGTACGAAAAAAAATCATGTACAACTCAAATCTGTTATTGTGAATTACAAACGTTGAATACCACGTGTAGAGATAGAAACACATACAAAAATCAAAATATTTTATCCAATATAAATCCATACTTACAATAAAGTATGCTTCCATCCTCATAATACACATCCTTACTGAACAAAATGCTTTCATCCTCACAATACGTAATGCCTTCATCCTTACAGTACAAAAGGTATTCATCCTTACAATAAAAAATGTTTTTCATACTTACAACACACCTACTTACAATACTTAAGGTACAGATAAACAAATAAACACACAGAGACAACACGAAGGGCCTTAAAATGGCCAAGCGGAAGGAGGACAAAAGGACAAAAGGGTACATTGAAACGGTCTCCCCTGTCCTCATCCTCCCCCCAAAAACAGAACATGGAATTTCATTAAATTTTGACAGGCCCGCAAGCTCACCCGCAAAGGCACAGCCACCTTTACAACCTATATTCAAATGCTGTCTCCCATTTTCCCTCCTAACAGAACAAATTGTAATTACATTCCGGGTTCCCAAACAGGTTACATTCCATTGCCAATTGTGATAGATGGAGGGACCAAATGAGACCACAGCAAGCTCTACTTGTTACATGGTTTTAGTAACTTCTAGACCCAAGCCTTCTGTTCAGCCCTTTCCAACACCCCGTTCCAGCCACTCTCCTTTGCTTTCCATCTTCCCACACTCCACTTTTAAGTGCTTGCTTTCAGTCTACTCATTCACGAACTTCGTCACTGTAATATCAACAACAGTACATAAAAGAGAATGAGAAACATAACAGAGTAAGAGAAAATAGAGAAAAGAACATACATTGACGTCTACTTTTAAATGAAATAATGAATCCAATGAAATCGAGATTCAACTAAAACACTTCCAAGAGCAAAAAAAAGATCATCCAAATATCACAAGAAAACTAAAGGCAGTCCGAAAAAGAAGTGAAAGAAAAAAACGGAATGATGGAAAGTAGGTCACCAAAGAGGAGAAAATTCTACAGAAGAAAGAGTGAAAACATACCTTTAGCCACTGAAAAAATAGCCACATTCTCGTCAATGAAGTTGCCTGGTGAGAAAGATTTCATAATCTTCTTGGGTGAATGAAATCAGAAATGATGGAGTTGGAGGAGGAGGTCCGAGACAAAAAATCGTTAAGCCATTTTGGGGATGTGACCTGGCTCTTGCAGGGGTAGTGGCTTCATCCTTGCCGCTTTCAGTGGCTGTATCCTTACAACACATTTTCCTCTCATCTTTACAATACACTTTGCTTTCATTCTTACAACAAACTTTGCTTTCATCCTTACAACACACTGTTTTCATCCTTACAACACAATGCTTTCATTCTTACAACAAAATGCTTTCATCCTTAATACACAATGCTTTCATCCTTACAACATTTGTATAAATAAAGAGAGAGCAAGCAAGCAAGTGAGCAAGCGAGAGAGCGTAAGAGAGCAAGGGAGAGCGCAAGAGAGCAAGGGAGAGAGCGCAAGAGAGCAAGAGTGCAATAGAGCAAGAGAGCAAGAGAGGGAGACAACACGAGGGGCCTTAAACTGGCCCAATGGAAAGGAGGACGTTGGACAAAAGGGAAAAAAAAAAGTTGTCCCTGTCCTCAGTCCTCCCCCACAACAGAAAAATGAGATTTTATTAATATTTGACAGGCCCGCAAGCGCACCCGCAAAGGCACAGCCACAATTACAACCTATATGCCAATGCCGTCCCCATTTTCCATCCTAACAAAAATACACGTGTTAATTACATTCTAGGTTTCCCAACTAACATCTTTATATTTGATTTCCTACTGTTTGCTAGACGGGAAGGATGGGAAACAGCATGCACTTCAGGTTACATCATTTCAACAACTTTCATAATCAAACCTCGTCCAACTCTTTCATTTTCCCTCGCTCCTCTAATTAGTGCTTCTTTCAGTCGATCCAAAGACAAACTTCATCATTAAACATACGGTCCTGCACCCTAAAATAGAAGAAATCAATAGAAAATTTTTTATTTAGTACTAAGCACCTGAAATCATTCACCAATAACCCCAAAATGACCAATTATAGAAGAAGCAATAAACCAAAAGGGATGACCAAATTGATCCTTGTTGAGATCAACGAAATCATGTTTTTTTATTTTCTGTAAATATCATGATCACAATATAAAGGAGAATGCGAAACCATAAGAAAAAGAAAAATGATATCAGTACTTCCATAATTTACTGTGAGGCCTTACATCGTGATGTGGCTGTCCTCGTGGCAGCCTAGTTCGCAATTCAGAGAAGGTTTAGGGTTTAGGGTTACACATGTAATAGGAAGATAGATCTGACTTTATCTCTTACCCGTGTCATGTTGTAAACCCCCGCAGTAAAAAATAGTCGTACCACATCACCACTTTAAGAGAAACAATCGATAAACATAAAAAACATAATAGAGTAACAAAAGAACAGGCAAAAAGACATGCATTAACGTCTACTTTAAAAACGAAAGAAGTAATCGAAAGAAATCGAAATTTAACTTAAACACAGTCAATAGAAGAAAAGGATTATCCGAATTTTACAAGAAAACTAAAGACAGTACCAAAGAGAAGTGAATGAAAAAAACAAAATGATGGAAAGTAGGTCACCAAAGAGGAGAAAATTCAACAGATGAAAGATAGAAAACAAACCTTTAAATCCTGTAGGCGCTGCAAGGACAGCCTTTTTCTCGTCAATCAGGTTGCTGGTGAGAAAGAGTTCATAATGTTCTTGTGCGAATGGAAGCAAAAATGACGGGGTTGGAGAAGACGGAGGAGGCCTGAGGCTAACAAAACTTTAAGCCTCATTGTGGATCTGAATTGGCTCCAGCAAGGTACTTGCTTCATCCTTACCGCTGGTATTGGCTGCATCCTTACAACACGCTTTGCTCTCATCCTTACAATACACTTTGCATTCATCTTTACAACAACTATGCTTTCATCCTTACAACATACTATGTTTATATCCTTACAATACACAATGTTTCATTCTTACAACAAAATGCATTCACCTTACTACAAAATGTTTTCATCCTTACAACACTCTTATATAAATAAAGACAGAGAAAAAGAGCAAGAGAACCAGAGAGCAAATGAAATAGAGAGAGAAAGAGCAAATGAGAGAGAGAGAGAGAGACAGCAAATGAGAGAGAGAGAGAGAGAGCAAATGAGACAGAGAGAGAGAGAGCAAATGAGCGAGAGCAAATGAGAGAGAGAGAGAGAGAGCAAATGAGAGAGGAGAGAGAGCAAATGAGAGAGAGAGAGAGAGAGAGAGAGCAAATGAGAGGAGAGAGAGCAAATGAGAGAGAGAGAGAGCAAAAGAGAGAGAGAGAGAGAGCAAATGAGAGAGAGACAGAGCAAATGAGAGAGAGAGAGAGAGAGAGAGCAAATGAGAGAGAGAGCAAATGAGAGAGAGAGAGAGAGCAAATGAGAGAGACAGAGAGCAAATGAGAGAGAGAGAGAGAGAGAGAGAGAGAGAGAGAGAGAGAGAGAGGAGAGCAAATGAAAGAGAGTGAGAGAGAGCAAATGAGAGAGAGAGAGAGAAATGAGAGAGAGAGAGTGAGCAAATGAGAGAGAGAGAGCAAATAAGAGTGAGAGAGAGAGAGAGCAAATAAGAGTGAGAGAGAGAGAGATAGAGAGAGCAAACGAGAGAGAGAGAGCAAATGACAGAGAGAGCGAGAGAGAGAGAGAGAGAGAGAGAGAGAGAGAGAGAGAGAGAGAGAGAGAGAGAGGGAGAGGAGAGGAGAGAGAGCAAATGACAGTGAGAGAGAGAGAGAGCAAATGACAGTGAGAGAGAGAGAGAGCAAATGACAGTGAGAGAGAGAGAGAGAGAGAGAAATGAGAGTGAGAGAGAGAGAGCAAATGACAGTGAGAGAGAGAGAGAGCAAATGACAGTGAGAGAGAGAGAGAGCAAATGAGAGAGAGAGAGAGAGAGAGAGCAAATGACAGTGAGAGAGAGAGAGAGAGAGAGAGAGAGAGAGAGAGAGAGAGAGAGGGAGAGAGAGCAAATGACAGTGAGAGAGAGAGAGAGAGCAAATGACAGTGAGAGAGAGAGAGCAAATGACAGTGAGAGAGAGAGCAAATGACAGTGAGAGAGAGAGAGCAAATGACAGTGAGAGAGAGAGAGCAAATGACAGTGAGAGAGAGAGAGAGCAAATGAGAGAGAGAGAGAGAGAGAGCAAATCAGAGAGTGAGAGACCAAATGAGAGAGTGAGACCAAATGAGAGAGTGAGACCAAATGAGAGAGTGAGACCAAATGAGAGAGTGAGACCAAATGAGAGAGAGCAAATGTGAGAGAGTGAGACCAAATGAGAGAGAGAGAAAATGTGAGAGAGAGAGAGAGCAAATGAGAGAGAGAGAGAGAGCAAATAAGAGAGCGCAAGAGAGCAAGAGAGCAAGAGAGCAAGAGAGATAGTGTAAGAGAGCAAGAGAGGGAGTGTAAGACAGCAACAGAGAAAGAGATACACAACACGAGGAGACTTCAACATGCCCAAGGGAAAGGAGGACGTTGGAAAAAAGGGATACAAAGGTCTTCCCTGTCCTCAGTCTTTGACAGGCCCTCAAGCACACCCGCAAAGGCACTACCACCACTACAAGCTAGATGCCGATGCCATCTCCATTTCCCATCCTAATAAAAATACGGGTGTTAATTACATACTGGGTTTCCAAACTTACATCTTTACATTTAATTTCCAATTGTTTGATGGACGGAATGATGGGAAGCTACAGGCACTTCTACTTGCAACTTTATGAACCAAAGCTTTTCCAGCTCTTTCATCTTCCCTCGCTCCTTCTATTAGTGCTACTTTCAATCGATCCATAAATAAACTTCATCATTTAACGTACGCTAATGCACCTAAAATAAAAGAAATCAATAGAAAGATTTTTGTTTAGTACTAAGCACCAGAAATCATTCACCAATAACCGCTGATTGACCCATTATAGAAGAAACAATAAACCAAACGGGACGACCAAATTGATCCATGTTGAGATCAACAAAATCATTTTTTTATTTTACAGTAACTATCATGATCGTGATATAAAAGAGTATCCAAAAACATAGTAGAAAGAATTGAATAAATAACACATAAAAAAAAAGACAGATGCATTATTGTCAACCATTTAATGAAAGATAGAATCCAGTGAAATTGAGACTCAAATAAAAGTCTAAAGCATATCCAAGAGAAGAAAAGAAACAATCGAATTTCAGAAGAAAGACAAATGGATAAGATGTAACAGAAAAAAAATAAAAAATTTCAGAGCGGGTTCGTTGATTGGGAGAAGAAATTTGGGAAAAAGCTTCAAGATGCATATCAGTCACAACCAAATTCAAATTCCAAGAGAACTAATAAAGATTTTAACCCAAACCGCAATAATAATAGTAGAAGAACCAAGAGAAAACTGGTGCATTTTGATAAGCGTGAGGCAAAAAAACCAGAAATAACATATCAAGAAGAGATTAAAATTATAAACCAAAAACGAAAAGCAGGGAACTCGAAAATTTTTAAATGTTAGCACAATAGTACTCTCGAGGTACCAGCGAATCAGTGCATACAGTCATGCACCCTAAAATAGAAGAAATCAATAGAAAGATTTTTATTTAGTACAAATACCAGATATCATTCACCAATCAACCAAAAGGAATGACCAAATTGATCCTTGTTGAGATCAACGAAATCTTTTTGTTATTAATTATTGTAAATATCAAGATCATGATATAAAAGAGTATCAAAAAATACAAGAGAACGAAACGAATAGACATAAAAAACATAAAAGAGTTATAAAAAGACAGGAAAAAAGACATACATGAACGTCAACTTTAAAATGAAAAAAAAAGAAATCCAAAGGTATCGAGATTTAACTTAAACACATTCTAAAGAAGAAAAGGATTATCCACATATCACAGGAAAACTAAAAACAGTCCCTAAGAGAAACAAAAGAAAAAGTAGAATGATGGAAACTAAGTCACCAAAGAGGAGAAAATTCAACAGAAGAAAGATAGAAATCTTACCTTAAAATCCCGTAGCAACTGCGAGACAGCCTTTTTCCCATCAATGAAGTCGCCTCGTGAGAAAGAGTTCATAATTCTTGATTGAATGGAAGCAAAAATGCTGGGGTTGGATGATAGGGAGGAGGTCTGAGACTAAACAAACGTTAAGGCTTGTTGTGGACGTGAACTGGTTCCTGCAGGGTACTGGCTTCATCCTTACCACTTGTACTGGCTGCAACCTTACAACATTCTTTTCTCTCATCCTTAGAATACACTTTGCTTTCATCTTTACAACAAACTACGCTTTCAACCTTACAACACACTACGCTTTCATCCTTACAACACACAATGCTTTCATCCTTACAATAAAATGCTTTCGTCCTTACAACACAATGTGTTCATCCTTACAATACTCTTATAAAAAGAAAGAGAGACAGCAAGAGAGCTAGAGGCCAAAAGAGAGCGCTAGAGAAGCAAAAAAGCAAGAGAGAGTGCGTATGAGAGACGGAGAAAGAGATACACAACACGAGGGGCCCTAAACTGGCCCAAGGGAAAGGAGGACGTTGGACAAAAGGGAAAAATAAAAAGGTCTTCCCTGTCCTCAGTCCTCCCCCAAAACAGAAAAATGAAATTTTATTAATATTTGACAGGCCCGCAAGCGCACCCGCAAAGGCACTGCCACTATTACAACCTATATGCCAATGTCGTCTCCATTTTCCATCCTATCAAAAATACAGGTGTTAATTACATACTGGGTTTCCCACCTTACATCTTTACATTTGATTTCCAATTGTTTGATAGACGGAATGATGAGAAACTATAGGCACTTCTAGTTACAACATTAAGAACCAAACCTTTTCCAGCTCTTTCATCTTCCATCGCTCCTCTTATCAGTGCTACTTTCAGTCCATCCGTAAATAAACTTCATCATTTAACGTATGGTCATGCACCCAAAAAATAAAAGAAATCAATAGAAGGATTTTTGCTTAGTACTAACCGCCAGAAATCATTCACCAATAACCCCTGATTGACCCATTATAGAAGAAGCAATCAACCAAAAGGGACGATCAAATTGATCCTAGTTGAGATCAACGAATTCATTTTTTTTATTTTACTATAAATATCATGATCGTGATATAAAAGAGTAACCAAAAACATAATAGAAAGAATCGAATAAACAACACCAAAAAAAGACATATACATTACAATCAACCATTTAATGAAAAATAGAATCCAGTGAAATTGAGACACAAATAAAAGTCTAAAGCATATCCAAGAGAAGAAAAGAAACAACCCAATTTCAGAAGAAAGATAAATGAATAAGTTGTGAGAGAAAATAAAAATAAAAATTTGAGAGTAGGTCTGTTGATTGAGAGAAGAAGCTTGGGAAAAAGCTTCGAGATGCATATCAGTTACAACCAAATTAAAAGTCCCAGAGAACAAATAAATATTATAACACAAGCCGTGTTGATATTAGTAGAAGAACCTAGCGAAAACTGCAGCATTTTGATAAGCGTGAGGCAAAAAAACCAGAAATAGAATATCAAGAAGAGATGAAGATTTCAAACCAAAAACAAACTGCAGGGAACTCGAAAATTTTAAATGCTAGCACAATAGTTCTCTCGAGGTAACTTCACACATACAGAAATTATGTTAACAAGATAACAAACAAAGTAGCAGCGAATCACTGCATAAAACTTGTAGTAGAAACACTAAATCAAGTCCTTCCTTTATCCGTTGAAGTACCAAACAGAATGAAAACTACCCTCCCTACTAGAAACTAAAACAACACAGTGGATGAAGAGGATACAATTTTTGTAGAGAATCAAGCTAATAAAAAATTGTTTAATGAAATGATTCAACGAAAGAAATGAATGGTTTAATATGAGTTACGTTGAACAACTATAATTCTTACAAAGAAAGCAGCACAAAGTCAAGCAGGCACAAAGGGAAAAGAGAGATAGAGAAAGAGAAGCAAAAAATCAACAGTTATAAAAGAATACCGCAAGTCCAATTATATAAAATGTTTCATTCCAACTGACAGACAACATTATTGGCAGATTTTCTACTTGTAGAAACTTGAACATGATACCTCGTTCCGAAGACAAATATAAAGTAACAGGTAAAAGAGGAATAAGAAACTGTATGCAAAAAATGGCTTAACAATAGATATTCACACAATAATGATGATGGGTGCCAACTAAGTGAAGTAGACCAAAACCCAAACAATTTAAAGGAGATTAAAGCACGAGAATATATAAAAAATGGCTGACCTGACAGAAGAAGAACTTCATGATGGGACACTGCACATAAACAGGGACAGCATTTATCCGCTCTTCAGATGGTTGGTTGGGCTGCATGCACGCAATGAGTTCTGCACATCTTGTTTCGGCATTTGACCATCCCTCGGCATCAAGAACTCTGGTCACGCCAACTGGTTAATTGGGAAGGAGGCAACTTGGCAGAGAGCCGCTCTCTCTATATATAAAAGAGTCTCAATCTCGAGAAAGCAACAGTATCGCCTAGCTCTCTCAAATAGACAACGCAATAGCATTTCGTACAGAGTTAAAAATGGCCCAAATAACGAACCCAATTCAGCAACAGAATCGAGATTAAGTAACCGAACCTGCAGACCATTTTATACTATTAAAAATGGAGTACCAATCAGAAATTTCGAAATCAGTAAAGAAAAATTCACGAAATAGACTCACGATACAAGCTTCCATATTAACATTTGGCCTTGGGATTAAAGAAAGGACGGAAAGCCATTTAGCTTGGAGAGAGAAATCCATTTAGCTGGAACTAGAAAGCTAAATTCCTAACACCCTATGCAAAATCCCGCACTCCACAGTTTGGAACAGATAAAATATTCGCTAAAGAAAAAAAAACAAAGCACGTTAAAAACAATGAGCCGCACCATTGTCTGCAATCACAGAATATGTTAAAAACAATAATCCGCATTCCTCTATACCCCAATCACGACACTCGGACATTCCATTAAACATTAGACGTTCCACTCCCAGTATTAATCAAACGCTCCCTCACAGCCGCATTCCGGAATACGTCGAGGAGGTGCAGACCGCGTAAACTCACTCCCGATCAAAATCACAACAAAAATAATGCAACAAATACGCATCAAAGATGAAGAAATCATAGAGAAGAAAAAGCAAAGAAAGAAGAAGAAAACGATTAAAGAAAGAAGAAAACGAAACGTTCTCGACCGACCTTCAAAAGATGCGTCGACGCAAGGAGTCCGAACGGTCGATATCATCGCAAGTTTCAGTAGCTTCATGTAGAGGCCTCTGAAGACGATACGGGAGCACCAGAAAGAGGCAGCCAGAAGGAAGCGAAAACGAAGAAAATGAAGAAAGGGAAAAGAGCAGGAAAAGAGAAGAGGGAAGAGAAGAAAACGGAGAGAGAGAGAGAGGCATTCGGCTTTCAGCTGTGGCGCCCGTATTTGAAATTGCGGTCGTTTAGATGAATGAAACGCAAGAGTTAAGGGCCGTGACATATTTATATATAGGTATATATATATATCGCTAGCCACTACACTAATGTAACACTTCGCCTCCACGGACGAACAGGCTAAGGGCCGCTATGAGGGGCCCAAACTTAAGCCCAATTCTGTTATTTCATTTTATTTAAAGGCCTGTGAGACACTCTGCAATTGAGACTAATTAAATACACTTTATAGGAAACCTGCAAAAATACCATATACGTGTGTAAAGATTATTTAATTATAGAAAATAATTATTTTTTAACTTTATTAAAATTTCTTTGTAAAGTAGAGGGAAATGAGGGAACTCAAAACAGTTAGGCTGGCAATATCATTGTCTTGTTATTTTATAAGTTTGATGTATGTAAAAAAATAAAATTTCACAAAACTAATAGTTTCAATAGTAAAAAAAATATAAAATGATCAAAATCATTAATGTGTAAACTTTATAGTAAAATAGAGCTGGAGATACCTAATACTCTCTTTTTCTCTTAGGAGAAATAGTTAATTACAAAAAGTTTAGGTTTGGTTGAATTAACATAAGTTCGAAGAAAAAAAATTAGCTTCTTATCATAAAACGTTAAAATAATAAAATCATAAAACTTAAACCCAATTAGCTGCACCCAACGCATGTCGGATGGTTCCCGACTGGTGTACCTCTATAGAGTAATGCTAGGTGCACCTCCACGAGGTATGTAGATGGTACAACTGACATCCACGTCAGAATCCTGATTGGCCTCTTTTTGAACAGTTGTTTTCTAAAACCCTAATATCCTAAAAGCCTAAACCTTAAACCTTTTCAAACCCTAAAATTCCAAATCCTAAAACCCAATAAGTTTCCCCTCACATGAGGTTCAGCTAGCATTATTCTTTTCTAGATAAACCTTGACTAATAAAGAAGATTATCTACTCAGAACTCATCCACAAAAGAACAAATCACTTGGATGAATCAGTGCTTTCGACCCAAGAACCAAGTCTCCAAAATTCAAGTTTAGTCATACCCTAATTGGAGTCAAAATGATTTGGATTCATAAAAAGGATTGGGGCAGCTATAAACCTCGTTATTAGGGCTCTTCATTGGTAGAATCTTAGGAGCCTCGTCGTTCATCGCCAATGCAATCCAACATGGTCATAGATCAGGAAGTTCCGTAATAATGGTTGACGGTTTCTTTGGTATTTTTTCACAAGCTGCTCAATTAAGCACTACTGCATTCTCTTATCTTTTGTACTAAACCGTCAATGCCTCTCTTTGAATCAAATCTTTCTTCTACCAGACCAATTTTTAATTTACTATGAAATCAAATTTTAGTATAACATTGTATCCTAAGATAATTTACATCATTGTACCTCGGCGGACCATAAGAATCACTCTATGTAGTGAATTAACTAAATCTAGGTGGGTATGATGGCAACTATATAAAACCATTTACATAAGAAATTAATAAATAAAAAAATCATAAAATATAACACATGAATATATAATTTATTAATAAACAGCAAGTAAAAGTTCCTATATTTTTAGTTAATAATTATTGTTGATCGCCAAAACAGTTAATTTTCCATGTAATGCTATAAATTAGGCCTGTTTATATGTTGAACGGATTCAAACCGAATTATATAACATTACTAAATGAATTTTTACAATGAGTAAGAACTCTCGTCGTCCGTACCACTATTGAAAACCAATCTCAATTTTTAACATGTCTTGCACACATTGATCTAGGTGTCATTAGAGAGCTTTCAACAGCTATATAAATCTCCTTAAGGTATCTTCAACTCCTCATATTCTTTCATGCATGTTTTTTTTCTCGTTCTGGAGTTTATAAGTTTGTATTTGAATCAATATTATACTTGAATTTATAGCTGCTTTACTTCTTATACTTGAAATTTACGAGCAACAATACATGTTATGAGTTGGTTCACTTTCATATAGCCGATCAATTTTGTGTACTACCATACATGCCTTTTACCATTTGTTAAATTTTAAAGCATTTATATCTCCTGTGTTCATTCATATATAGTACGAGTACTATAGGTCAAAACAAGGAAAAAAAAATGTAAAGCCTCTAGTGAGAGAGGCTGTGAATTCTAAGTTGATTTTGTTTACTTCTCTGTGGACTGATCTTATAATTTAATTTGGAAGATTAATCATAGCCTTTGTTTCAAAGGCTTTATTATATCATCAAACAGAAACCTAATCCTTTTTTGACTAATGTATGTTGTCTCTTGTGATCCAAGGTGATCTTTATAACATATATAGAGGATATATTTTTTGTTTAGGTACATATAAAAGAGAAATAAATAGAGAAATTATTATTGTTGCTTTTTGTGAGGTTTGGTGGTTCATTGATATTGAAGTACATCTTGAAGCAAAAAATCAAAAAAATTGATTTATTTAAATAATTAAGTTCAGCTATAGGTATGGATGCACCTACATTAATATTTGTTTTATTTAAATAAGTTCAGCTCCCATAAATCAACTTGTTGGTATTCACATTATATACATGAGCTTAATGATGCTCATGTCCAATTGCCATCGGCTGTGTATGAAATACTCATCGTTAATTTCATGTCTTTTGTAGTCCCTCTTTGGCAATTCCCATCAAGATGGACTACTTCAGTGACAAGAAATGGATGTACGAGTATAGAACCAAGCTTGCTCGATGCCATCCGGACTTCGTGGGTGGAATCGATTACTTCATCCAGTATGCTAAACAACAACTTGGGTTTGAAGAAAACAGTCAAATGCGGTGTCCATGTGCCAAATGTGAGAACAAACATTTCCTCGTGTGCGAGACCATCAAGTTCCATATAATATTAGAAGGTTTTGCCCCACTATACAACACATGGTACTACCATGGGGAACGACTAGGAACTGAACGAGAATACGTCCAGGTGGAGACGAGACATGGCGAAGATATGAGAATGATGTTAAATGATGCATTTATGCAAGAAGTTGGAGATTACAGTACTAATCCTATAAGTGATATCTCAGAATTGCGTATATTCGAACAATTACTGGATAAGGCGAAGAAACCACTATATGCTGGGTGTGAGAAATATTCTACATTGTCCTTTATGGTCCACTTATTTCAGTTGAAGTGTTTGAACAAATAGACAAATAAGTCGTTTTCGGATGTGATATCCCTTATCAAGGACGCTATTCCTGCAGATAATACTCTCCCACAAAACTTGTATGAGTCAAAGAAATTGATGGCTGACTTGGTGATGGATTATGTAAAAATTCATGCATGCCCAAATGATTGTGTCTTATTCAGGATCTGGATAGTTGCCCAAGTTGTGGTTGTCAAGATGGTCAGATAAAAAGAAACCGACAAATCATAAAAATTGCAAGCCAGCTAAAGTCCTACGACATTTTCCTTTGGTACCGAGGCTGCAGAGGATCTTTATGTCAAGAAAAACTGCTGAAATGAGGTCGTGGCATGGAACTACTCCTGCAACTGAAGAAGGGAAGGTGATTCACCTAAGAGATTCTGTTGCATTGAAGCACTTCAACTCCGCACACCCGACTTTTAGTTCTGATCCACGAAATGTTTGTCTTGGTCTTGCGAACGACGGTTTCAGTCCATTTAAAATTGGGATTGGGTCTAGCCGTAGTACATGGCCGATAATCGTCACTGTATACAACCTGCCTCCTTGGTTGGCAATGAAACAGCGCTACTTCATTATGAGTCTTCTAATTGATGGACCCAAATCGCCTGGTAATGATATCGACGTGTACTTGCAGCCCTTGATCGATGAGTTGATGGTGTTGTGGAATCGGGCGTGATGACTTATGATGCGCATATACTGGGTCTATTTTTCAAATGCGGCGTAGCATGATGTGGACTATATCAGACTTCCCCTGCATATGGGATGTTATCGGTTGGAGTACTAAGGGTACAAAACTTGTCCTTCATGTAATGTGAACACAAGTTCGATGTATTTGCCCCATAGTCGTAAATGTGTGTATATGAGGCACTGAAGGTTCTTACCGGAAAATCACCCATGGCGAGGAGATAAAATATCTTTCGATGGGATAGAGGAACATGAAACCTCTCCTCCTAGCATTTCGGGCATTGATATCGTAAACATATGGGAAGGTCACGACAATGTTGTATTCGGTAAGAGAAAAGGTAAATGTCATCATTTACCAGAAGGGTGGAAGAAGAAAAGCATTTTTTTTCAACTCCCATTCTGGAGTACTTTATTGATCCGTCACAATTTAGATGTCATGCATGTATGTCTGTGAAAGTATCTTGAGCACCATTTTACAGAAAGATGGTAAGTCAAAGGACAACATAAAGTCCAGGTTAGATCTGCAGCAGCTAAATATACGTAAACCACTCCACCCAAAGCCTTCACGTAAGTTAGTTGGGAAAGTCATCATTCCTCAAGCCTCGTACAATATGACCAGGGAAAAGAAGACGAGGTTCCTCAGTCTTCTGAGACATTTGAAACTCCCTTCTGGGTTCTCCTCGAATATTTCCACCCAAGTTAAAGTCCAACAAAGGAAAATCATGGGGCTGAAGAGCCATGACTGTCACGTTCTTATGCAACAACTCCTCCCGTTGGCCTTGAGGAAATCAATTACTAAGCATGTCTGCAAAGTCATAAATGAGTATTGTTCATTCTTCAGAGAATTATGTTCTAAGGTGCTAGATCTGAACAAAATTGAAAAGTTCGAAGCAACCATCCCATTCATCTTATGTAAGCTTGAAAGAATTTTTCCGCTGGCATTTTTCGATGATATGATCCACCTAACGCTACATTTACCCACTGAGGCAAGATTAGCAGGTCCGGTGCAGTATAGGTGGATGTACCCAATCGAGCGATATTTCTTGACGTTGAAGAATTACGTACGTAATAAGAACTGGCCCGAGGGATCTATTGCTGAAGGGTATTTAATGGAGGAAGCAACTACTTTTTGTGCTTGGTACATTGAGGGAATTGAGACAAAGTTGACGAGACCAGTACGATACGATGAAGGTCCTTTGGGGGCAGCTCACTCTTATTTCCTTACTAGTGAGGAGGCGTATCGGATCCATCGGTTTGTACTGTTTAACAGTCCACAAACTCAGCAGTCCATAATGTACGTATTAAACCATCCATTTTCACTTCGTTGTACATTTCTATTGATAAAAAAGTGTTAAGATAACTTAGTTACCATTGCGTATAGGAAACACAGAGATTATTTGAGACAATTGCATCCTCGTTGGACTGAACACAGAATATAGACTGAGCACAGAATACAGACTGAGCAGCACAATCTATTTGTGCAGTGGTTTCAAACAAATGTAAGTTAGTCTTTGTGCACTCACTCTATCAGTTTTCACCGCCTTTTACATCATAGTTGACGGTTTGGGCTTCAAATGTGAAATATAGGTGACAAATCTTTCAGCTGGCCAGGAGGAAGATAGGGAGGTATTAATGTCCCTTGCGCGTTGCCCCGATCGCGAAGCTAAATCATATAATGGGTTCTTTCATAATGGATACAAATTTGAGGCAGAGTCTTTTAATTTGTCACGGATTTCTCAAAACAGTGGCATTGCAACAGTAGGAGAAGGGGAAGATATTTTTTATGGGGTCCTACAATCCATTATAGAGGTTTACATGGGAACTTGGACACCCATCTGCTTGTTTAAATGTCTCTGGTATGACACGAAGGAGGGTACTGGTCGTGAGTACGATGAATATGATTTCCCATTAATTAATATGACGAGGCGAAGTTACGAAGATGAACCCTACATTTTTCCATTGCAAGCACAACAAGTATTTTATTGTAAAGACCCTATTGACCCAAATTGGAGTGTCATCTGTCATTGGAAACCAAAGGCGACCTACGTCGATATCCCAGTGGGCAGTGTGCTTTCAAGTGCAAAATACGATGAAACTTTGTTGTTGGCACAAGATCCAGGGGTGGGACAAATGGATGTGTGCAACACGGAATATTAGGATTTGTGGGTGCGTACAGAACTTGGTCCAGGCGTAAGGGTTGACGTGGCTGATTTGGATGTAACGTAATGTATGTTAGGTTATTTATATGTCGTTTCAATGTTTGGTATAAGTGTACATTTTCATCGGTGTATTGTAATAAATTTAACAACTGTTTTAACGGTATGTTGCAGGAGAGACAAAATGAAGGGCAAACAGCCAATCGAGACTCCACCTACGAGTCAATACGTGCGTTTACGACTTGGACTTCCACCGGACTCGACCGAACCACCACGTAGGATTTTTACAATTATTCTGAATAAGTTGAATTTTGATTTATTCTATTGTTTATGTATTGATCCAACTACTAATTATCCAGCTTGTGAAGATATTCGAGTTTTTTTTCCGGAGTACACTTCCCCTTCGACTGACGGTTCAAGTAAAATTTAATCGTCCCCTTTAGTTTACTTCATATTGAGGTCAATTTTAATACTAATATCTATTATATAAAATTTTGTGGTATTCTGATCTACTAGGGACATCTGGTCATGCCACTGCATTGGGTTCAGAGACCCAACCGCCTATAGATGATGAAGGCATGGAACGAATGACATGCGATGGGGAAGATGATGAGACTTAAAATCCGGATGAAGGTATTGAGGACCAGGCGAGAAAAGATGACAGGGAGGTAGTTTTGGAATCTGAACTACCCAAGGAACCCATCAGCAGGAGGGGTAGGGGCCCAACAAGGGCATCTTCGTGTATGCCTGCAGAAGGTGTGGGGAAGGTACTCATTAAGAATGGGCAGATGAGTACGAAATATTAGAGCTATTTGTCCAAGTTGATGGGCAGATGAGTACGAAATATCAGAGCTATTTGTCCAAGTTGATGGGCACTTACGCACGGGCTGAAACATATTTCCCCCTCCACCTATAGTGGCGAGACTATGACGATAAGGAATATTCTACGTGGTTCGCACATATCAATGTAAGCAATTATTTGTTTTACCTCAGAACTATTTATGCTTTTAGGATACTCATTCAAGATTTGTGCTTCGCAGGAAAAGTACAAATTTATCTGTGAAAATGGGGAGGAGGTGACTCGGCGTGTCGCTATGACAGCCATAATGCCGGTGCTGCAAAAAATAATCAGAGATAACCGGGCGTCTTTTAAGAAGGCGCACTACAGTGGAAAATCTGAAGAGGAACTGCGAGAAAATCCGATTTCCACTATCAGTCAAGAAGCATGGGATCAACTTGTTGCTTATTAGAATGATGATGCGATGGTGGAGATGTCTAAACAGAACAAGGTGAATAGGACACGAATGAGATTGATGCACACTCTTGGGGCAAAATCCCTAAGTCGTTTTTATGAGGAGGAGGTAAGCCTGTAATTGTCACAATTTTTTTTTTCTATGTGCATATCTGGTTGATTTTTACTAGTGTTCTGACTTAAATTGGTTTTCAATTCAGCAAGCCAAAAAGAAGGATGAATTCAGCTACGTGGAGTCTTACCTCCTAGCTCATAAGAGGAAAGACCGAACCTATCAAAATGAAAAAACGGCAGCAATATGTGTAAGTGATCGTAATTATTCAATTCATATGCATAAGACGTGGAGTCCTACCCCCTTACAGTATTGGTTATTTCTTGTACTAAGATATGTTTCTTTGCAGACCTAGGTAGAGACGCTTGCAATTGAACAAGAAGTACACCGATCGAAGGATCCGGCAGAAGTGATACTTGTGTTGGACAAGGTGTTTGGGGGACACCATGGTGGCTACGAGCGAGGGTTTGGGCCTGGTGCACCCCCGCGGAGAGGTGCGTCTGCGTCTACTGCTATGAACACCATTGAGATTGCCACTCTCAGAGCAGAGTTGGAAGCAGAAAAGCGATATAAGGAGATCTTGAGAGAAACATTGCAGAGTGAAAAGGAAGACAAAGATAAAATGAAAGAAGATATGGAAGTAATGAAGCAACAAATGATGGCTATAATGCAATGGCAAAAATCTCGAGAGTCAAGTCCAGGTTTGAGATCCGTCACAAATTAAACTTCAGTTGAATTAAATTTATGACTCCAATTACTAATTTACATGATGATGCTATTTTAGCTGGTTCATCTGCTCAATGCCGTCGTGCTAGCAAAAACATGACCTCTTAGTAAAACAGCTGGTGTGGAATCTTTTCTTCGCCCTGAATTGTAAGTCTTAAAGATATATTGTCGTTATGTAATTTAATTGCTAGAGTTTTTTTCTGGTTTATACATCAACTGTGTATTATATGGTAAATTTTGATTCACTTTGTGAAGGTCTTATTAAAGTGATGCGTTTCTGTTATTTTGAATGGGACACTCTTAGGTTGTCCTTGTTCTAATCTACTTTTAACACGAGCATCTTGAATTTGTTTTTGAATTACGTTGTTTAGCGTTTTTTTTAACTTGAGAATTAAGTGATATCCACATGTGTCAAGGAGCAATTTTACACATTTCTGTCAAAATTGTTCATGTTTGAATGTGATTGGCAAAAATCACCTAACATTCAAAGGAGGCACAAGACTTGTCCCGGCTGAGTGAATGTTTCTGTAAGAGATTGTCAACAGAGCATTTTTTTGTCAAACTGGAAGCTTTCAATCCTTTGAACGGCTTTTGGATGGTTCACGCTAGTCATTGTAAGCTTGTTTACTATCATTTGGCCAATACTTTTGGTGATGACCTTCATTCTAATGCTGAATCCCAGAACTCTGTTTCTTATTACTCTTGAGCAAATATTTTTTATTATGGATCTGCGTGGAGCAAATCTTGAAAGTTTTCTTTTTGTTTTTGATGAAATATTTTGTCCTTCTCTCGTGATATATGAGTAGACTTTTTGTCCTTCTCTCGTGGTTGCAAAATTTGTAGCTTGTCAGAGTATGACATAATTAAGTCAAACATCTTGTTTTTGGCAGGTCTTTGTTCTTTCTGCTATTTCTCCTGGACAGATGCCTTTTGTACTACAGAATATCCAAAAGGTGCTGAAGGTAAGATGCATTTCTGAAGCTTTTGGAGCTAACCATTTGAAACTTTAAGACACAAACACAATCACTTTGTGAGCAACATATGGACCATCACAAGGCATGACTAAAATCTGGTCAATGAGTTGTTCCTTGTCAGATTATTCAAGCTAGAGGCTACGCTTTGGAATTTTGAAAATATCATAGTTTATAGTAGTTACAAGCACATATGTAAAAGCCAAGCGGACAAGACTCAGAAAAACTTTTTGAAATTTCTTGTAAGAATTATTCATTAAATTATGCCATTTGGGTTTGATTAAAGTACACCTTTCTAGGCAGGATGGTCACTTGATGGTTCGAGATTATGCTGCTAGCGATCTTGCTCAGGTTGGTCTATACTGTTATCTTACCTTGAATGCCATCACTTCATTATTTTACTTTTTGGTCATATTCTTCTTTTATGACTGATGATTGATTTATGGCATTTTTTATTTTTTCGTTGTTTTGTATAGTTAATGGTTGAAGAAACAAAACAGCACGGTGAAGTGAAGCCATCTTTTGGCAGAGATTTTAGCTTCTCAGTTTATGTTAGATTGATTAAGATGTGAAAGTGATTCTTGGTCTCGCACAACTTTTGTATTCTGTTTGTATCAATAACATCAAAATTTGAGTGCATTGTAATTTCTTCTTTTCTTTAATAATTGGTGATTCTCTTACCTTTGCAATTATATTAAATGATGTCTCTGTTGATATCAGGTTGGTAGTAGGTAAAGTCTCTTTATTGAGCACAACCAAAACACAAAAAAATATATAAAAAAAAAACAAATTGCCGACGGTCCAATACCCGTCGGGCAAAAAAAAAAATAGAAGCCGACGGTTATTAACCGTCGGACCTTCGACGGCAAATACCCGTCGGACCTTCGACGGCAAATACCCGTCGGCCCTAATAAGCAGCAATTTATTTCACCTGATGGTGCATGACCGTCGGGCAACGAAGAACATCGAACCAAGTGTGACCGGACGGTGTTATACCATCGGGCAATTTGTGCGACGGTATATCACTGTCGGACAAAATTACCAATCCGACGACGGCAAATCACCGTCGGCCAAATTTGAGAAAGCTTAAGCCGACGACAATGCCCCGTCGGGCATGTTTTTGAAGTAAACGACTAGACCTGACGGATTAAACCCATCCGGCCAAGAGAGCATAGGAATTTCTCCTCCAAAGCAGACGACGGATTGGGAACCGTCGGCCAATATTCGTTTCAGTTGCCCGACGGTACAAACCCATCGGGCAATTTCAGTGAGTTGAAATGTTTGCCGACTGCAGAGAACCGTCGGGCCAAAATTTGCAGTCGCCGAATGTATTTACTCGATGCGAAACATCCGTCGAGAAGTATAACGTCAGGTTATCTTATGTCGACGGACAATCTTCGACAGGTGACGGACGTCGGGTATTCTCATTAGGCCGACGGTGTTGTCCCGTCGGACAAAAGTATATCCGGCGACGATGTATACCCGTCAGTAATAGATTTTTTCTGTTGTTTTTTTCGACCGCCGTGTTAGTTTATTATTAGCGCTGACTGTCATTAACCGTCGTTTGGATTTATTTCTGGCCGACGGTTAAGTACCGTCGTGCAAAAGTTTGCCCGACCCGATAATGACCCGAAGGTTATTCCGCGTTGGGAAGATCAAGCCTGACATTTTGGGTTGGTTAGCCGACGGTGTTTCACCACCGGGTAAACTCCTTTTTCTACCTGTGAACCCACGATTTTGCGGAGGATTTCAATGCTGCAGTTTTGAACTCTAAAAAACCTCCCAAAGAAACCAAATATATAGACCCAATAAACACCTCCAACAATTTGTTGAATAGGGAGGCTGGATCTAAGATGAACCATGATCTTTTCATACAAGGATGATGGAAGAATGTAAGGGCCAAGATAGAGTCTCAACCCGTCTAGGTAGGGTGCTCTGTAAAGGGGATTGGCTGATGAAATTCCCCACAAGCTTATCTTCCGTTCTTTCAAGGAATAGATTTGACCATGCTCCTTGAAAACTGATGACTAAGTAAAAAAATTCCGTTATATGGCTATGTTGAGAGAGGTGGATGATTATCAAGGGTAATAGAATTAGGGTGGACTCACATTAATCATTCTCACAGAGCTGCAACACCTCCGAAACTCTTAGAGCCCAGATAAGAAAAAAATAGCAAACAGACAGAGGGAATGTAATAAACTCAGCTTTGAAAATTTCAAGATAAATATGCAAAAGACCTTCGAAAAATTATTAAAACACGACAGAGGTCAGTGGCAAACTCAAATAATCTTGAATTCTTCGAAGATGAGAGAAATTAGCTGCAATATGTATTATGAAGTACTAAAGGATGAGACATGTACAGGCTCTTTAGACTACACGTTAGTACAACCTTAAATTAGGTGATGAAAATAAAAAGTAATTTACCAATTTCTTAAAAAAAGTACTTTAATATGTTCGAGCGCATTAGGAAAAACCTTGACGCTATTGAGAATACAAAAGCTGGAAATGAGGGAAAAGAGACAGAAGAGGAGAAAAGGCAAACGCGTGGGTTTACTTAAAATATCTACAATAACATAACAATTGTAATTGGTCCACCACCTTTTATGCAACTACAATTCCTATTATTAAAACCGGTTTACCCAACGAAAGCTAGCTAGACAAGCTTATTCTCACTGGATTCGTTCAAGTCTTTGGGTATGGATGGCTTCCATCCCCCTTTTTTTTTTTAAATATTATTGGAATTTCAATAAAAAAAGATGACACAAAGAATATATAAGTACTATTTAACTCAGCCTCTACAGAATATAACCTTAATAGAACTTCATCACTCTTATTCTAGATGCCAAACACCAGAAACATTCAAAGATTATCGGCCTATTAGCTTGTGCTATGTGAATATAGAATCTTCTAAAAAATATAAGCAACACCCTCAAATCAGTTATTTCTACATTAGTTGGCCTAACCCAAATAACCTTTATTTAAGTGCGTCAAATTTCATACTAGCTATATGTTACTAGCTCATGAAATATTAGGAGCTTTTGAACTGAATAGGAAGACTAATTCCTATTTCGGATTCAAATTGGACCTAGATAAAGCTTTTGATATGCTATCTTGGGGAGTTCATTGAGCATACTCTCAAAGCGTATGATTTCCCGTGGGCTCACTCCCCATCATGGCCAGCCGTATGTAAATTACATGGCACTGACAATATGGTTATTTTTGTGAAGGTTGAGGCAAGCATCACTACAGCGCTAAAGAAAATTCTGGAAAGTTATGAGACGTATGGTCAAAGGAAACTACGAGAAAACCCTGTCTTTTTTTCAAAGGGGTTTACTAACATACAAAAACAAATTATTAGCCCAATATTCCCATATAGACAGTCAGCCTCTCCAGGTAATTACGAAGGTATAGACATCTGATCTGCAAAGAAAATCCTCTCGGACACCTACGGTCCATTGATTACAGCGGTCAAAAAGATAAATTGCAAGGTTGAGCAAAAAAATCTTTGACACGGGAAGGCTAATACTACTCAAAACTATATTAACCAACATACCTATTCACCTAATCACCTGTTTTAACGTCCCTCATCGTATAATACCCAAATTGAAAAATTATTTAGAGATTTTCAGTGGGTGTATAAGGGAAACAGGAAACTATATACACTTAATAATCTGGTCGAAATTTTGCATATATATCAACAGGATTAGGGGGACTGGATGTGAAACGATTAAAAGCTAGTTTAAAATCAAACTGCATGCTATGACGCATATTCACAGTAGAAGATTCCTTATGGGCTCATGAGATACGAGATAAATAATGAAACTGAATTTGCTGCCCTCTTATTAACACTCTATCCTCGAACATTTTTATTCAAACCACCAGGTGACAGATCGACGTGGAAGGAGACTCTCGATTAGTAACATCAGCGATTAGGAGGCCATCTCCCCAGCAGCACCTGCAGACTTCTACCTGTGCTGACAGTGGAAGGAGACTCTCAAATTCGATGGCAGATGCATTGGCCAAGAAGGCTTCATCCATGGCCAGTGAAGGAAACTAGTGCATACATCTATGACATAATTACGCTCCGCCTTTTTTGGAGCAGGTTAATTTCATAAGAAGATTGCCTACGAGCAAGACTTAATCCTGTCATCAATTTCTCGGATGAATGTACTTTTTTTAAACATTAGGCAAGCATTTTTAATCTATGAATGAAACTTTCTATCTTTTGATAAAAAAAAAAGGTGGTATATATATATACTGAAAGCAAAATTAGTACACGAAGTTCACCTGTACTCTTTCCTTTCCCTAGCTCCCACTGGGAGCCATTGTTATCGGGGTCTGAGCTGCAGCTTTTTGCAGCTCTACCTGGGAATCAACTACATCCACATTGTAGACATAAAACTTTGAAACAAGCAAGAAAAAGAGAAAGTTGAGGGTATTGAGGGCAGCTAAGAACAAGTAGTAATAATCCAAACGAGATTCGTTTAGGTTGTTCAAAATCCAGCCTCTGCGACCGTTCTTCTTGGTAATATCTGAAACGGTGGTGAGGAGAAAACTACTGAGAAAATAACCGATTCCCAAGCTGGTCGTGAAGTAAGAAGTCCCAAGACTCTTCATCCCTTGTGGTGACTGATCGTAAAAGAATTCAATCTTGGCGACCTCAACGAACGTGTCCGCGAGGCCCATCAACAAGAACTGGGGAAGGAGAATGAAGATGGAGAGAGGCACAATCTGCTTTGGTCCAAGTGTCCCGTGCTGCCTGGCGACAGAGAGCCTCTTCTTATCGGCGAGTGCGGCGGTGATCATTATGATTATATGCAGCACCAACCCGATTGCCATTCTTTGGAGTAACGAGATCCCTCTCGGGTTTTTGGTGTATTTTTTGATCGCGGGAACGAAGTATCGGTCGTAGACAACTAAGCTAATGAGCATGGAGAGTGTCACGAAGCCTGCGAGACTCGCTGGGGGGATCTGCATGTGGCCCATGGTCCTGTTTAAGGTGGTTCCTTGTTTGACGAAGAGGGTGTGGACTTGGGATACCATGGTACTCGGAATGAAAGTCGCTGCTAGTATGGGTATCATTTTTATCATTTGCTTTGTTTCTTCCACCTGGGTCACTGGACACAGCATCCATGGAGTACTAGTACTCTCTGGACCAGTCTTCACCGCAGCCTTGTCAAGAACCCTGCGCGAGATCCAGGACCTGTATGTTAGAGAGAGGGAGAGAGAGGGAAAGAGAGGGAGAGAGAGAGGGAGAGAGGGAAAGAGAGGGGAGAGAGAGAGGGAGAGAGAGAGAGAGAGAGAGAGAGAGAGAGAGAGAGAGAGAGAGAGAGAGAGGGGAGAGGGGAGAGGAAGAGAGTGAGAGAGAGAGAGTAAATTATGAGAGAGTAAATTATGAGAGAAAATTATGAGAGAGTAAATTATAAGAGAGTAAATTATGAGAGAGTAAATTATGAGAGAGTAAATTATGAGAGAGTAAATTATGAGAGAGTAAATTATGAGAGAATAAATTAATTATGAGAGAGTAAATTATGAGAGAGTAAATTATGAGAGAATAAATTAATTATGAGAGAGTAAATTATGAGAGAGTAAATTATGAGAGAATAAATTAATTATGAGAGAGTAAATTAATGAGAGAGTAAATTTATGAGAGTAAATTAAAGAGAGTAAATTAAAGAGAGAGAGAGAGAGAGAGAGTAAATTAATGAGAGAGAGCGAGAGAGTAAATTAATGAGAGAGACGAGAGAGAGAGAACAAATTAACGAGAGAGAGAATAAATTAGTGAGAGAGAGAAACAATTAATGAGAGAGAATAAATTAGTGAGAGAGAGAATAAATTAATGAGAGAATAAATTAAGGTGAGAGAGAGAGAATAAATTAAGGTGAGAGAGAGAGAGAATAAATTAAGGTGAGAGAGAGAGAGAATAAATTAATGAGAGAGAGAGAGAGAGAGAGAGAGAGAGAGAGAGAGAGAGACCTCATGGAAGGAGTATAATCGATCCTGAACATGCTTTTTTTAGCGTACTCCTCCATCGGCAATTCATGAAGCTCTTTCGGATCATTTGGGAGGGGTAGGCTCCTTTTTCTGGAGGCAGCAACGAGGACCTGGAGGATCCTGGTCAAGGGACTCCCAGACGGAACCTTGTGCCTGTAGAACCGGGTGCCAAACAGGAAGATCAAGATGGAGACAGCAAGGCCGGCGGTGGGGAGGCCATACCCCAAACCCCACCCGACAGTGTCTTGTAGGTAGACCAGAAAAGTATTCGCAAAGAGGGTCCCGAAGAAGATGCTGAACATCCACCAATTGAAGAAGGACAGCTTCTGAGCTCGCTCTTTCGGTTCGAAATCGTCGAACTGGTCTGCGCCCATGGTGGAGATGTTGGGCTTCGTACCTCCCGTCCCCACTGCCACTATGTACAAGGCGCAGTAAAACACACCCGATTGTAGGGCCGACACTCGCCCACACTCGACGTCCCCTCCCTTCTCTGGCTTACATTCCGGCGGCCTCAGCGCCGGTACCGAGACCGCGATCGTCAACAAACACATCCCCTATATACAAGACGATGAAGACATTCATCAAAAGACCTATATATCTACGTAGTAATTTATGAAGATGGTTATAATACATACAAGGAGGTAGATGGCGGAAGCGATGACGAAGGTCCAGTATCTGCCAAGGAAGGAGTCGGCAATGTAAGCCCCGATTACGGGGGTCATCCACACGGTTCCAATCCAGTTGGTGACATTATTTGAAGAAGTAACGGTGCCTTCGTGCAGCCTCGTTGTCAGATAGACGACGAGGTTCGTGGCAATTCCGTAGTACGCCATTCTCTCAAACACCTCGTAACCTGCAACATATCACCAGAGATTGATATATTTATCAGTTTGGATGTTTTTACAGAGAATTAAGAAATCGGTCGATGAGGATCAAGCTGATGCATAAATAAATAGTACCCACCTACGATGAAAGAGCAGGCCGTCCATCTTCCTCCCTGGGAACGGAGGATGAGGCGGCCTTTGAGATCAACGGTCCCGTCTTGTGTAAATCCATGGCCTTTCTCATCTTCTGCTCCTGTACCCATTTGTGGTGGCGTCTGTATGTCTTCGGAGAGCGCGGACATCATGTGAAAGAATCAAACAAGCGAACAAATATCTACCACAAAGCAAACTTTCATTTAGGACGGTCACCATTGTTTTATAGAGAAGAGCTAGCTAGGTGTTGATTTGTTGTTCACACAAAAGGCACTTTCGTGGCACAGCATCATCACTGCAATAAAATGGGGAAGAATAAGATCCCTTTCGTTCACGTAACATCGATTTGCTCGTTTTTGGTTTTCGGTTGTATATATATATATATATATATAAAAGCTTGACATATCCACCCAGCTTCCGGCCAAGGGAAGACGACGGAAATATATTGATATGAATATTGCTGGCTTCTTACATTTGTCGGGTAGTTCCAGCAATGTGACATGATTGTCCAAAAAATGGTTTATTGAATTTTACAATGGCCCGGGTTATAGATATGTATATATAGGCACTCATGAGATACCTTTCCTTTCTCGTTTTATTAGGATGGATCATCTGCTAAAATAACAGTTCATGCAGCTGTTATGGTTGTCGGCTACCTTTCATTCGGCCAACCTTTGGGAAGTCCATTTGTGTGTACTGAAGTAGGAACAAGACATGACGTGTATGCTACTAATTGAAACATTCGAATAATTCGAATGTCACAGGGGTTATAGATTTTTTTTGTGCGGTATATATTCTCTTAATTTAAAGCAAACCCCAAGTTGAATCTAGATTACTTTTATATTTGTATTTGGTAATTCACGGTATCCTGCAGTCAAATGGAAATTAAGTGGAGAAAGATTAAAAAAGATTTGGTAATATATTAATCCTTCTGTCAAACTGGGTTTTCCCTTTTTCCCTAAAAAATCATCGAGGGGGATCAAATGACCCGTTGCCCTCCATCGATTAATCACAAATTAGTGACGACTTTCTTTATCATTTAACTTAAAATTATGACTAAGTTCAGAGTTTTTCTCTTTATTATTCATATATATGGGCGTCATCACTGGACTAAAAACCATCTGATTCACATGCAGTTTTTACTATACCATTTTTAGTTCCCTTGGTTGAAAGGTTCTACAAATTTATATATAGGATTGTATAGATTGTGCAGCTCAGGCTTGTTGCATAATTTTCCAAATTTTAAGTTGTGGAAAGCTTTAGTAAAACTCCTACCACCTGTTCCATAGGAAAATATAGATATGAAACCTCTTCACTATAAATGTGCAACACCGCTGAATCCATATATAGCCTTCACTTCATGATATGATACCCATACACTTTTTGTTTTATCCTAAGCAAACATATTTCATATTATAAGTTGGGTAGGGAGAGTTTGTTGTTCAGTGTAGGTATATAAGTACAATCATCCATGATAGTGAAATCTGGGCTGATAGGTGCCCTTACACAATTATTTAAATTAAAACACATCCTTAACAAAAGATAGAATCCTGTGAGTCCAAATATGGATACACTTCTCCCCTTTTCAGCCAAAAAAGTTCCGTGTTTAGCCCTGCAACTCCATCAGCCTCTCTGCACTGGTGTCTCATTTCACGAGTGGTAGAATGCTCAGAGCACTGCAGCACGCCAGGACCCACATCGCCAGCTTCCAATGAGGTTGTTGCTGCCCCTATATCAATTGTTAAACGCGCTGTGAGTACCCCTCTGTCAGCACAAGGGTATGCATGTAATAATGTTTAATAATGAGTAAAGCGAGATATATTAATTGTAAGAATTTCAGCCTGGTTATTTGTTTGCTTGGGGGCCAACACATAAGGAGAATAGGCACACCGGAAGCATATCTAAATATTATACCACTACCCGCCTTCTTGTTACTCAAAGATGCCGAACAATTAAAACTTTCAGAGCATAAGGATAGGAGGGGGTAGCCAGTAAACATTCAGTCTTTCACAATTTCGTGGGCATGTAATTAAGACCTGTTTAGCTTTAATAATCTGGTCAGAAAGAAACAATGTTTTGTTTGCATATTGAGATGGGTTGTTGTGTTTTTGTTCAGAGAGTTTTTTGCTTCGTGCACACCATAATAGGCTGCTAGCATGTAGACTTGACATCTAGGGGTAATTTTAATTCATGTGATGCGTACACTATGCAAATGAAGGATCTGATAGTGGGTTCCACGGGTATTCTCAAATTGTGTGAGATTTAACAAGCTGCCAAATGGATTAAGCAAATACATAGTGCAACAGGCATTGCCAAAAAAGCAGCCTTTACCGCCGGTTCAAAACCGCCGGTAAATAGCTTACCGGCAAAAAAATTATTGCCGGTAAACGGAGCGACGGTAATGTCGTACCGGCGGTCATAAAGCATATAAAAAGCGCCGGTAATTTACCGGCCGTAGTGAAAATTGCCGGTATAAAATACATATAAAGTACTGGCGTAAAACAAAACGCCAGGAAATTTTTTCCTAGGACCTATACCGGCGGTTAAAAAACCGCAGGTAAATAAAGTTAAATTGACACTGGTGGGTTTGTATAACCGCCGGTGGATATCCATTTAAGATTACCGGCGGGTTTTATGATCGCCGGTGATTTCTAAATATCGTTAATTTTAAAAAAAATATTTTTTAATGATATTTTTCCTTGTTTGGATGCATCATCATTGATTACACATCCTGTTTCATTCATTCCACTAATACAAAAATTTAGATGACTAAAGCTGCACAAATTAATCTACTAAAATAAATAACACTTTGCACAAAAGTTAATGGTTACTCAAAGAACGATAACGTAATTGAACGTAACTACACTGAGTAATGTATCATTACAAGGAACGAATATCAAAGGAAATTGTTACTCAACCATTCCATCCTCCTGAGTCTTCAACTCAACGTTCTCCATCAGGATTGGCATTTTCATTATCATCGCCTGCGTCAATAAATTAAAAAATCAATTAATATTTAAATGAAAATAACGATCATCACCCGCCATAGTTAGTTAGTTAATAACAAAGGTATAACATACCACGAATTTGATGTTGATGTGATTGCGTCAAAATGGCGATTTGCTCTCTCATAATCGCCAACTCCCTCTGTGTGGCAGCCTCTTTGTGCTTCAACTCCGTCACTTCCTCCCTTAGTGATGCAGCTTCATGAATGGACACTGACTTGCGCGTCTGACCCACCCGATCATGTACATAACCGTGGCCAAAACCTCTCTCGTATCCACCGTGATGTCCACCATGCAGATGATCTAATACGGATCTCAAATCTTCAGGGTCTCTCGATTCAGAGACCTGGCGAGTGATGGCTTCTACATGTAAATGTTCTAGTAAAACACATTATAGAAATATATTAGTCTCCTATCTTATATAGTAACTTAAGAATTATGTTAACTTAGAAACATACACATTTTTCTCCTGTGGCATCAGTAGGAAATGCCCCATCCTTTTTCCTGTGCGCCCCAACTTCAATAGGAGTTAAAAATCCAGTGGCGTAGTACTCTTTATGATTTTAAAATGGCCTAATACCTAAGCGACAATAACATAAGTCAATCGACCAACGCTGATTACATGATGTAATCATAAATTATTGTGTGCATAGAAAGAGTGCAACTTTCTTTTTTCATTTGTGATAAGAATTCTTCAGTTTACATGTCACAACTTTCTTTTTTCATTTGTTTTTGTTCATAGAAATCTCATTCATGTGCTTTGTGATTTTAGCTACTTTTGTATGATATAGTGTGTACCATTTTCTTATGAAGATGCTCTTGTACCTTGTCTAAATAATCAAGTAACCAGGGTGAAAATTCTTTTAACCCTAAACTGTTTAGTGTGGTTACTATCAGATGTTGTAGCTTCTTCATGAACCAACCGAACACTAGTTCATTGCATATGTGGATATAGCCCTAGCTCTTTAATTCCTTAGACTGACCTAGATATGTATGTCATATACCTAACAACTACTCATTACCACAAGTCTCATTTCTTTCTTTGATATTTGCAGTTTGGAAGCACCATCTTTAGTTCAGGCTTTTTTTGGGGTAACTTAGAAATGATGCATTTTTACATCAGATCTGCCTGTTAATTCTATTTCTTAAAAAAATGATGCATTTTTTATTAATAAAAAAAGCATATATATGTAGCTTAGGTGTCTTGATTCTTAGTCAATTGTTTTACCAAGAGAAGCTATATTTACTTTTTGATAAAAGATAAGAGGTCTAAGTAATTTCCAGATAACTAGGATCTTGAGGTTTAAATATAATCAACTTTGTAGTGTTGACATCAACAACATTAATGGAAAAGATAGAGGTACAAATAAGCCATTGTTGTTCTCATCACCTAGTAATTAAGATTCTATTATATCCAAATGAATTAATCAGTAACTTTAAACCGAAGGAAGAAACTTGCCCGAAGATGACCTTTAACATGCGATCAACCGCCTACTCATGTCCTTGATGTTCCTTAATATTGTCAACAACCTAGCCAATAAATTTCACGATAAATATCGGGTGTCAATGTGCCACCTCTACAACTGAATGCTTACTAAGTAATCATGATTAGTTAAAATATCAGAAACTAATTAACAACTTAGTGTGCTTCGTGTAGTTCAATATGTCAAACATATAATATACATGATACAAATTCTTCCAAACCTTTCCATGAGAAGTGTGCTCTTTCTGAACCACCATGCTAGTGAAGTGAAACCAGAAACCCACCCAAAAAAAAAATTCTCACCTCTAGAGATATTTTCAGAACATGACGAATGTGTTACAAACATAACCGAGAAGAAAACTGAGCATATAAACACTTCGACTTCAAAGAAAAAAAACAATTACTTTGCGTAAAAAGTCATTTACTTACTAGTATTTACGTGTTAGAGTATAAAATTCATGAACAAATCAAAACCTAAAAAACCGTGAACCCAAAGAATCTCCCGAACATGTCTTCACGGCCTAGGCCTATATGTGAAAAAGCAAAAAGAATCACAAAGAACTGATAAACCGTATACAGAAGAGAATAATGTTTCTGAAACGGAAGAAATTACATGAATCAATCCAAGACTTCAATATTTTTGTAGAAAGGGGAGGAACTTCCACTACTAAAAATGTTGCTTCCGCCAACTAATAGTACAGTTATCCGCCAGCGGAAGACGATTCCGCCGGCGGGTGTAAATTCATCGTCGGCGGATTATAATAATCCGACCCAACCGCCGGCAGAATGAAATCCGCCTGTTGGGCCTCAGTTTTATCCCCAGACACGTGGGCCCGTACAACCATCTCAGTCTATTTTCTTATTAAACTTAATCTTTCCTAAGTCTCCGTCTCCCTTCAGCGTATCGTTTCCCGTGACCGAGCTCCCCTGTTCCCGCGGCCGAGCTCCCCTGTTCCCGCGGCCGAGCTCCAGCGTTCCCGCGGCCGAGCTCCGGCGTTCCCGTGGCCGAGCTCCAGCATTCCCGTGGCCGAGCTCCGGCGTTCCTGTGGCCTTCCATCTGTCTGGTACTTTTGTCGTGGCGTTCCCTTTCCCTAGCTCTAGTTTTCCCGTGACCGAGATTCCCGTTTGAACAAGCTTCCAAGCGACAAGTTTCTTCGGCTTCTCCATCTCTCTAGGCGATGAGCCCTCCTCCATCTCCTTTTCCTTCCTCACATAGTTATCTTTATCTATTTTATATATCCTGAGTGCGGATCAATGGCCTTTTTGTTTATTTTATGATGTAACTTTGAGTTATTACAACTCAAGAAAAGGAGCAGAAAGGTGGAATTCAGAAATGTTTCCTTTATTTTAAAATAGGTTATTGGACTTCTAATTAGTTTCTGTCAACAGGAACAAGAAAGTGCAACTTTGAATGTGTCTGCAATATTTTCAGTTGTATCTAAACATCACATATAGCTTCAATTTGAAGAGGTAAATAGTCTGAAATATGCCTTTTTGCTTGTGTCTATTCCAGTGAATGAATCGTCGATCTTTGTGCGATATAACATAGATAAACCACCAAACTCAAAATGTGATTTTATTATTGTTTTATATCTTCTTATATGATCAGAAGAATTTGACCTTGCAGGTCTGTTTCTTTCTTGACGTGTTTCAGAGGTGGAATCTTGTTTAATTATTTACTCTGTCCATCAAATTCTTTTTTAATTTCCATTTGGGCCAATCTTTTTTAATTATTTCCAGATGACATTTTTAGGATTTCTCATGCATTAATGTCAGCTAAGTTGGTGGTTTGTCTATAATTGCATCTTTCTATGTGATTATGTTATATAATCTTGTTGCCTCTTTCAATTTCTTTATTTTACAGTTTTGAATGTGAATGCATGTTTTAAAACGACACTCTCTTAGAGCAGTGTCATTGGTCATGAGCATCATTTAGTTATGTTCTTTTGTTAAAGAATATTTGTTCGGGTAATGCCATCTTGCACTTATCCATTGTATATGTGAGAGCCTTGGTCTGCAAGAATTTTGGATTTCTCTTCATTTTGTTTAATTGTGTGCGGTAAATGCTAGTGGAATACTGCTGCTTTGACTCTCTCTCTCTCTCTCTCTCTCTCTCTCTCTCTCTCTCTCAAATTCTGTTTCACTCTCAAATTCTGCATCACGTATATGTGATGCAAGTACTTATCACTTTTAAGGTTTTGTTTCGGTTTTTAATTAGTTCCCGAGAGCTGATGTTGTTAATATTAAAATTCTTAAAGGATTCTGCCATTTTTTGCAGGTGAATGACAAAGCTCAGGTTTTTATTTCTTGCTCGTCAGTTGATAGTGGTGCTATTGACAGATGGTCAAACAGAGACCTAACACTTCCTGACATTAAATGTATTTCTAGTACCAATCTGTTTTTTCTTATTTTATAGAAAAGATTTTTTTCCCCAAACATTGGTTTACCTTCTTTAGCCAAAGCATGGAGATATTATTTGTGCTGAGACACCTTCTTTCCAAACGCGAACTTTTACTACATGAGAAGCTGAAAGAGTTCAACAAATAGTGGTGACAGGTGTGCTTCCTCTCTCTCTCTCTCTCCTCTCTCTCTCTCTCTCTCTCTCTCTCTCTCTCTCTCTCTCTCTCTCTCTCTCTCTCTCTCTCTCTCTCTCTCTCTCTCTCTCTCTCTCTCTCTCTCTCTCTCTCTCTCTCTCTCTCTCTCTCTCTCTCTCTCTCTCTCTCTCTCTCTCTCTCTCTCTCTCTCTCTCTCTCTCTCTCTCTCTCTCTCTCTCGTTCGCTCTTCTCTCTCTCGGTCTCTCTCTCACTCTCCGTCTCTCTCCTCTTCTCTCTTCTCTCTTCTGTCTTCTCTCTTCTCTCTCTCTCTCTCTCTCTTCTCTCGTCTCTCTTCTCTCTTCTCTCTTCTCTCTTCTCTCTTCTCTCTTCTCTCTTCTCTCTTCTCTCTTCTCTCTTCTCTCGTCTCTCTTCTCTCTTCTCTCTTCTCTCTTCTCTCTTCTCTTCTCTTCTCTCATCGTTCTTACTCTCTGCTCTCTACTCTCCTCATTCTCTCTCTCTCTCCCTCTCCAACGTAATCTAATTTTTTTATGTTTTCAAACATTCCGCCGGTGGTTGTTTGCGCCGGGGGAAGCTGTTCCGCCGGTGGTCATTTTCGCCGGGGAAGAGGTTCGGACTAGTCGGCGGCGGAACCTCCTTCCGCCGACACTTGTTCTGTTCGCCAGCGGAAGGCCTTTCCGCCGACGTAATATTTTTCATGACCGCCGGCGGAAACCGAATTTTCCGGCAGTGGGTGATTTCGTCGGCATTTTGATTCCGCCGACGTCTTGAGCGACGACGACGCGTCACCCGCTGCCGGAATTTCCGCCGGCGGTTTTGGCCTTCTCCGCCGACTAAAACGACCACTGACGGAGTATGTATTTCTAGTAGTGTTCCAGAGAAAAATCAAAAAAACCCTAACCCGAAATACCTATTTTTTGCTGCAAGTGGGGCTGACGCGTCCCCTCGCCGGAAACGGTTGTGCGTTCGATCGTCGCCGGAAATCTGGCCGTGAGTGCGTTGTTCATGAAGAGAGGGAAGGAAGAAGAAAGGGGTGAACTTCCGAAGCGCAGAGGTCGGGTGAGAGGCAAGGTTGAAAATTTCTTTTACAAGGGTAACTTAGGGCCGGGAAGCATTAATATTTACATGCTTACCGGCGGTTTAAAACCACCGCTTAGCCGAACCGGACTGGCGCTAAACTTTTATCGCTGGTAAAAATCGCAATGAAATGTAGTGGTCTTTGCTGGCGGTTATTTACAAACAACTGCCGGTGAAGGCCACATTTCTACTAGTGAGGGCTGAAGAAAGCAAGTTATACACTCTTCTTGTAAATTGGTTGCATAATTTTTTCATTTCTGAATCAGTAGCAAATAGAGGATTCGACCCTCACCTTGATGGCAGCAACTGGTTTAGACAATAGATACTGCCAAAACAGCCCGCTACATAAAAATAGAATAATGAATTTGAGACACCAAATGCAGGCAAAGAAAATAGATCAACTTTAATGCTGAAGTGCACATTGATATTGGGTTGTACCTCAAAAAAAAAAAAAATACAAAACATAAAAGAAAAAAATGGTGCAATTGCTCAACAAGATAAATACGCAAGAAACTAGCAGAGCCTCAGAAAACCACTAAAAACTATTTCTAGAAAATAGAGAATAAGAAGAGATTGTCCATTTGCAAATAAATGCCTATAATGATATTATATAGTAAAGCCTAAAATGCAGATACTGCAAACCATGTCCTTTCTTCCCACTACGGAACCACATTAGCTTTGCAAATGAAACAGACAATATATCTTTAAGACTTACAATTCAGGGTGAAGAAAAGATTCCACACCAGCTGTTCTACTAACAGGTCATGTTTTTGCTAGCACGACGGCGTTGAGCAAATGAACCACCTAAAATAGCATCATCAAGTAAATTAGTAAGCGGAGTCATAAATTTAATTGAAGTCAAGTTTAATTTGTGACAGATCTCAAACCTGGACTTGACTCTTGAGATTTCAACCAGTGCATTATAGCCATCATTTGTTGCTTCATTACTTCCATCTCTTCTTTCATTTTATCTTTGTCTTCCTTTTCACTCTGCAATGTTTCTCTCAAGACCTCCTTATCTCGCTTTTCTGCTTCCAACTCTGCTCTGAGACTGGCAATCTCAATGGTGTTCATAGCTGTAGACGCAGACGCACCTCTCCGCGGGGGCGCACCAGGCCCAACCCCTCGCTCGTAGCCATCGTGGTGTCCCCCAAACACCTTGTCCAACACAGGTATCACTTCTGCTGGATCCTTCGACCGGTGCACTTCTTGTTCAATTGCAACCGTCTCTACTTGGGTCTGCAAAGAAACATATCTTAGTATAAGAAATAGCCAATACTGTTAGGAGGTAGGACTCCACGTCTTATGCATATGAATTTAATTATTTCTATCACTTACGCATATTGCTGCCGTTTTTTCATTTGGATAGGTTCCGTCTTTCTTCTTATGAGCTAGGAGGTAAGACTCTACATAGCTGAATTCATCCTTCCTTTTGGCTTGCTGAATTGAAAAACAATTTCAGTGACAACACAAGTAAAATTCAATCAGATATGCACATAGAAAAAATAAAATGTGACAATTACAGGTTTACCTCCTCCTCATAAAAACGACTTAGGGACTTTGCCCCAAGAGTGTGCGTCGATCTTATTCGTGTCCTATTCACCTTGTTCCATTTGGACATCTCCACCATCGCATCATCATTCCAAATAATCAACAAGTTGATCCCATGCTTCTTGACTGATAGTGGAAATCGGATTTTCTCGCAGTTCCTCTTGAGATTTTCCATCGTAGTGCGCCTTCTTAAAAGATGCCCGGTTATCTCTGATTATTTTTTGCAACACCGGCTTTATGGTTGTCATAGTGACACGCCGAGTCACCTCCTCCCCATTTTCACAGACGAATTTGTACTTTTTCGGCAAAGCACAAATCTTGAATGAGTATCCTAAAAGCATAAATAGTTCTGAGGAAAAACAAATAATTGCTTACATTGATATGTGCGAACCACGTAGAATATTCCTTATCGTCGTAGTCTCGTCACTGTAGGTGGAGGGGGAAATACGTTGCAGCCCGTGCATAAGTGACCATCAACTTGGACAAATAGCTCTGATATTTCGTACTCATCTGCCCATTCTTAATGAGTACCTTCCACCCACCTTCTGCAGGCATACACGAAGATGCCCTAGTTGGGCCCCTACCCCTCCTGCTGATGGGTTCCTCAGGTAGTTCAGATTCCAAAACTACCTCCCTGTCATCTTCTCCCGCCTGGTCCTCAATATCTTCATCCGGATTTTGAGTCTCATCACCTTCCCCATTGCATGTCATTCGTTCCATGCCTTCATCTTCTATCGGCGGTTGGGTCTTTGAACCCAATGCAGTGGCATGACCAGATGTCCCCAGCATATCAGAATACCACAAAATTTTATATAATAGATATTAGTATTAAAATTGAACTTATTCAGAATAACAGTTAAAATCCTACGTGGCGGTTCGGTCGAGTCTGGTGGAGGTCCATGTCGCAAACGCACTTATTGACTCGTAGGTGGAGTCTCGATTGGCTGTTTGCCCTTCATTTTGTATCTCCTGCAACATAAAGTTAAAACAGTTGTTAAATTCATTACAATACACCGATGAAAAAGTAAAGTTATACCAAACATTGAAACGACGTACAAATAACCTGACATACATTACGTTACATCCAAATCAGCCACATCAACCCTTACGCCTGGACCAAGTTCTGTACGCACCCACAAATCCTCATATTCCGTATTGCACACATCCATTTGTCCCACCCCTGGATCTTGTGCCAACAACAAAGTTTCATTGTATTCTACACCTGAAAGCACACTGCCCATTGGGATATCGACGTAAGTCACCTTGGTTTCCAATGACAGATGACACTCCAATTTGGGTCAATAGGGTCTTTACAATAAAATACTTGTTGTGCTTGTGATGGAAAAATGTAGGGTTCATCTTCGTAACTTCGCCTCATCGTATTAATTAATGGTAAATCATATTCATCGAACTTACGACCAATACCCTCCTTCGTGTCATACCAAAGAGACACTTAAACAAGCAGATGGGTGTCCATGTTCCCATGTACACCTCTATAATGGATTATAGGACCCCATAAAAATATCTTCCCCTTCTCCTATTGTTGCAATGCCACTGTTTTGATAAATTCGTGACAAATCAATAGACTCTGCCTCAAATTTATATCTATTATGAAGGAACCCATTGTATGATTTAGCTTCGCGATCGGGGCAGCGTACAAGGGACATTAATACCTCTCTATCTTCCTCCTGGCCAGCTGAAAGATTTGTCACCTACATTTCACATTTGAAGCCCAAACCGTCAACGATGACGTAAAAGGCGGTAAAAACCGATAGAGTAAGTGCACAAAGACTAACTTACATTTGTTTGAAACCACTGCACAAATTGATTGTGCTGCTCAGTCTGTATTCTGTGTTTAGTCCAACGAGGATGCAACTGTCTCAAGTAATCTCTGTGTTTCCTAAACGCAATGGTAACTACGTTATCTTAGCACTTTTTTATCAATAGAAATGTACGACGAAGTGAAAATGGATGGTTTAATACGTACATTATGGACTGCTGAGTTTGTGGACTGTTAAACAGAACAAACCGATGGATCCGATACGCCTCCTCACTAGTAAGGAAATAAGAGTGAGCCGCCCCCTAAGGACCTTCATCGTATCGTACTGGTCTTGTCAACTTTGTCTCAATTCCCTCAACGTACTGAGCACAAAAAGTAGTTGCTTCCTCCATTAAATACCCTTCAGCAATAGATCCCTCAGGCTGGTTCTTATTACGTACGTAATTTTTTAACGTCAACAAATATCGCTTGATTGGGTACATCCACCTATACTGCAACAGACCTGCTAATTTTGCCTCAGTGGGTAAATGTAGTGTCAGGTGGTTCATAACATCGAAAAATGTCGGTGGAAAAATTCTTTCAAGCTTACATAAGATGAACGGGATGGTTGCTTTGAACTTTTCAATTTTGTTCAGATCTAGCACCTTAGAACATAATTCTCCGAAGAATGAACAATACTCATTTATGACTTTGCAGACAGGCCTAGTAATTGATTTCCTCAAGGCCAACGGAAGGAGTTGTTGCATAAGAACGTGATAGTCATGGCTCTTCACCCCCATGATTTTCCTTTGTTGGACTTTAACTTGGGTGGAAATGTTCGAGGAGAACCCAGAAGGGAGTTTTAAATGTTTCAGAACACTGAGGAACCTCGTCTTCTCTTCCCTGTTCATATTGTACGAGGCATGAGGAATGATGACTTTCCCAACTAACTTACGCGAAGGCTTTGGGTGGAGTGGTTTACGTATATGTAGCCGCTGCAGATCTAACCTGAACTTTATGTTGTCCTTTGACTTGCCATCTTTCTGTAAAATGGTGCTCAAGATAATTTCACAGGCATTCTTCTCGACATGCATGACATCTAAATTGTGACGGATCAATAAAGTGCTCCAATATGGGAGTTGAAAAAAAATGCTCTTCTTCTTCCACCCTTCTGGTAAATGATGAATTTTACCTTTTCTCTTACCGAATACAACATTGTTGTGAGCTTCCCATTTATTTATGATATCAATGTCCGAAATGCTAGGAGGAGAGGTTTCACGTTCCTCTATCCCATCGAAAGATATTTTATCTCCTCGCCATGGGTGATTTTCCGGTAAGAACCTTCAGTGCCTCATATACACACATTTACGACTATGGGGCAAATACATCGAACTTGTGTTCACATTACATGAAGGACAAGTTTTGTACCCCTTAGTACTCCAACCAGATAACATCCCATATGCAGGGAAGTCTGATATAGTCCACATCACTGTTGCGTGCATTTGAAAAATAGACCCAGTATGCGCATCATAAGTCATCACGCCCGATTCCACAACACCATCAACTCATCGATCAAGGGCTGCAAGTACACGTTGATATCATTACCAGGCGATTTGGGTCCATCAATTAGAAGACTCATAATGAAGTAGCTCTGTTTCATTGCCAACCAAGGAGGCAGGTTGTATCTGATGATGATTATCGGCCATGTACTACGGCTAGACCCAATCCCAATTTTAAATGGACTGAAACCGCTGTTCATAAGACCAAGACAAACATTTCGTGGATCAGAACTAAAAGTCGGGTGTGCAGAGTTGAAGTGCTTCCATGCAACAGAATCTCTTAGGTGAATCACCTTCCCTTCTTCAGTTGCAGGAGTAGTTCCATGCCACGACATCATTTCCGCAGTTTTTCTTGACATAAAGATCCTCTGCAGCCTCGGTACCAAAGGAAAATGTCGTAGGACTTTAGCTGGCTTGCAATTTTTATGATTTGTCGGTTTCTTTTTATCTGACCATCTTGACGACCCACAACTTGGGCAACTATCCAGATCCTTGTATTCATTCCTGAATAAGACACAATCATTTGGGCATGCATGAATTTTTACATAATCCATCCCCAAGTCAGCCATCAATTTCTTTGACTCATAACAATTTTGTGGGAGAGTATTATCTGCATGAAGAACGTCCTTGATAAGGGATATCACATCCGAGAATGACTTGTTTATCCATTTGTTCAAACACTTCAACTGAAATATGTGGACCATAAAGGACAATGTAGAATATTTCTCACACCCAGCATATAGTGGTTTCTTCGCCTTATCCAGTAATTGTTCGAATCTACGCAATTCTGGGATATCACCTATAGGATTAGTACTGTCATCTCCAACTTCTTGCATAAATGCATCATCTAACATCATTCTCATATCTTTGCCATGTCTCGTCTCCACCTGGACGTATTCTCGTTCAGTTCCTGGTTGTTTAGTGGGGCAAAACCTTCTAATATTATATTGAACTTGATGGTCTCACACACAAGGAAATGTTTGTTCGCACATTTGGCATACTGGATGAAATAATCGATTCCACCCACGAAGTCCGGATGGCATCGAGCAGGCTTGGTTCTATACTCATACATCTATTTCTTGTCACTGAAGTAGTCCATCTTGATGAGATTTATCAAAGAGGGACTACAAAAGACATGAAATGAACGATGAGTATTTCATACACAGCCGATGGCAATTGGTGATAAGCATTATTAAGCTCATGTATATAATGTGAATACCAGCAACTTGATTTATGGGAGCTGAACTTATTTAAATAAAACAAATATTAATGTCGGTGCATCCATACATATAGCTGAACTTAATTATTTAGATAAATCAAGTTTTTTGATTTTTTGCTTCAAGATGTACTTCAATATCAATGAACCGCCAAACCTCACAAAAAGCAACAATAATAATTTCTCTATTTTTTTTCTCTTTTATATGTACCTAAACAAAAAATATATCCTCTATATATGTTATAAAGATCACCTTGGATCACAAGAGACAACATTCATTAGTCAAAAAAGGCTTAGGTTTCTGTTTGATGATATAATAAAGCCTTTGAAACAAAAGCTATGATTAGTCTTCCAAATTAAATTATAAGATCAGTCCACAGAGAAGTAAACAAAATCAACTTAGAATTCATAGCCTCTCTCACTAGAGGTTTTACATTTTTATTCCTTGTTTTGACCTATAGTAATCGTACTATATATGAATGAACACAGGAGAAATAAATGCTTTAAAATTTAACAAATGGTAAAAGGCATGCATGGTAGTACACAAAATTGATCGGCTATATGGTAGTGAACCAACTCATAACATGTACTTTTCCAAAACAATTTCAAGTATAAGAAGTAATGCAGCTATAAATTCAAGTATAATATTGATTCAAATACAAACTTATAAACTCCAGAACGAGAAAAAAACATGCATGAAAGAATATGAGGAGTTAAAAATACCTTAAGGAGATTTATATAGCTGTTGAAAGCTCTCTGATGACACCTAGATCAATGTGTGCAAGACCTGTTAAAAATTGAGATTGGTTTTCAATAGTGGTACGGACGACGAGAGTTCTTACTCATTGTAAAAATTCATTTAGTAATGTTATATAATTCGGTTTGAATCCGTGCAATATATAAACAGGCCTAATTTATAGCATTACATGGAAAATTAACTGTTTTGGCAATCAACAATAATTATTAACTAAAAATATAGGAACTTTTACTTGCTGTTTATTAATAAATTATATATTCATGTGTTATATTTTTTGGTTTTTTTATTTATTAATTTCTTATGTAAATGGTCTTATATAGTTGCCATCATACCCACCTAGATTTAGTTAATTCAGTACATAGAGTGATTCTTATGGTCCGCCCAGGTACAATGATGTAAATTATCTTAGGATACAATGTTATACTAAAAATTGATTTAATAGTAAATTAAAAATTGGTCTGGTACAAGAAAGATTTGATTCAAAGAGAGGCATTGACATTTAGTACAAAAGATAAGAGAATGCAATAGTGCTTAATTGAGCAGCTTGTGAAAAAATACCAAAGAAACCGTCCCCCATCATTTAGAGCCGGGGACGGTGAAGAACGAAAAACAGAGGAGAGGAAAAAGTAGAAATCGAAGAACGAAAACCGCCAAAACCTAGCTAAGATGAAATTTTTTTACCTCGGAAGAACGTAACTGGATCGGGACGCAATCTGGGGCTGTTCCACAAGCGGTTTGCACCATTTTTCGGCAGAATTTGGGGTTTGCCGTCGGACCGTTTTCCGTCGGAATCAGGGATTTGCCGTTGCACAGAATCAGGGGTTTGCAGTCGCACCGTTTTTTGTCGAAATCAGTGCTTCGCCGTTAGAATCACGAGTTCGCCGTCAGAATCAGCCGTTGGCCGTTGCAATCAGGTGTCGGCCATCGGACACTGCTGTTGGTGAAGACGATGAATGGTTTAGGTTAACCCGGTGATTTATGAGTTGACGACGAACTCAACTTACGCGATGAAAGAAAAGAAACAAAACGAAGTAAAATTTTTTCACTAAGTATAGTAACTATGCCCGACGGGCTAAAACCGTCGTCAACTCAAAAATAACATTTCACGACAGACAGACCGTCGAGTGAAACATTTAACTCAACGGTCAGGAAAACCCGTAGGGTAAAGTCATTCCGACGACGGGTTTTCCTTTGTAGCGACCCGGACCAAGTGGGTCAGACCGGACCGACGTCTATGCTCATCATACCCGACGGTTTTAAACCTAGACCGTTGGGTATGTCCATTTTTCTACCAGTGGAAACACGCGTTAGGGAGCTTTGGCCCCCTAGCTTAGCTCACAAAATACTTGAAACACGATGGAGAATGAAAGAAAAAAACTCTCTAATTTGGTCTCCTTCCAATGATGGCACCTTCTCGATCAAGTCGGCCTACCACATCCTACACAAGAACCTCAAGGAAAAAAAGCAGATGCTCAATAGTGGGCCAAAGAATTTGCTTTGGACTTACATTTGGAAAATAAAGACACTGCCAAAACATAAAATATTTCTGTGGCTCCTTATGAAAGATCATGTCCCCACAATAGATCACCTTAACAACAGAAGGCAACAGCTGGACCATAATCGCACTGTGTACAAATGAAATAGAAACCCATGTTCACCTCCTAATGAACTCTGCAGATTCACATGGGTAGTATGGGATCTAGTAAAAGAATGATATGTGGCAATACCCAACGAATCCACAATCAGATATTTCTTAACCAAAGTATTAACTTCCCAATACATGAAAAACTTACCTACAGCTCACATCTATGTAGCAACTACACTTTGGGAGATTTGGTGTGCCAGAGATAAGAAGAAGTTCGAGAAAAAGGTCCTACCCCTCAATAGTGTGAAAATAAAATAATTGGGCTAGCACAACAGATCATAAGAAGTAGGGAGATACCTGAGCGTATAAATGGAAAAGATGATAAATTAGATAAAAAATGGGTTCCTCCATTAGGTACTATATAAAAAGCAAACTTTGGTGGCTCGTCTATATCAAATTGGGAACAAGCTAGGGCTGGAATGATATTTAGGGACTATTAGGGATCACCTTTAATCTTAGCAAGTTGGCCACTCCACAATAAAACAAACAACGAGGCCAAAGGAGAGTCACATTTGGATAAGAGCAGTGATATGGAGGCACATTGTTGTGTCGACTCGATTCATGTTGCTCTCACATTTAAATAAAAATTATATTTCACGAAAATCTAGAAATACATTTTTTATTTAATGTGAGAGCCGCTGTGTCCGAGTCCGGCACAGCGGCTGTGTATGAATCATTATTCTTTGGATAAATAGTATTCTGGCCTTTTTGAAAGACTCGATTCTGAATGACTGCATAGAGGAATGCTTAAGCTCAAAAAATACTGTTATGGATGACTGTAATATTTTAGTCTCTAGCATCTATTGACTCTCTCCCCCAACTTAACTATATTTCTGATGCATGAATGTAGGTTTGCATTTGGTTTAGGATAAAAAAAAATGAGGATGTTGACAGGAACACCATGTCTTCTTAACTTTATCTTCATATTCAAATTCCTATCCACATAACTATATATCTAAATGGGTGATTACCACTTTTCTTCAAGGGTTGTGTGGATAATATTTGGGGTGAGTGGTCTGACCTAATACATGGGATATTCAACAAGGTAGAGTTGGGTCATTTTCTAAGCTAACAATTGTTTATTGGAGCCCTATCCAGTCTAGCCATAGTAACTTTCGTTTTTGGGTATGCCAAAACTTCCTCTTTTTGGCCTAGCAACATTGTTTCATCGTATACTGAGTACACCTTCATAGCCTTCCAAGCTGCACCAACCTCCCAAGAAATACCGGAATCTTTTGTTATGAAACCACTCCAACAAATATTAAGATGAATGAGTTGTATGAAGTTGGATCCTCACAGACCATGCGGGAGTCTGACTCGTTGTCTACTGTGGCTGCCAGATCAAATGTATTTCAGAAGGACTTCACAAAGTTACCCTGACTAAGGAGTGTACGGAAATAGGAATCCCTCAGATCCAACACTGTTTAGTCGGTTTCTTCGCTGGCAAAATCCCTGGTTCTCCTCCTTTAGTTGCTTCCCCCCTTCAAGCCTCCCCCAGAGAAAGCCACCTCAACAGGACCCCATGATAGATGTTTATCATTTTAGCCAAGGGTATTTCTCCTTTGCTATACCTAGCAGGGGGATGTGTGTATTTTTTTTCAGATCTATGTCCTAAACGTATCAGACATGCCCAATTACACTTGTTTCATTGGCCTAAAGATTTTCACGTAGACACATATTTCTTCAATCATGCACCACTCTAGGCATGGTTAATTAAATAATCTCTACACTCAAAGAAGATACAATTATATTTCTTGCTCGTCCATGTCACCAAGTTACAAACGTGAAATACCCTTTCCTAGAGCTTTTTTTAAATCTTTAAGAATTTTTCAAATCATATCCAAGTCTGCTTACATCATATGGATACACCGTCAAAATGACATACATCTAGTGAGAGATTTTCCAATTGTTAACACACATCCGGATAAGCAACACAACCGGTAGTCCTTTTGACTGAAGAGTTGGAGTAGAAGGCGTAGCTTAGTTAAAGTGGACATTAATTGCCAGCTAAATTAGGTGAGGAGAATAAATCAACCAAGAAGCTGAATCTTCTTAAACGAAAAGGAATACATGATTGAAAAGAAATGGCAAAAGAATCTCACTGGTTTCAATAATGCAAAACAAAAAACTGGGTAGAATGAAAGAGCTCCTAATTATGATGTTTCTGGAAAAATATTTGATGCTTTAATCAAAGCAAATCCTGGGTAGATTGAGAGGGATTGAGAAAAATGGCAATGAAATCTGAAATAAGAAGAGGAAAAGAGTTGTTGAGCAATTTTAGCTTAAAGATGAGAGTGATTTGAAAGGCAGTTGGGAGAAACGAAAGATAGAAGCTGCTAAAGTTTCAAATATAAGTGCAAAAATAGTTGAATTTGAAGTAGGAAATAGTTTTCCCATGAAAAAGATGAAGGGTTGCCATCTATGAACATGAAATTAAATTCAGTTTCTTGAACAAGATTCAACAAGAAGAGAAACTCTGCCAATTTATCCGTTGAAAGATTTCAGAGATATCAGTTGAGAGAAATAGGTGCTTCAGCAAATGGGTGAAAACACAAATGAGAAAATAAACGATTCTCAAAGTAAATCTACATTCAGTAAACGCTAGCTGAAGTAGATAAAATTGCAGACAAACAAAACCTTAGATACTGAAAGCCTTGCAAGCACGACTATGGTTGGGCTGATATTGAAGGCTCTTGCCTTGTTCTTAACTCGTAAGAAGGAAACTTTTCAGTAAAGAGGGAAAAGTGACAGGGAGAAGACCGATCCTTTTGTATTAGAAGAAGGTATACGAAAGGATTAGAACTAAGAAGGGTATAAACTATTAAAGGATATTTTTGCCAAGAAAAAATGATTTCAGTACTGTGAATTTTTACATCATGACGTGGGTGTCCTAGTGGCAGCCTAGTTGGTAGTTTAGATAAGGCCTAGGGTTTAGGATTACCTAAAAAATAGGTAAATAGTTCCTACTTTATCTCTTATTTGGATTGCCAAAGAGGATGCCATATCACACTGTAAACTCTTACAGTAAACTTTGGTTGTATGATTCTCACCACTCTTTTGCCAATAGAGTAGAATGAATTGGGATGGTTTGGTCATAGAACACAACCTAATCTTGGATGAGTTAATCATCATGATCATAAGACTAATCATCAGACAACCGAACCTCACCCTACACTGAATCTGCACGCTTCCTTCCTAAGCAGTTACCGTTTAACATCTGAACCGCTCTTTTGTTGCACTAGCTCTCCAAAGGTATCATTTTCTTTTCCTTTTCTTTTCTTTTATTTAGTAATGCTATGCACATCCCTATGGGGTACCCCGTACCCACGGCTGGGCATTCACATTATAATCCTCGTCAGCTAATGAAAACCGACTTGGGAACAAACGTGAAATCGGGTTCAGTAGAAAGAAAAAGTTTATCCCGTTTGTATTCATTCTGACTTTTGTTTAATTATTCTTCAATTCTGGAAGTTAATATATGCAAGATCTATTTCAATGATTTATATGTTTTCTTTTATATCTGCTTTAAGACTTCTAAGACTTCTGGTTATGGGACAACAAAGTGGTTTTGGAATAGGGAAGAGAGTGAGAGAGTGAGAGAGAGAGAGAGAGAGAGAGAGAGAGAGAGAGAGAGAGAGAGAGAGAGAGAGAGAGAGAGAGAGAGAGAGAGAGAGAGAGAGAGAGAGAGAGAGAGAGAGAGAGAGAGAGAGAGAGAGAGAGAGAGAGAGAGAGAGAGAGAGAGAGAGAGAGAGAGAGAGAGAGAGAGAGAGAGAGAGAGAGAGAGAGAGAGAGAGAGAGAGAGAGAGAGAGAGAGAGAGAGAGAGAGAGAGAGAGAGAGAGAGAGAGAGAGATCTTAGAGGAAGGAGATAGAGAGAGAGAGAGAGAGAGAGAGAGAGAGAGACATCTTAGAGGAAGGAGAAAGAGAGAGAGAGAGAGAGATCTTAGAGGAAGGAGAAAGAGAGAGACAGAGAGACATCTTAAAGGAAGGAGAAAGAGGGAGAGAGACCTGCATTTTTGCTTCCCAAGCTCTCTCTGCCATCGGGGGCCTTTTTTTCAAGAGTAATGCTATGCGTATCGAGGCTGTACATCTCTGAGACACCGCCAGGGTGGACCCTTACGTGAATGCTTAGGTGGCATCCACGTCAGGCTCCACAGAGGTAAGCTGCAAACCGGATGTCCTAGTTTGCACATGACCCAAAAGACAGAGAAGCAATTTTTTATATTTTATTTTTTTATTTTGTGTCCTTGTCTCCCCTTTTGTCTCCCATTTTGTTTGTCTCTCTCCGTTGTTCTCTCTCAGTTGTTCTCCCTCTTCGTTGTTCTCCCTCTCTCTGTTGTTCTCCCTCTCTCAGTTGTTCTCCCTCTCTCCCTCCCTCCCTCTCTCCCTCTCCGTTCTCCCTCTCTCCCTCTCTGTTCTCCCTCTCTCTTCTCCCTCTCCATTCTCCTAGTCTCCCACTCTCCCTCTCCATTCTCCCATTCGGCATCTCCCTCGCGAAATACATGACTATAAATTATGATGCTATAGGAAATTGGAATGTTGCATGAACAGGTAAAGTATTAAACCTGTAATTGAATTTAAAAATTAAGTTTGAGGTGTGAAGCTTCAAGTTCAAACGTAACTCCACACTCTTTTTCCGACACGGATCAGAAAGTTAAATCTGTTATTAGAAATTTTTAGATCTTTTATTAGACCTCAAACTACGAAATTGCCGAGTTTGTTCGAAAGGTTAAATCAGTTAAAGACGGAATTGCTGGGGGGGAGAATGCAGAGGAAGAGAGGGAGAACGGAGAGGGAGAGAGGGAGAACAGAGAGGGAGAGGGGGAGAACGGAGAGAGAGAGGGAGAACGGAGAGAGAGAGGGAGAACGGAGAGGGAGAGAGGAGAACAGAGAGGGAGGGGGGAGAACGAGAGAGAGAGGGAGAACGGAGAGAGAGGGGAGAACGGAGAGGAAGAGGGGAGAACGAAGAGGGGAAAGGGAGAGGGGGAGAACGGAGGGGAAAGGGAGAGGGGAGAGCGGAGGGGAGAACGGAGGGGAGAGCGGAGGGGAGAGCGGAGGGGAGAAGCGGAGGGGAGAACGGAGGGGAGAACGGAGGGGGAGAACGGAGGGGAGAACGGAGGGGAGAACGGAGGGGAGAGCGGAGGGGAGAACGGAGGAGAGCGGGGGGAGAGCGGAGGGGAGAACGGAGGGGGAGAACGGAGGGGAGAAGCGGAGGGGAGAACGGAGGGGGAGAGCGGAGGGGAGAGCGGAGGGGAGAGCGGAGGGGAGAGCGGAGGGGAGGCGGAGGGGAGGCGGAGGGGAGAACGGAGGGGAGAACGGAGGGGAGAAGCGGGGGGGAGAGAACGGAGGGGAGAACGGAGGGGGAGAGCGGAGGGGAGAGCGGAGGGGAGAACGGAGGGGAGAACGGAGGGGAGCGGAGGGGAGAACGGAGGGGAGAAACGGAGGGGAGAACGGAGGGGAGCGGAGGGGAGAGCGGAGGGGAGAGCGGAGGGGGAGAGCGGAGGGGAGAGCGGAGGGGAGAACGGAGGGGGAGAACGGAGGGGAGAACGGAGGGAGAGCGGAGGGGAGAGCGGAGGGGAGAACGGAGGGGAGAGCGGAGGGGGAGAGGGGAGAGAGGGAGCGGAGAGGGAGAGGGGAGAACGGAGAGGGAGAGGGGATAACAGAGCGGGAGAGATGGAGAACGGAGCGAGCGAGAGAGGGAGAACTGAGTGGGAGAAAGGAAGATAACTTGGGAGAAGAAAAAGTAAAATATAAAAAAATACTTTTGGGTGTGTTGTGAAAACCGGGACATCCGATTTACTGCATTAGAGGTGATGTGGAGGTGTCCGAGGCGTACTGCCTCGGCATAGCATTACTCTTTTTTCAACCCAACCAGATTTCTTAGTTAGTCCGGATCAGTTTCATTAGCCGACAAGGATTATGACGTGGTATCCACTTAAGGTACCTGATAAGAGTACCCCTATGGGTGCTTATGACATTAATCTTTTTTTTCTTCTTTCTTTGGTTTTTTAAATAATATTATGGGCACGCTAACATGTACCTTCCAACAAGGAGTTACAGCTGGTGTCCATGGTCGAAAAATAAGTACCCTTGCCTGTCCTCGCAGCTCTTCTCGCTAAAAGGCAGTCTCATAAGTATAAGTTCTCTCCAAACTTGGGTTTCCAACACCAACGGCGAGAAACCCGGTCGGTTTTGCTGCACCCATCCAAGCTTTCGTAGCACAACTGTCTTCCCATCTTATTCTTTCCGATAAAAAGCCAGGAGTATTGTTTTTATTTTCATTTGAAAATCATTATTTATAGGTGATCAGTGGGAGCCTTGTTCTCGCGACCACCCCTAGGCAACCTTCTTATCCTATAGTAGGCTACGGGGCCTGCTTGCTTCAAGTTCTAAGGTTCCACTAGATGGTTCCTCTGGATCTCTTTTCCTCCCGGTCAATAGACCCTGGTCTGGTACTTAACAGACTTAAATAAATAAATGCCTGGTCATTTTGCACGTTCGAGTAATATATATTTCATTTGTATTCTCTTCTCAATTCAGGCGATTGGGTTGAACAGGTTCAGCTTCCATTCACAATTGCTTGCGGTGGAGATACTGCAGATCTTTCCGTCGCCAGATTCAGACGTAACGGCCGCCCTTCTACCTCCTAATTTCATATCGGTGAAAACGAAAAAAAAAAAAAAATCAAAACCTCAATCAAATGTGGGACAAAAGCGAGAAGATCTAGTAACTGGAAAAAGAGAAGAAGCTCTTAACAGTTAAAAAGAGTTTCCTTACCACTCCATTCATGGCTTCTATCGCGTCCTGGGCAGCCTCAGACGAAGCAAATGAAACGAAGCCGAAGCCCCTGGACCTCCCGGTGCTCTTGTCGTAGATAACCTTGGCACCTAGTAACCCAGGCTGGGCGCGGAAAGCCTCCTTGAGGACTTCGGACGTGAGGCTCCAACCAAGGTTGCCGGCGTAGATTTTGTAGGGGCTGTCCACAAATCCCTGATAGCTCCTGCGTATCATCCTCGGCCCCAACACTTCCCTCTCACCTCCTCTTGGTACTTCCGGGAAGTTCACCTGGATGCTTCGCCCCCCAACTTGCTAGGAAATGGAATGAAAAAGTGGGTTTAGCTATAAAAGTAAAAAAAGAAATCGAAGCTTTGTTTTCCAGTACTCACAGATCCATTAAACAGTCGGATAGCTTGTTTGGCTTCCTCGACGCTACCCATTGTCACAAACGCGAATCCCCGGCTTCGGTCGGTAACGCGATCGTAGATGAGCTGAGAAGGGGCAATTGAAATCTTATTTTTGGATAGAATTAAGCCTAAACAACTGAGAGAAAATTCAGAAGGAGATAATGAAATAGTAAAGACTCAAGGGTCTGGGTGGGGTTTCGTGAAGGAGATAATGAAATAGCAGGATTGAAGAGTGTGGATAGAAAGTCTTTACCTCAACCGATTCCACCCTCCCAGCCTCTTGGAAAACTTGTGAGAGCTCAGAGGGGATCGTGGAATAAGGAAGATTGCCCACGTACAACCGGCTTCCTAACGTTGACGACGATGGCGAACCGTCTGTCTCTTCTTCTTCTTCTTCTTCTTCTTCTACTTCTTCGTCACTAAGCTGATAATTGCTCTGCTCTTCGTCCTCGTCCTGCACTTGTTCTTCGTTGCCGCTATTGACTGGGTCGTGGGAAGATGTCGAAGAGAGGCATCGGAATGAAGAAGATTTGAAGGAGAGAGGGATGAAAGGGAATGGGGGTTTAAAGGCCAAGGCTTTGGGCTGTGGGGTTGGTGCAGAGTCACCGAATCTACTGATTGCCAAAGTAGGGAAGGGGGAGGCCATCGCAGCGCAACAGTTTATGTTGGTGAATGGAATCAATGGATTGGAGAAAGCAACTGCCGCCATGGATATGGATGTGGAGATGAGGGCGACACTCTCCATCCTTGGGCGGCGGCTTACAGGGCAAGCCCAGGGCCGTCTTTCCGATGTGGCTTCACGCCCTCTACTTCACAACAGAACAATAGGAGGAAGACCTGATTTTCTTCACTCTGTATTCTGGAAGAGAAGAAAACTGCATTATTATTAACATAAAGGGAATACTCATAAAGAAAATACACATTCATGTCCAAGTGTAAATCAGCCGGTTTGCATACCAAATCTCTGAATTCTGAGCTACCTCAATACCTTAAAACGTACAATAAGTCACTCTGTTCTTTGGTTTCAAGTGTACTGCCAATGTGTTTTTTTAGCCTCAATGTCTGCTAACATCATCCAATGGATACATAGTCAAGACGACAGAGAGTGGATACATACATAGTCAAGATGGCGCACATCTAGTGAGTGATTTTCCGATTGATGAAAAAATCCGGGATCAGGCACACAGCCGGTAGTCCTTTTGAATGAAAAGTTGGAATAGAAGGCATACATTAGTTAAAGTGGACACCAATTGGCAGCTAAATTAGCTGAGTATCAATCAGCCGAGAAGCTGAATCTTCTTATACAGAAAGGAACGCAGTTGCAAAGAAATGCCAGAAGAATCTCCAAAGTTTCAATAACACAAGAAAAAAACTGTGTAGAAGGAAAGAGCTCCTAACGATGATTCTGGCAACATATTCAATGCTTTAGTCAAAGCAATTCCTGACTAGGCTGAGAGAGAATTGAGAGAAACGGTAATGAAATTGAAATAAGAAGAGTAAAAGAGTTGGTGAGCTGTTTAGGGTTAATGTTGGAAGTGATTTGAAAGGTCAGTCGGGAGAAAAAGAAAGATAGAAGCTGCTAAAGTTTCAGAAATAAGTGCAAAAATGGTCGTCGTTGAAGTAGGAAATAGTTATTCCACGAAAAAGATAAGGCTTCCATCTACGAACATAGCTCTTTTCCAGCAAAAAAATTGAGAAATTCAGTTAACGCAGAAATAGATAAATTTGCAGATACACAAACTCAAACTGCAATGGCTGATGTTTATTCAGAAATTAGTTCCAATACCTGGAAAACCTGCAGGAACGACGATGGATGAGCTGATATTGAAGGCTCTTGCCCGAAAATTTTCGGTAGGGAGGAGAACGAACCCTCGGACTGGAAGAAGGGGTACAGAAGGGTTAGAACTTAAAAGAAAGGGTATAAAGGATAAAAGGATATATAAGTCAATAGCGTGAATGAACGGGGACGATTTGGTCATCATACACAACCTAATTTTGGATGAGTTAATCATCATAATCGTACGGTCGGTCATCGGACAACCCAACCGAACCCTATATCGAATATTGACCGTCCATTTCTCAGCAGTTACTCATATTTAACATCTGAGCCGTCCAAAGGTATCTATTGCTTTTTTCTTTTTTCTTTTTCTCTTCTTACTTTTGCTTTCTTTATTTTTATTTTTTTTTCCCAAGAGCGTGTAGCGACATACGACGAAAAGATATTTCTCTCGCAGCCGAAGTCGGCGTTTTTGGCAGAAACCCTCGCCCAGCCCCGAGCCCTACGCCCCGTCGTCTCTGCGATCTGCTCCTCGGAGGAAGTGGAAATTTTGAAGAGAAACGTAGGAAGAAGGGAAGAGAGATACGGAGAAAGTAGATTAGTTTGGGAGCGAGCCCATGGATTCGGATCAAGGAAAGTTATTCATCGGGGGGATTTCATGGGAGACATCTGAGGATAAGCTTAAGGAGTATTTCGATAAGTATGGAGAGGTCTTACAGACAGTTATAATGAGGGATAAAAATACGGGGAGGCCGAGGGGCTTTGGGTTTGTGGTTTTTGCAGATCCTTCGATATTAGATAGGGTTCTTCAGGACAAGCATACAATCGATGGCCGAATGGTGAGTAAATGGGTGTTATAGATCTTCCTTCCGTTTTGTGGCATGTGGGCGATATATTTTTTTTTTCTAGGTTTAGTCGCTTCATATTACATTATTTTTTTCCCTCTCATGTTTATTGAAGGCTCTTTGTCATCATAAAAGTGTGTTCTGGTGCTGATTTTGGAGATGTTGGACATGTGAATGGCTTCTTATACGGATATTTGCTCTTGGGTAGTAGGTCTATGGTGGTTATCATGTTTAGGGTTTCATTATGCATTCATCTTTTTTTAGGACGTGTTTAATTCATGGTTCTCTTCTTTTTCTTTTCGCCATATTCAATGCATACGGTCTTTATATAGCATTTGATCTGTTGTTTGAAGTTTAGGGCTTGCTGCATTTCTATTTTGGCTTTCTGATTTATTAGGATTTCTTTATTACTCTACATAGGGTAGTTTTAATGTGCTCGACACTGTTGATTATTATGAGTGGATATATATGGATCTTTGCAATAGTACGCAATGTTTGATCGTGGGCTGCAAGGGTTGTTTCATATTATGTGCATATGGAGGTCGAACATGTATCTGAAGTTAGCCAGCCTGTATCAATAAGCTTTTAGGGTAGTATGTGGACTGTCGTAGAGAATCTTTTCCTGTTTGCTTCTTGCAGTGTCAGCTTGCGTTTCTCATGTTGTATATATTGAGAGAGAACGTGTCAATTGGTGATTCTCATGCCACAACATGTCCTGTTACTTATTCCATTCATATATTTGATTGATGAGATGATTTTTTGTCTTCGGATTTATTTTCATTTGTCCTGACTTTTGTTTGGCTATAATTTTTGACTTATTTGCTGAAGATGAAATCATATATTCTGTCCGTCTTTTTTAAAAACCTTCTCTCTTTCTACTGTGTATATATCTGTGTTGATTTGTATCCCATTGGCCTTGTAGTTTCTGTGTTAACAACTTCTTCTCTTGTTACCTCGTATCGTTGCCCAGGTGGAAGCTAAGAGGGCTTTGTCAAGGGAGGAACAGCACACCTCCTCTAGATCTGGCGGCAACTCTAATGCAGGGAGAAATTACTCTGGAGCTGGCAATATAAAAACAAAGAAAATTTTCGTTGGGGGCCTTCCTCCTACTTTAACTGAGGAAGGCTTTCGTCAATATTTTGAGAATTATGGACATGTAACTGATGTAGTTGTAATGTATGATCAGACCACCCAGCGACCTAGGGGTTTTGGGTTTATCTCGTTTGACACAGAGGATGCTGTTGATAGAGTTCTACACAAAACTTTCCATGAATTAAATGGTAAACTTGTAGAAGTTAAGCGTGCTCTTCCAAAGGATGCTAATCCTGGAAGTGCAGGTCGTTCTGGTGGGGCCTATCCAGGTTATGGTGGTTCTGCTGTGAATACCAATTCCTATGATGGTAGAATGGATGGCAACAGATACATGCAGCCTCAGGCAGCAGGAGGAGGCTATCCTGCTTATGGGTCTTCTGGGTACGGAGCGCCAAGTTATGGATATGGAACTGCAGGGAATGGTGTTGGATACGGCTATGGTGTAGGCGGTTTTGGTGGTGGTAATCCAGGCTATAGTGCCCCTCCGGGGGCTTATGGAAATCCAAATGCTGCTAGTGGAGGTTATGTTGGTGGCCCACCTGGTGCTCCAAGAAGTCCATGGAATGCTCAAGCCCCTTCAAGCTATGGTTCTGCGGGTTACGGTGCTGGTGCAGGCTACGGAGCTGCAGCAGCTTGGGGAGGTACACCTGGAGGTGGTGGGGCTGGGTCTGCTCCTGCTGGTCAGTCTCCTAGTGGAGCTGCTGGATATGGCTATGGTGGCTATGGAGGTAATGAGGGAGTGTATGGGAACCAGGCTGGCTATGGTCCAGTTGGTGGTCGCAGTTCTGGTGCCCCCAATAGCAATGCTGGTGGGGCTGGGGGGGAGCAACAAGGTGGAGGAGCTGGTTATGGTGGCTATGGTGATGCTAATGGGAATTCTGGATACACTAGTGCTGTTTGGAGGTCTGATCCTTCACAAGGGGCAGGCTATGGGGCTACCCAGGGGAATGGTCCATCTGGTGGTCAAGTTGGATATGGTAGCGGATATGGCGGTCCTCAGTCTAGGCAGGCCCAGCAGCAGTAATGTATCAAAGTAAAAGTTCTTATTTAAGAGGACCACCTGCTGCATCTTATCTGCTGTTCGCGGGAGGAAATTGCTGTCATGGAGATGGAAACAGAGTTTTGGGACTGGTTGGGTTGCTTGAGCCCTAAATATTTAGCCGTATTTGCTATTTTGAAATATATAATGAGTAGTTTTGAGTGGTGGATACCGCATTATCTTTTTAGTATTTACTTTCTATAAGTTGTAGTTGGCTACTAAATTTGGTTTGCTTTAGTTATGTCTGGTTAGTGATATCTTATAATATCTTTCTTCTTGCCTCTAGTGTTTAACTGGAGAAGCATTATATTAGATGGTATTTTCTACCTTTTGTGGTCGGATGTTGCATACTATTGATTATGGCAGCTGCATAAAGATTCTTACAATGCTACTTCTAAGCTTCATGAGTAGTTGTTGTTTATGATACTCAGTAGCTTTCCTGCCATGCTTTTATCTATGGATAATCGAATTGGTAGAGTGGATAGCCATGAAGATGGAGCTGTAGACACTACGGTTGAATGAAGTTAAGACAGGATAGGGATTAACATAGTAGTTGTTAAGATACTTGTCAATGGCATAATTTGTTTCCTCCTGTATTTGGCCTTTGTACAGGAGATGCCGCTTTCTAGGTCGAAATCAGATGACTCCAGAAGCTTCGGTGATCTGAAAAAGTTTTTTAATGGGTGTGAGAGATATAAAAGCATCAAGGACACTGATTCAGTCTATGATTGCATGTGTTGGGAACTAAGGAGAAGCTGCTGAACGAGGATGATGCTCATTGAGCCTAGTCCATGGTTTTGGATTGTTCGATCCATGTGGTATGTGGAAAGCTGCAATTTGGCATTTTTACCACCTCTTTTGCAGTTTGTGTTATTCCTGTTTAACACTTAATTTTTCAATACCAAACTAGCTTTGGAAAGTTCTTTTCCGTAGGGCCAAGTAATCTGCGTGGGTGGCCTGTTTGGAACGCCCCAAGCCTTTAACCAGGGCCAGTTGGAGTTAAACACTTGCTTTTGTCTTTGTTAACGTTGTTTCATTAGTACGACAGTGGTGATGGTCTTCAGCTTCCATCCCTTTTAACTTAGCTTTCAAAAGAGTTGGCTCTGCGGATCATTTCGGTTAGCCCTGCTGGTAGTCGTACGTACATTTCGTTTATGGTTAACCCTGTTCGTAGTCGAACATTTCCCTGTTTTTAGTCGTCCCTGCGGTTGTGCTTCGATACTAAGCTGTTGTTGTCCGTTTGCTGCCCATATGAGTTTGTCTCGCACGGATTAACGAGAACGGTAGTCATTGTTTATAAATTATGTGTTTGTGATGTTGCGTTCGAATTTGTACCTAAACCCTAAACTCGTTGTATTCGGTTAAGTATTTGATAACTTTGATTAAACATTTGAAGGACTGGTAGACATAAGCATCAAATCAAAAGACCGTGTTAGTGAATTAGGTATTGAGAAATTTCCTTGTCAGGGCGGTGAGTGACTAAGAGAGTATATTGCCGGCAGAAGATGGCAGAAACCATTGTTGGAAGAAAGTGCAATTTTTTCGACTTGAGAAACTGAGACGGTGTGGAAGCAGGTGGAGGTAGGTTGGACATCGATGAGAACAGGCAGATCCGATTGAGGGATCCAAATCAGAGAAGCAAAACAGTAATATCTAAGCCGTGACGCTTCTGGAAGGCAGATATCCGGAATTTGAGAGGAAAACGAACCCAGAAGAGCAAAGTGAAGATCGCCAGAAGAAGGCGACGGACCAGTGTAAGAGCGGCCACCAAAAACCCTAATTTCTGGTTGGGCACGAGGAGTCACTATGCACGGACTCGTTCTTCTAGTCCGAGTCACGACGAGTCACTGCTTCAAGCCCTGATTTTATACAGTTGGAGCTTAAATCTAAAGTTGCACGTGAACTTGAACATAATTAAGTGGTCAAATGAAGGGTTGTGTTAAAGGAGGTCTCATGTTCGAGTTTCCTCACGAGTTAATTTAAACTTTATTAGAGTTTTCCTCGACATGAAAATAAAAAAATTGTTAGCGTAATCATAGAGCCAGCCCAACTTGACCCATTAGAAACTCTAACGTGGATATTCTTAAAGGTTACCTTAACACGTTTTTTTTTTTTTTTGGTTTTTTTTTTGAAATTCGATGACATTACTGGTTATACAGTAGAACATATTTTCTGTAATAAGTCTGTCAAAATTTAAAATTATTTGATGAAATCTTCAAAAAGATTTTTATAATATGAGAGTGACGTTTATCATCCTTTGTTTCTAAAAAACAAACTAAATCTTTTTCTTAGTTTCTTTTAATTTTAGAACATATTCTCTTTCTTAACAAGAAAAAGTACATGAAATAGTTGCAGATATAAATATGTAAAAACAATAAATATCTTTTACTAAGAGTCGGTCTATTCTTCCTAATTGCTTAATTGATTGTACTCTAGCTATCACAAAAACAGTCACGGAACGTCTATGCCCGCGCGAGCTTAGACATTTGGCAGATTGAAATAGTCGTGTAATTTCCTTCACAATCTTCCTTCACCTCACCCAAAAGAAAGCTGAGTAACGCCAAGTATATCTTTAACGTGCAGGCTCACGAAACCAAGCAACCCGAGAAGGGACAGGTGCCTAAACTTCCGTGCGTTCAGAGTTACATACAACATGCACAGCGAAACGTGTTCTGCTTGTATGCGAAGAAATTAACCCCTCTCAAACCGCCATTTATTTATAAGGTGGTTGAAGCGGTCTTCATCTCCATCGATGCATCAAAGTATTATACCCAGTTCATGTGTTGTTTTTGAGGCGCCTAAGGAACGTTAGTACTGAGAAGGAAGATGGCAGAAAAATCGAAGGATCAGCTCGTCGTCGATCATGCACATCATGAGAATGCAGCCATGGAGACTGTTGCAAGGGAAGCCCCGGTGACATTCCAAAGAAGGGTCAGCAGCGACTTAGACGATTCCATTCCCAAGCCATGTATACGCCGGAGTTATTAGTACTTCTACGTTAATGTTTAATATATTACTCCATGAAACCTTTTTATAGTTGTTTCTTGATTATCTTCATTAATTTGTGTGTCGATCTCAGATTTACCGAGGGCGTTGGTGGCGGTAGACAGAGAGCACCCTAACGGGACACCAGGTCACAAGCACCACGGCCTCAGCGTTCTTCAACAGCATGTTGCCTTCTTCGATCAGGACGACAATGGGATTGTCTATCCCTGGGAAACCTATGCAGGTTATTACTGTTTTATAAATATATATTAATCACATTGCATGTGTAGTTTAATTGTATCTCTAGTACTGACTTTTTTTGTTTTGTTCTCGATTGGAATTAAGGACTGCGAGCCATCGGTTTCAACTGCATCGCATCTCTGGTCATGGCTGTTGTCATCAATGGAGCCTTGAGTTATACCACTCTGCCTGTAAGTACTACTACCAAATTATAAGCTGATGATCGTAATGCCCTTTTCTTTCACCAAATAATTAGTTCATGGAGCCTGCAGATTACAATTAGGATGAATCATGTGTAACCGATTATAAATTGCAGAGCTGGATACCGTCCCCTCTTTTCCCAATATACATACACAACATACACAAGTCCAAACATGGGAGCGACACTGGCACCTATGACACCGAGGGCAGGTAATTTAATTAATCTGCATCATGGAGATTAAATTAAGTTATGACAAATTAATGCCGAAATTGTAGTTTTGGGCTCTCTGATATATGATACATGACCCGCAGGTTTGTCCCAGTGAACTTCGAGAACATGTTTAGCAAGTACGCACACACAGATCCAGAGAAGCTCTCCCTGGGCGAGTTGTGGGATATGACTGAAGGCAACCGAAACGCCATGGACTTCTTTGGCTGGTACTTATATATATTAATTAATGCCAAACTTTGCTTTCTTTCTTTCTTTGTTTGTTTGTTTTTTGGCATAATTGATTTAATTGCACGTACATATATATTGTGCCATACATGAATTTAATTTATGCGTGCATATATGACACTAGTTACAATATGTTATAGGATTGCAAGCAAGTTCGAGTGGGGAGTGCTGTACATTCTTGCGAGAGACGAGGAAGGGTACCTGCCCAAAGAAGCTGTCCGGCGTGTCTTTGACGGCAGCCTCTTTGAGTACTGTGCCGTCAGACGATTAGAAGCAGCGAAGGAGAGTTGAACTGATTTCGAAGCTTGCTATGCGCTTCAAGTAATGAAGTAGCTGTTATATATATTAGTAGTCTGCAGTGACAATATACTTATTATATATCTTCCGAATTAATTCCGCCAATTGAGAACTCTGCTTTCAGCTAATTAATTCTTTAACAAAGTTGCCGCTGACGAGTGACAATATGGAATGCACAAGGTTTTTAATTAGTAAGATTCCGTTCTTAATCATATCTTAATTAAAATGGTCAAGGATTAAAAGTTACCATGTCAGAAGCACCGTTTCAATGACGATCGCTAACGTTAATTTATAGGTGAAATCCAGTGCAACGAATTTCTAACTTAAGACGTTTACTTGTGTATAACGATATATCGTACTGTCGAAGTCGATACATTCGAAGTTTAAAGATAGAAGTACTACTTGACGTTCAAATGCTCATGTATACGATAAAAAAAATGCTCATGAATAACTTCATTACAGACTAATTGCGAACTACCAAACTTGCAAACTGAACCAAACTCTCAGATACGCACTTTTATATAACTAATTACTATATCACCGAAGTATTTTTTATTGTTATTTTTTAATCCGGAACTAGCAAGCTCTATTTATAACGAAAGGGAGCAAAATCTCTAAAGTTGAGCTGATCTTTTGCGCCATCCCCAGTCCCTATTCGGGTTGATTTTTTTCTAGAAATACTATATATATATATATATATATCACCAAAATCGAAATGATATATATCACTACATATATAACGTGGGATAGGATTAGGCGGGTTGTACTAAAGGCGATTGCAAATAATAGGCTGGTGGTACCCTGAGTTTTATAGGTTGAATTAATGTGGACTGGACCGCTTGAACGATAGGGTTCTCAGATCCTGGAAGGTTGAGTATTGACAATAATTTTGGATGCTGTGGATGGTGTCTGCGGCCAAATTTTTTGTGTTAAGGAGAACCGCTATTGTGGAGGTCAGCAGCTGGCCTCTGACTTCATGCCATTTTATTTTCTGTGACCTCCACAGTACTGCCGCCGCCTCCTCAGTGTCTCCTCCTCTTCCTTGTGAGACTTCACTGTCTACTCCTCTTCCTTGTGAGAGATAAGGTTCAAGATTCTCTAGATACATCAGCGATTCTCTAAATCCTCTTGAGTCAATCTAAGACATGTATCCTTTTATGTACACTTGTACAGTTTGTATTCTTACTGATTAGAATGATTAATGTAAGTCTATATATAATACACGTGAATCAGTGAAATACAACAGAAGTTATTATTCTGTAATATGTTATCAGAGCAATATGTCTAACGACTAAGACGAAATGGCCACTAAATCGTCATCTTTGTCCGGTCCTATCGGGGAACCCATCTTCACATATGGTGAGTCTTTCAAAGAGTCAGTAGCATCAACAGAAGAATCAGTCCTCCTGCAGAGGACGCGGACTAGGGAACCAAGGAAAATGTGGCAACAAAGGAATTCACAATGGTAACAATACCAACAAGCCCTCTTCCGAAAACTCAAACTGTCCAACGTGTCAAATTTTCTGTAGAATTGATCATAGTACACTTGAGTGCCGGCATAGGTTCAATCAAACCTTCAAGCATGCGGCCCCGCAACTTCATGCTACTCAACTTCAACCGAGTTCAAAAGCCACCTCACATATAGACTCTGGTGCTTCACATTAAATCACTGGGGGCTCTTCTATGCTAGTCTTTACTTCCTCGTATAATGAACCAGACCAAGTATACCTTGGTGATGGTACAGGTGTGGAAATTCAGTCCAATGGCCATTACAAATTAAACTCAATTGACTTTGCAAAATGTTCTATGTTTCCAATTCTGTAAAAAAATAAAATTATCTCAATCTCCAAGCTTACAAAAGACAACAATTGTGTATTCACTTTCTCATTCGATGGCATTCGTGTGCGGGATTACAGTTCGGGTCGGTCTTTGCTCAAGGATAGGCTTAAAAACGGACTCTATATTGTGGATCACCCCACGTCTCCTTAATGTTCATTATCAAGTAAGTCCCCTATATCTTTATGGCTTAAGTCTTCATCTAAGCCCTTTTCCTGTGTGAATGATAGGGCTACCCGTGTCCTAGAACTTGTCTCTGCCCACGAACCACGTCTTGTTATGTCTTTTTGTGAACTCCGATGTTACATCTCTTTTGTTGACAATTGTAGTAGATTCACATGGCTATATTTTTTGTAGTCCAAATCTGAAGTTGTTGTTGACAATTATCGTAGATTCACATGACTATATTTGTTGCAGTCCAAATCAGAAGTTGCATCTATTTTCACAAAATTCAAAAATATAGTCGAGAATATGGGCTCCTCTAAGTTAAAACTCCTCCAAACAGATGCCAGATCTGAATTAACGAGTAAGGAGTATCAACAGATTCTGCATTCTAGCGGCATACATCATTGTATCTCTTGCCCATATATGCCCCAACTTAATGGTATTGTTGAATGGAAACATAGACATATTTCTGAAATGGACCTCAACCTTCTTATGCAGATGTTTATGCCGAAACGGCATTGGGATGTTGCCTTGGCCACTGCAGCTTTTATTATCAATTGTCTTTCGTTGCCTCTTCTCTCCTTTAAGTCACCGGCTGTTCTTGTCATTCTTGTCAAACCCGATTATACCAAATTCAGAATTTTTTGGTGTCTTTGCTATTTGTATATGTGTCCATTCACTAAGCATAAGCTGGATGACCAATCCACCCCATATGTCTTCTTGAGATATCAATCCAACTACAAAGGAGTTCGATGTCTTCATGTTGCTTTTGGTAGAATTTTTATGTCACATTATGATCTTTGATGAAATAGTCTTTCCATTCGCAAAGTTGCCCTTGTTGCCAGACTCGAACGTTGTCCCCTCACACTCAGAATCAGTTACTCTATAGCCTCTACCACCGACACCCTAAACCCTACACCCTACACCCTACACCCTACACCCTACACCCTAAACCCTAAACCCTAAACCCTAAACCCTAAACCCTAAACCCTAAACCCTAAACCCTAAACCCTAAACCCTAAACCCTAAACCCTAAACCCTAAACCCTAAACCCCAACAATCCGATATTTTGAACAACTCACCTGAACCAGATCCGGATCCTCCATTGGTCCCTACTACGACACCCGAACCAGACCCTCAAGTACCCCCACTAGCTACCCATCACATTAAAACAAGGTCTTGGACTGGCATTCTCAAACCAAAAATCTAGGTTACCACCCAACATCTGTGTCCTTTGCCCTCCACCGAACTCGACCTTGCCTCCTTTACGGCTACATCGAAGTCTCCCCAGTGGTGTGAGGCTATGAACCATGAGTTTAATACTTTGCAGGCTAACCATTCTTGGTCTCTTGTTTCTCTTCCACAAGGGCACAAGAGTATTGGCTGCAAGTGTGTGTACATGATCAAATGATATCCGAATGGCAATATTCAGCATTTAAAAGCTCGATTAATGAATAAATATTTTAATCAGCGAGAAAGGTATGTCTATTTTGTGACTATTAGTCCAATGGTGAAATCAGCTACTAGTCACAATTCTATGGATATAGATAGGCGATCACGACTCTACAAAGTGAGTTTTCCATCAAAGACATGCAATCTCTCAATTATTTTCTTGGCATTGAACTTAAAAAGGATGGACAAGACTTACATCTCTCGCAGCCCAAATATGCTCGTGATATCACCTCTCTTTGATGCGTGCTAACTTGCTTACCACTCTGGTTGTAGTCGGCTAAAACCTCTCCATATTCGATGGTATTCCTCTCTCTAAACCGACAAAATATCACATTGTAGTGGGAGCTCTCCAATACTTAACTCTCACTCGTTCGAATATTCTGTAGAAATAAATTAACGCTGCCAATTTCAATAAACTCCGACCGACAAACACTGGACCGCCGTCAAATATATCTTCCATAATCTTAAAGATACAATTCTACGTGGTGTTTATGTTAATCCTTCCTCTCAATTGAGCCTTGAGACATTCACAGATGCTGACTGGGGTGGATGGCTTGAAGACTGTCGATCTGTTTCTGGTTATTGTATTTTACTTGGTGGTTCTCTTATTTCATGGGTTTTAGAGATACAACCTAATGTTTCTCAATCTAGTGCTGAGGAAACATACCATGCTCCAGCTCTCACAGCTTCTAAACAGTCTTAGATCTTATAATTATTCAAACAATTATACATGTATCCTCTTTTGTACACAAGTATAGTTTGTATTCTTTGTTGATTAGAAGTCTTTTCCGTTTTGAGTTCTTTGGTTACCAATCTTGTAACCCACATATGTTGACAATATTTTCATTATTAGTAGCAATTCTATGGATACAGATAGGTGATCTGACTCTACAAACTGAGTTTTCCATCAAAGACATGCCATCCTTCAATTATTTTCTCGGCATTGAAGTTAAAAATGATGGATAAGGCTTACATCTCTCGCAGCCCAAATATGCTCGTGACATGGCCTCTCTTTGATGCGTGCTAAAATGTTTACCACTCTGGTTGTAGTGGGCTTGAAGCTTTCCAAATTTGATGGTGTTCCTCTCTCTAAACCGACAAATTATCACCCCGTAGTGGGAGCTCTCCAATACCTAGGTGTTCCTCTCTCTAAACCGACAAATTATCACCCTGTAGTGGGAGCTCTCCAATACCTAACTCTCACTCATTCAAATATTTAGTATGCAGTAAATTAACGCTGCCAATTTCAACAAACTCCCACCAACAAATACTGGACTTCCGTCAAACATATCTTACATTAAATTAGTGATTCAATTCTTCTTCTTCTTCTTCTTCTTCTTCTCGGCAAAAGTATTATATAATTTATTTCTAACGGCAAAAATAAAACCACCAACAAATAGTAATGTTTTCCCTGACGGTTTTACTTAACCGCTAGTAACTATTTTTAATGGTGGTTTTAAAAACCGCCATTACAAATACTACAATATTTAATGCCGGTTTTAAAACCCCCCATTAAAAAACCGACATTTTTTAATGGCGGTTTTAAAAACCACCATAAAAAATACTGCATTTTTAATGGCAGTTTTAAAAACCGTCGGTCATGTTTTTTTTTTTATAGATTTTAATGGCGGTTTTTAGAACCGCCGGCAATAATTTTATGTTGAAAAAAATATCATGCTATTTAAAATCAGTTCTCCTGTCTACTCATGACAACATATTAAAACTAATAATAACATACAATTAAAACAGAATCCACAATCAACAATTACAGTAGATCATCTATAATTGCACTATATCTAAATTAAAATAAAAACTACAATGTGGACCAAAATTGCAGTTTTACAAAAGTGAATAAAAACGCCCTGACAAAAAAAAAAAAACTGTTTCTGTCCTCAATGCTCTATCTACATCAAACTTCAAGTATGAGCTAGGGGTTTATTCCCGTATGCATCACGTGTCTCATCTACGAACAAATGACAAATAGTAAATAAGTGAAATTATGCATAAATTGGTAATTTTAATAGGATGAAGCTCATGAGATATATTTGTTTTTGTTACTTGTAAATTTTGACATCTAATGATTATTATTCACTAACTTCACCTGAAAACACATGCATAAGCTCCTTTTAGAGTTCCTTTACGAATTGTTTCCCTTGTCCCTCCATCCGTAGTGTACCTGCAATCAATTTACGCCTAGACAACTGAATTGATCCTAACAAAGAATGGGATTGCTTAAAAAAACATATTTTTAAAGAATGTATGAGGAATTATCCGATTCAATCTGATGCTTGAAGAAATCCCCAAGCTTTCTCTCAAACTGAGACCAGGTGCTCTTTTTTGAAGACACGGAAGCGGACGAGGATGAGGAAGATGACGCAATGTTGCTTCCTGTACCTGACATTATATCCGAATGAAGCGACATATGAGCTAAAACTTGGCAGATACCTTCCTCCACTTCTTGGCTAAGAGTTTGGAAACCTGGTGGAATCAAGTTCATTGTTGCCAAATTAGACTGTTGGAAGTATATTGAAAGAGCAAAAAATAAGCTAAATCATACTAAGTTAAGATAGGAAATTATGACACCTAATTGACTTCAATGAAGAACATTAAAGACTAGCTAATCCACCAATTATTTTTAGATAATCCTCCATTCTGTAGATGTTACTTAGTCCCATCCACATCTATGTTTTCGGGCATATGAGACCTTCATCTTCTCTAACAGACAAAACAGTTTCATTCACATGAATAAAGCATTATTGACTCTGAGGCAGACAAAGGAGCAAGCACCAAGTCAAAGAAATTTCAGAAATAAGCCAAATATGGCATTTAAACATCAGATAGTGTGACCAATGAACAGATATGCCTCAGTTGTAGAGTTTCACATCAGATAGTGTGACCAATGAACAGATATTCCAGTGTGACGGTTCATGCAACTATAGCAACTTAAAGTGGTAATTGGCATAGGAAATATACCTTTAAGACGCAGCCATGCATGCATCATTTCATGTGCGAGAATGGATCCAGTAAGTAACCTGTATTTGGGAAAGCATACAGATGAGATTTTTATTGGAAGGAACAAGGCCAGATAAGACTTAAACCAAGCTTAGCTACTGATGTGTCAAAAAGCCATCATACAAATCGAGGAGGTATCATATAAGTTCTTGGGTTCAAGACTCATTAAATGTTAGATTCAACAATTACAAAAGACCTCATATGGCAAGAGAATGATGAGAGAGAGAGAGAGAGAGAGAGAGAGAGAGAGAGAGAGAGAGAGACCTAGGAATCCCATATAAAATGAGAATGGCAGTGATTTCACATCGACGAGTCAGCCTATATGGCTCCATGATCATGTCAATGACACGACTACCAGCCATTTGTGGCCTCCTCCAGATCTGGATTAAAATTGAAAAGAATAAGAACAGAAGAAGTCAAGTAAAGAAAAGTATCAGTACACACATAATAAAAAAGATTTTTTCTACAAAATATTCTTACAGTGCTGACAGTTTGTTCCTCAGACAAACAGAGCCCTCGTGTTTCTGGTAGGTGATGATGCCCCTGCTCACAAGGGGAATCAAACAAGAAATATGAGAACATAAATTGAAATAGCTTTAACGTTTTAACATTCTGCATGCTTACACTTTTCTCTCCCTCCAGCTCCTCATTTAGTGCTTGTCTCTCTACTAAAAGTAATGGGGCCTGCTGCTCCACTTTCATGTTCACCCCTTCATAAAACTCATGTGTATCAAAGTAAAGAGGTTGACATTCACTGGTATCCATAATTGCCGAGTCCAAACATTCAAGGCAGAGTTTCGGACCTACATCGAGGCTGACATGTTTAGTATCTCTCGCCTGCAACTTTTGTTCACCAAAGCTTCATACGTTCCAGCATGAGAAGAAACATGGAAACCTGATTATCCAAAAGAATGGGACAACGCCATCACAAAAAGAAAATTATATTACATGAGCTATAGTAGAAAACATATTGGAAATAAAGATGAAAAATACTCGTCACATATCACTCAAGTAACAAAGTTTCAGAAGATCCTAACAGGTCGTTTTTCTAGTACGTACCTCAATATCCATCCTTTTGTATCTCTTAGGGCAAACTCATCCAATCTAAATAGAGCAAAAATTACTCAAATCTGGTAAAATTCATAATTAGAGACCTTTCAGTACATTATAGAAATTATAAGAACACCAGACCATGAGACATCTACAATTGCATTAGATCAAAATTATAATCCAAAATTACCCTGTGCAGTTTTACAAAAGAGACAAAAAAACGTCATGACAAAAAAAAAACTGCTTCCATCCTCAGTGATCTACATCAAACTTCAAGTACGACATGGGGGTTATTCCTGTCTACATCACATGTCTCATCTATAAAAAAATAAAAAATTAATAGTAATTAAAGGAAATTATGCATAAAACTTTCAAATTTCAAATGAAACAATTTAAGTAGCATACCTGAGCTATTAATGATCGATGTAGGAAAAATTCCCGACTTTCCCATCACAAGTTGTTGTAGCAACGCAATAGATTGTCTTTCTCCCTCTGTCGCTCTACTTCCTCCTTTGCTTTCCCCCTCTGTGGCTCTACTTCCTCCTTGGCTTTCCCCCTCTGTCACTCTACTTCCTGCTCGTTGAGACGCCTGATCTCCTCTATCAACACATTCTATCATGCTTCTGAAGCATGGAGCCGTTCTTCCATCTCTTTAAGTTGGGCACTCTAGCTTGAACTGCCTCTCAAAAAGCCCATTTTTCTGTTGTACCCGAAGGCAAGCCCTCTCTCATAGCCTCCGTGGTTACCTTCGAAAGCCTCATCTAGCATCGAAGCCAAGTCAGCTGGATCCTGTGATGTTGTGAGGTCTTGGGCCTCTGCTATTCTTTGTACCGCTTCCTGCATAACATGGAGGAAAATATTGAGCTTTCAAACTGACACTTTATAGAGAGATGCACATAGGACAATGCAAAGTTATTAACTTACAACTTTCCACCAGCCTTCGTATGGGCTTGTACATAGGCGGTGAGCATGCTAAATCCCTCTTGCTGAACCTCCATCTGTATGTTTGTGAAAACATTAAACCAAATTATGAAACTACATACAATCTGGAGAGATTTTTGCATACAAACCAAATTAAAATAAGTATTGAATAACTTACTTGTTCATTGTAATGTTGTCTTAGAGACTTTGACCCAATTTGTGGAGAGATTTCTTCTTGGTACGATTTACTGTGTTTGCCGCCGACATCCTACAAACATCTTCCCTTTTCCAATAATCTAATAGTAATTTCCATTCCTCTGGATCTATTGTTAAGATAGGACATGCTACTAACTCTGTATCGGTCTTCCACTCATAATATTTTTTCTTATAGAAGTTTTTGTTGTCTTTGATGAGTTTTTGCACGTGTGGCTGTAGTGCTTCCTTCACATCTTGTTCGGTTACGTCATCGCCATTGATACTGCCGACTTGAAGTCAATACCACCTCTGCATTTCCTCTTGAACCGGCCTCTAGATTAATAATAATTGAGGCGATCAATTGCATCTATGTGAGGGTGAGAATTTATTTCCATGTAGTAGAACAAAGGCCTTGGGCTGTGCGACGCTGCATTTCCACCCATGAAATGCGGCGAGTAGAAGAAGGAAGATTAGAAATAGATTCTCTGCCTTGTCTTCCCTCCAACGACTAGCTCCCCTTTCTTGTTCCAGTCCGACAACGAGGACGCTGCCCTTCTCCTGTCGTGGAAGGACTTCAGCCTGTGGTGTGGTCCAACCCATGGGCGGAGTCGCCCTCATCCCCCCCCATTGCTCAGTGCTCCCTGCTGCTTCGCTGGGCTTTACCCGTCAGCGAATTGCATGTAGAGAAAAGTAGGGGCTTATAGTTTAATTGGTTGAAACGTACCGCTCATAACGGTGATATTGTAGGTTCGAGCCCTACTAAGCCTACCACCCCTACAGTACAGTCGAAGTCCCCCTTATAGCAATAGGTGCTTCAGCCCTGCCCTCTTGTTATAAGCGTCCAAGGTAGCATGCTTCAAGCTCTATTGCGACTTTGGGCGTGTGCGAAATCGCGGTGCCAGCGTAAAAGGGAGTGTGCGCTGCAGAGGCACTCTTGCTATCAGGTACTGAAAGCCCCTGCACGCTTCTCGCTCTATTGCTATAAGGGGCGTGTGCGCTGCAGCAAGAGCAGGGGCCTAAAGACCGATAAGGAAAGCAAAATCCCAGTGGGGGGGAAGGGGGGCCGGTGCCTTTCTTTTACGGCCTAAACTCCTATTTGTCAGCCGTGGGGAACTACTGATCGGTCGGGGGGAGGGGAAAGCGTGGGCCTACCTATCCCGATAGGACCCCCATAAAGGAACGGGAGCAGTTGAGAGGTTCAATCTTCTTCGATTGATGGATAACAACAATAAAGTGGGAAAACGATTTCAAAAGATGCTTTCTTTGTTAAAGTGAATTATATCAGCAATCAGGCGGATAAATCGACAAAAGGAGAGGGCCCGAAAGTGCTTCTTTCTGTATGTACGGTAGCCTAATTTCTTATCTCTGGACTAGCAGTAGCAGTCAGGGAAGAAGCGCGTGAGGGGAATGGGAATCAGCTTGTGTTGTTTTCCTGCAAATACTACCTAACTGGGAAAGAAAGGATTACTATTACTCACAGGAGTGAGTTAGGGCACTGCAGCCGGCCCCCCATCTCTCTCTGTACTATCGGAATTCAATAGGAGGGAAAGACCAGGCTACAGGGCTGCCCACCACCCTAGCCTTTGGGAGGAGACCAATGATACAACTCTTCTTTTCGCTCGTTGCGCTGGAACGAGCTGGTCGAGAGATGCGCAGTGGGAAATCGCTGCAGTATGGGGTGGAAGGTTCTTGCCCCTTGCTATGGGAGTACTAATCTAGAGAAGCGAGCAGCAGTTTTAGGGACGGGCTGGCTTTGCATAAAGATGGATAAAAAACAAATATGTATACCCTTAATTAGAAAAAATGTTGCTTGCAGATGAAATAAGAAATTAAAATTAAATATCCATTAGACAAAATATTAATTTAAACATGTTGTTCATTTCTAAATTTCTTCTAAAAACATCAACTCTGAACTTCATTTAGAATTAAGGAACTATATTTATATTTTGTTTAAAAATAATATACATTAAAATACTTATGGTAACTTTGTACACCTCTTTGTTTATTTTTAAGTTCACGTGCTTAAATGAGATTGTTGGCACTCAGTTAACATTGTAACTTGTGAATGAATGGACTTCAATTACTATAAAAATTTATACTAGTAAAAACTAATGCTTCTGATAATTAAAGGATTCATAATTGGTAAAAGATAATTAGTATAAGTAAATAACATACAATGAGTAAATGGTAATAACTTTGTGTGCTATTGTTCTATAACCTAGCAACTTTATTAATTTTTTACTTTATTCAATTATAATTTGCAGGTTCAAGGTATTATGTCAAAGAAAAGTATAAGAGAATAGAGATTTTGTACTTATTTCTAATCAATGTTTATTTGACACCTGACTTTTAATAATTAAAATAGTTTATATTTTATAATATGCATAAATTATAAAAGCTTAAATTCTTTTAGAAGAATGAAGAATGGAAATTAAACTCATTTATAATAAAATTATTTATTTTCATAAAAACAAGGTATTTTGAAATACCTTTTTTTTCTTTATCTCTTTGCCAATCCTCAATCTCGATACCCAACAACATGTGTTTCTCAACTTATAACCAACGAGGTACCGAGAGGATCCGCAAACACACTTTCCCGCTTTTTTATCTTAACATGTTATTTGCTGGTTTAAATTATTCGCTCTACGCTCTAGCCGCAGCCCAAAATAAAACGCAATGGAGAGAACTTTGTTTGGATCTCAACCAAGTATTAAATGTGTAATGGCTATGGAAACTATTGAAATTGAAGGCAGAATTGAGGTTTATGAAGTGGTTGCATTTTCCTTTTGATGCTTTGAATGCCCTTAACTTTCCATACTCTCCACCAATGCTTGATGTTATAACTACTATTGGCAGGGTTTTAAAGGCAGCACATTTTATAATTAACCAGGTAAACTTTTAGATTTAACTGTTGCAAAATATTAATGATCATACTGACTTTTTCAAAATATATAGGACACAAATAGGATGTACTCTTATGGCTGATAGTTGGACAGCTACATGTAATAGGAATTTAATAAACCTTTTAGTTCATTGTCTTCCAGGATTAGTTTTCTAAGAACCTGTGGATGCATTTTAAGGAGTAAAAGACTGCAGAAAACTTGATTTAAGTGTTCAAAGAAGTTATCATCTCCATGGTACTTGATAATGTGCTCCAAATAGCTATGGATAATGCAGCCAATGATGTTGTTGCTGGAAAACTCTTAATGCAAGAGTTTCCAAAAGTTATATAAGACACATTGTAGTCCTCATTGAGTGGAGCTCATTGTGTGGATTTAATTCTTGAGGATTTTCTTAATTATATAGTTGAAGAACAATGTGTAGAAGATGATGCCAAGTGTATTAACAAACGTTTTTCCAATTGTGTTTTGTTTTAAAATTCAACAAGGAACGAGAGTAGGTTCATCCTGGAGTCAACTTCAAAGATGTAAGTAAACTTTACTAACAATGGTGACAAGTGAATAGTAGAATAATAGCAAAATATCCAAAAGAAAGACAAAAAAATATTTACTACTAGTACTGAATTTTGATATTTAGTCATTATGTGCCAAATTGATTAATATTTCAGAGCCTCTTGAAAAACTTTTAAAGATGGTTGATAGTGATAAGAGACCCCCTGATGACATGTAGTTGCTGCCACAAAATTAAATCAATTCTTAACCTCTGAAATAATTAACAACAAAGTATAGGGTAAGAAAGGTTCGATCCCACGAGGAGTTTTGTGCATAACATTTATGATTTATTTTAATAGGAATACATAAATCTTACACGGTTTATGGGGGATTGGTAAAAACTTGAAAAATAAAACAAAGAACTATTTATCTACTATATACAATTTACTTGCCGCTTTTCACTCCCAATCCCTTGGCTAAAAATGTAATAACTAAAATTTAGATCTAGTGTTATACTCTTGATAGGTTGACAAAGAAAAGTTCATTAGCTGACTCCCCCTTAATTTCATATAACTAAAACCAATTGAGCAAAGGTTCTAATTAATTCATATTTGAAATACGAATTTAATCAACCCAAACTAAACTAAGCATACCAACATGTTTAAAATAGTTTGTTTAAATCATTTTTTAGTTGAAATTAAGATAGGTGTGACCTCTCCAAACCCAACTATTAAACCGTTTTGTTTACATTGTGAATAACAAAACGAAATTGTCAATTTAATCAACACACATGAAAAGATCAATTTCATGTGGATGCAAATTTAATTCATTACAAGTCAGTGTGATTTAAATATCAAAAGTATCAACACTAAATTTAATGAAGTCCAAACAATCTAAATAATAGCTAAACCATTACAAAAACAAAGGTACAAGAGATTTTCGAAAGACAAATGAAGGACAAAGTTGGAACAAAGCATAAGGAGCTGGAAATTAAATTAAGATCAGGAGCTTTTCCTTTTTGAGAGTTTGCTGATGACATGTAGTTGCTGCCACAAAATTAAATCAATTCTTAACCCCTAAAATAATTCACAAAAAATTATAGGGTAAGAAAGGTTCGATCCCACGAGGAGTTTTGTGCATAACATTAAAATTTATTTTAATAGAAATACATAAATCATACACGGTTTATGGGGGATTTGTAAAAAACTTGAATGATAAAACAAAGAACTAGTTATCTACTATATACAATTTACTTGCCGCTTTTCACTCCCAATCCCTTGGCTAAAAATGTAATAACTAAAATTTAGATCTGGTGTTATACTCTTGATAGGTTGACAAAAGAAAAGTGCATTAGCTGGACTCTCACTTAATTTCATATAACTAAAACCAATTGAGCAAAAGTTTTAGTAAATTCAGATTTTAAGCACGAATTTAATCAACCCAAACTAAACTAAACATACTAGCATGTTCAAAATAGTTTGTTTAAATCATTCTTTAGTTGAAATTAAGATAGGTGTGACCTCTCCAAACCCAACTAATTGCTTCTTTTAACCGTTTTGTTTACCTTGTGCATAACAAAATGAAAAGCTGTAAATTTAATCAACACACATGAAATAATCAATTTCATGCAGATGAAAATTTCATGCACTACAAATTAGTGTGATTTAAATATCAAAAGTACCAACACTAAATTTAATGAAGTCTAAACAATCTAAATAATAGCCAAACCATTACAAAAACCAAGGTACAAGAGATTTTCGAAAGACAAATAAAGAACAAAGTTGGAACATAGCATAAAATGTTGGAAACTAAATTAAGATCAGAAACTTTCCCCTTTTGAGAGCTTGCTGTGACACATCCCCCAAAGAGAATCGTTTGTCCTCCACGGACAACTAACCAGCTTGCTTCCAATGGGTTCTTCCACTTCTATAGCATATCCCAACCTTATCTCTGTTGCCTTTCTCACTCTCTTGCTAGGGAGTGGTAAGGGCAAGATAAATCTCTCTCTTTCTCTACTCGTCAAAGAAAATTTCGTGCTCCAAGTCTCTCCTCAAACAGATCACAAAACCCCTATTTATAGGTGATTTTCGGACTGTTTTTCTTTTCCTTCTTTAATACAGCAATTACTGAATTAATCAGCCACTTCTTTGCTTTAATCTCCAAGTTAATGGCCCAAAAACTGCCCTCTCTTTATCCTCTTCATGATCTCCAAGTGCCTTTCACGTTTCTCTCATTTTTTCATGCAACTGACCTCTTCTTTTTCCTCTTCCCTGGTTGAATTGAATAAGGGCAGTTGAGTGAAATAAGATTTAAGTTATTAGGCATTTTTTTGTCATTCAATTTTATGCCCTTATTTCCACTAAATTGGGGCTGTATTTATGGGATTAATTCGTCCTGGTAGTCATTTCAACTTGGTGATTATTGGGCTGCACATTCTTGGGTGTGGGCTTCTAAATGCTTCATTCTTTCTTCTTTAGTCTTTTTCTTGAACAAGCAGGAACTTTGAGCTCATTGTTGACCACAACCCGTCTCGATTCTGAGAAAACACAAAAGATGAATGTCGTAGAGGTCTTTGTTAGCTTTCGAATACATATTACATATTTAGAATCGGAGCATATACTAAGATGTTATGATCAAAATACGAAAGATAGGTAAATACATGAAAACAACTAATTCCACACCTTTATCAATTAAAAATAGAAATTACCCATTCAAAACTCACAATTGATAAATATTAGCAAATAAACTCAAATAATTCCCAAAATATAACCAAAGTAATTAAGTTGAAGTGATCAGAATCTGAGAAAATATGCACTTTTCACTTGCTGTGACACATCCCCCAAAGAGAATCGTTTCTCCTCCACGGACAACAAACCAATCTTGTCTCCATTGCTTTTCTCACTCTCTTGCTAGGGAGTGATAAGGGCAAGATAAATATCCCTCTTTCTCTACTCTCCAAAGAAAATTTCGTGCTCCAAGTCTCTGTTTCAAACAAATCACAAAACCCCTATTTATAGGTGATTTTCGGACTGTTTTTCTTTTCCTTTTTCTATACAGTAGTTACTGAATTAATCAGCCACTTCTTTGCTCTAATTTCCAAGTTAATGTCCCAAAAACTACCGTCTCTTTGTCCTCTACACGATCTCCAAGTGCCTTTCACGTTTCCCCCATATTTTCTGCAACTGATCACTTCTTTTTCCTCTTTCCTGGTTGAATTGAATAAGAGTAGTTGAGTGAAAATACAATTTAAGTTAGGGGGCATTTTTGTCATTCGATTTTCTGCCCTTGTTTGTACTTGATTGGGGCTGTATTTCTGGGATTAATTCGTCCTGGTAGTCATTTCAACTTGGTGATTATTGCGCTGCACTTTCTTGGGTGTGGGCTTCTAAATGTTTCAGGCTTTCTTCTTTGGTCTTTCATTTGAACAAACAGGAACTTTGAGCTCAATTTTGACCACAACTCGTCCCAATTATGAGAAAATGCAAAAAACTAATGTTGTAGGTTTCATTGTTAGCTTTCCAATGCATCTTCAATCTATTGAATCTGATCATATACTAAGATGTTATGGTCAAATACGAAAGATAGGTAAATCCATGAAAAATAACTAATTCCACACCTTTATCAATTAAAAATAGAAATTACCCATTCAAAACTCAAAATTGATAAATCTTTGCAAATAAACTCAAATAATACCCAAAATTTAACCAAAGTCATTAAGTTGAAGTGATCAAAAGCTGCGAAAATATGCACTTATCACTCTCAATGGTTTATATCTTTTAAAGGAGAAAACGGTCATAGAAACGACAAGATGAGTCATGAAAGGGAAGAAGGAAGTGTATGAACTTAATGTTAAGATTATAGATAGTCATTGAGAAAGTGAGCTACATTGACCTCTCCCTTCACAGATTAATGATTAAACCCAAAAAAAGTTCTGTAGCCTAGCAATTAAAGATGAGCATCCCCAGGTAGGAGCAGATCTATTAGGTGTTATTGAGAAGTTTTATGTGGATAATCACTACATGCAAGTGGCTACTATCAATGCAATTCGAATATATAGAGATTTCCAAGGAGAGTCCGAATGTCAAGGCACTTGACAATAAGGTTCCTGGTAAATATATAAGTTTCTACATTCTACAGATGTATTTTCATCACAATGATTAATTTTAAATCAGATAATGATTACAAGCTTCTTGTCTTTTATGGCTGAATTATTGGGAACATTATGGAATTGGTGCAGTGCATCTAATTCTGTTCGAGTTCTAATTCAAATATGCAGTGCATGTTTTTAAGTGCAATCATAAAGAGGAATAGATTAGAGCAATGACCTTGAATATGTCAAAAATTTGCGATTGTTGTAACTAAATGAAACAAGATTATTTTTTCAATATTTTTATTTAATTTATTAGTTTATCCTAATTCATATAATTTTTTGTAGTTAAAAGAATCCTGTAAAGTGTGTAATGGAAGATTTTCTTCCTATTCATCTCAATCGTATGATGAGTATATAAGTAAAGTGTGTAGGAATTCGAGTCTATTTTGGAGACTGATTCCTAATCTTAACAAAGAAGTAAAAGCTGATTAGCAGTAATTACAATAAACATAACAATCCTCCAAAGATAGACTTAGATTACAATTGGGATTGCTGAGCACGTGTAGTGTGTGGCGAAGGAAGGTTTTTGTATGAAGACTCTTCTAGAGAACATATGTCTCTAACATTCCACCGCAAGGTTAGCGCTTTGGCAAAAATGCAAAGCTTGAGTAAAAACCAAGTGAACTGCGCACGAGACAACCATTTTGTAAAGACGTCTGCAACTTGATCCTGAATGGGAATAAATTGCACTGATAATTGTCCACTGCATACCCTCTCTTGAAGGAAGTGGTAATCAAGTTCGATATGCTTGATGCGTCTATGGAAAACTAGATTGGCGGCAATATAAGTTGTAGATAAGTTGTCACACCAGAGAACTAGGGAATCTCTGAAAAAAATTCTAAGCTCACGAAATAGGTGAAGTAACCAAGAGATTTCAAATGCCGGAATTGCTAAGGCTCTGATTCGGCCTCAGCACTAGTGCGCGCAACAATTGGTTGTTTCTTGGAAGACCAGGAAATAAGCGAACCACCAAAGTACATACAAAATCCAATGACCGACCTTCGGTCATCAGGACAGCAACCCCAATCGGCATTGGAGAAAACATCAATTCCAAAATGACGACCTGGTTAAATAAGAAAAGCATGTTTTAGAGTACCTCTTAAATAATGCAAAATGCGTTTGACGGCAGACATGTGTACATCAGTTAGTGCGTGCTGAAATTAACATGCCTGGTTAACCGTGTACTGAATATCTGGTCTGGTGAGTGTGAGATATTCAAGAGAACTAACAGTAGATCTATATTCAAAGCATCACTGAGTGGAGTTCCTTCAAATTTCGACAATTTGGAACCCGGAGAAACTAGAGTCGAAATTGGCTTAACATCTGTGAGACCGAGTTGATGCAGTAAATCACTAGAATACTTAGACTGAGAAAGATGAATACCAGCCTTAGTACGAACCACCTCAATGCCAAGAAAATAATGAAGAGGGCCCAAATCTTTAACAGAGAATTCTGTCTGTAAGCGCGAACAATAGCTGTAATAGCAGAAGGAAAAGAGCCAGTGAAAATAATGTCGTCGACATAGACCAGAATATAAATCGGCACTGTATCTATAAAGAAGAGAGGAATCAACCTTAGATAAAATGAATCCAAGTTCAATCAGAAAATATGTCAACCGATAATACCACACTCGAGAACTCTGCTTGAGTCCATACAATGATTTCTGAAGAAGACATACATCGTGTGGTCGAGAAGCATCAATAAAACTCGGAGGCTGAACCATGTGGACCTCTTCCGCCAATGTGCCATTAAGAAACGCATTGCTGACGTCCAACTGCTGAATACCCCAATTTTTTCTGACTGCCAGAGTGAGAACCACGCGAATTGTTACGAGTTTAACAACTGGACTCAATGTTTCAAAATAATCTTGCCCTTCACGTTGATTGAACCCCTTTGCCACTAATCGAACTTTGTGTCTATCAATACTATGGTCAGGTTTGGTCTTAGTATGAAAGACCCATTTACAACCTATAGCTCGGTGCCCCTATGGCAAAGAAATAAGCCTCCAAGTATGGTTAGATAATAAAGCATGAAATTCGGACTGCATGGCCTCACACCATTTTGGATGCTTCACAGCCTGAGACTAACAAGTAGGCTCCACGGGTGAAAAGGGAAGAACAGACGGATGACATGTGGAGACATGTATTTTGGGTTTAAGGAACCCGGTCATAGAGCGAGCAGTCATAGGATGAGTGGCTAAGGGAGCAGGAGGATGAGCAGTTTGGGGAGAAGGCTCAGAAGCAGGTAAATAGGAAATTGGAGCCAGCAAGGACGAAGAGCTGGACTCGGGGCTAGCTTTAGGTTTAATAGGTGGAGACGGAATAGTAGGTGAGCTGACAGAAGGAGTCAGCGAGTTCGGTTGGGCAGAAGAGGTGAGTAAAGGTGAGTCAACTCGGGAGGAAGAAGGGAGAGGCAATAGTTGAATTGGGGAACTTGAAAGAGATGGAGCTGTTGGTGTGGAAAGCAAGGCTGCATTGGAGTATGGAAAAGAAGTTTCGTCGAAGACCACGCTGCGACTGATGTACACCCGACCTATAGAAACATCAAGACACTTGTAACCTTTATAATTGGGATGATATCCAATGAAAACACATGGAATAGAACGATCCTCCAGCTTGTGAGAAGTGTAAGGGCGCAGATGAGGATAGCACAAGCAGCCAAAAATGCGCATAGAAAAATAATCTGACGAGTGCCCAAACAAGAGTTCAAATGGGCTTTTGGAAGATAAAAAGGAGGACAAGAGTCGATTTATAAGAAAAGTAGCAGTAGAGAATGCAAAGTCCCAATGGTCCTTTGGCATAGAGGCTTGGCAAGTAAAGTCATGCCCACAGAAACAATGTGGCGATGCTTGCACTTGGCAATGCCGTTTTACTGGGGGTATAGGGGCACGAGATGCTATGATGAATACCACAAGAGGCAAACAACTGGTTAAATCAACTATTGACGAATTCAGATCCGAATTCAGATCCCCCATCAGATGGAAAGTATTTTATTTTTGTGGAAAATAAATTCTCGACAGAGGATTGAAAATGTAGAAACGATGAATAAACTTCAGACTTTGTCTGAAGTAAAAATAACCAAATAAAGCGACTGAAGTGATCGACAAAAGAAACATAATATTTAAATCTTTTCTTCGACGTAATAGGACAAGGTCCCCATACATCTGCTGAGATCGTATGCAAGGGAAATGGTGCTGAAGTAGTGGACTTCGAGAAGGGTAAAGAGACTGATTTGTAACGCAACAAGCTGGGCAAGATGCCTTTCTATTAAAATCAGAAACTTCAATGTTTAAATGTCTGAGTACACTACGCAAAACAGAACTACCAGGATGTCCTAAACGTTTATGACAAAAGGAAAAAGGCAGCCGAAGTGAAAGTAAACAAGTGGGTGAAGCAGCATGGTCAATGACATAGAGTCCACTTCTATTCCACCGCTTGAGTAGTGTACGGCCCCCGCATTGGCTTAGTATACACCAAAGCCATTTGAATCAAAAGTGACAGTGCAGTTGTGATCAGAAGTGAGTCGAGAAACAGACAACAAATATTTAAGAGAAGAAGGAATGCAAAGTACATTGCGAAGTGAAATAAACTGATTTAATGGAAGTGTACCAACAGAAGAAATTGGCAAAACTGAACCATTCCCAAGGATCACTTGATGCGAGCCAGTATAAGGAGTACTCTCACCAAATTGTGAAGCATCAGAGGCGATGTGATGAGAATCCCCCGAATTAGTGTACCAGGCTGCATCATGGTGAGGATCTGTCTATGCAAAATAACCCTGAGGAGAATTGGCAATAGGCTGATATGCCAAGTTGAACCTGTTTTGGCATTGAATAGCCACATGGCTGACTTTTTGACAAATTTGAGAAGTTGGGCGATTGGCATTGCCACGAATATCTTGCTGGCCGCGACCCTATCCATAGTCTGAATTTTGACCACGGCCACAGTTGGAGCGTCCATGGCCTCTTCAATTAGGGAGACCTCCTCTACCACCTCTAGCGGCTACATTGGATGAAGGGGTACCTGCAACATCAAGTTGAGTAAACTGTATCTGCATCTGATGACGATGCTCCTGCGTGAGAAGGAGATTCTGCAAGGAGCTGAAAGTATAAGGCTCATCTCGACTAGTAATAGACTGGGAAAACGACTCAAACTCCTGGCCGAGTCCGGAACATAAGTAGTGAGTAATAGTCTGATCATCGAGTGGTTGTCCAGATTATGAGAGATCATCTATAATGTGCTTGACGGAGTCCAGATATGCTGACATGGACTGTAACTTTTTGCGAAGAGTCTGTAACTGAAAGCAAATATGATTAAGTCGTGACTGAGATGTTCAACTATATGCAAACTTCAATTTCTACCATATTGCAGCAGCAGTGGGTAGACCGAGAGTGTGGCCAAGAGCTGCTTCAGATAACGTGGCAATGATCCAGCTTTGGATCGTTTAATCGAGAATAAACCACTTGGTGTACAATGGATTCGGAATAGAGCCACCAGTCGCATCATCATGAATGTGCTTTGGAGGAGGAACAACGGATCCGTCAACCAATCCCATCACCTGTTGACTGTTTAAAACAGGTAACATCTGTTGGTGCCATAATAGATAGTTTTGACGATCCAATTTGATGGAGACATAGTGAGAAATATTTCACAAAATTTGATTGAATCGGCCATGAGTAGAGCCGAGATCGAAGGAGAGTCCACGCGGGGAAGGTACCATGGTTGCCTTTTTGTTAATCATCGAAGGAGTAGTGGAAGATGAAGGGGACTGATTGGTGACCATTAGGGTAGTGAGCGAAGAGAAAAGAGATGGAGGAGGGCTTGGAGAAGAAGACCTAGGATGTATGCCTAGGGCTGGCCTGATACTATGTAATGGAAGATTTCCTTCTTATTCATCACAATCGTATGATGAGTATATATAAGTACAAGGGTGTAGGAATTCGAGTCTATTTAGGAGACTAATTCCTAATCTTAACAAAGAAGTAAAATCTGGTTTACAGTAATTACAAGAAACATAACAATCCTCCAAAGATAGATTTAGATTACAATTGGGATTTCTGAGCACGTGTAGAGTTTGGTGAAGGAAGGTTTTTGTATGACGAATCTTCTAGAGAACATACGTCTCTAACAAAGTGAGAAACTATGATCCATTACTTTAGAGGCCATGGATTTATTAGAAGATTGGGTAGCACAAACTAATCCTCCATTACTCGATGATATAGAAAATGAATTTTGTGAAAATGAGAAACCATCTTTAGTACAACGTGGAGATAAAGGTAAAATGGTATAAATTTTTCATAATTAACTTTTGAAAGTTTTGTTAGTCACATATATTATTTGATTATTGTTATATTTGCAGCTATTATAAATGAAAAAAATTATGGCAAAAATACTAAGATATTTTGATTCTGAAGAAAACAAAGATTTTTGAAAGAAAATTATATCTTTAGAGAATATTTTATTTCTAAAAGTAAATTATATCTTTAGAGAATATTTTAATAGTTTGTTTTTATTTTTAAACTTTTTTGTGAAGACAAAAACTTGTTACGAGTTTTTTCACGAGCAGACAACTTGTACACGGTTCAACCATCAATTGCGTCCGATTGAACCGGTTCTACTAAAATCAGACCATCTATTGGTTCAACTAAAATCAGACCATCTATCGGTTCAGTGATCTGTTTGTCTTTTAAAAACATTGGGAGGCTAGGATGGGAACCTTTATCAATAGGCTTGGTGAAAAAGGCATACTATTCAAGATGCATGGTTGCTCACCTCCTATAGATGTAGTGGCTAAACCAAATCAGACCTGGATTGGAGATGAAAAGAATATGGCAAACTAAGAATGCAATTTTAGTGGTGTAAATGGTAAAAATTTCTGGCACATATCAAATTGTCTACAAGTTAAACGGCTTGGACTATTCTGGAAACCCACTTTGAAGGAACTCTTGTGTTTGTCAAAATTACAAATCGTAATGAAAACATTTGAAATATAACATAAGGGGGAAGGTGAGACGTAGTCAAACATGATGCAAAAATCAGGAATCTGTGAACCAATCTCATGCCCTTGGGAGAAAAAATTGCAGAAAATAGATTGGTAAGAAAAGTGTTGAGATCTTAGTTTGAGAAATTCGAAAGTAAAGGGACGGCTTTTGAAAATGTAAAGAAATCTTGTTAATCTCACACTAGATAAACTAGTGAGTTCATTTAAAACTTTTGAGATGAACCACGATGGTCATCAGGAGCTAAAAGGTAAAAAGAAAAATGCATCGCCTGCAAGCATTCACATTTGGTGGTGACAATAACACCTTGGCGAAGTCTCCAGCCGAGATGGAGGAGAAATTGCCATGCTTATTAAAGGTTAAATGATGTTTTACAAAAAAATACAAAAAGAAGAAAAAATTACTGGAACCAGTGGAGGGGCAAAGAAGAACAAGGAGAAATTTGCACCTATAGACTCTAAATTCCGAAACAATGAAAAGGAATTCACAGTCATGAATGTGAGGGATATGAACATATACAAGTTGAATGTGCAAATACATAAGTAAGAAAAAGAAATCGCTCGCAGATACCTGGAGTAAGGAAGATACTTTAAGTGATGAGTAAGTAGGATAAGCTCAGGTGTAACTTTGTAGCTTTACCGTAATTTAGACTCCATCCCACGTGTTACTCCCATTGTCAAGATACCAGTAGTCACTGATTCTGCCACTTAAGATTCAGAAGATAACGGTGACGATGAAGAGACCCAGAGGTACTAAACCCAGAGGTTTTTTTTTTTAACATGTTGAGAAGATGGGTATTACTGAATCTTATTATTGACTTTTTGTTTGAGTTTTGACTCTTTATGTATTTGATACTCTGAGCTTTTTTAAGTATTGTTTCTAATTCATGTTTATTACATGGTATATGCATGAATGGTGATGAGATTGCTAAGAGGATTTGTCTTTAGTTAAGACATTATTGTTGGACCATTACCTTCTTTATTTCCTATTACATATCATGTTAAGAATAAAACTAGTATTGTAATACATTGAGGGAACTATATCCCAATTAATGATATGGTACCCATGTGATCTGTATTAGTTTTTGCTTAATAATGATGATTTTATGGTAAGAGCAATGCAAGAATTTGTCATTATCTATGTTCATTATGTTTTACCGTAACACATTGGCCAAGTGGGAGAATGTTGGAATATTTTATTCTATTCAAGTGGCCCATGTGTCTTATACTATGATTGGGCCTAAAAATCTTCTTGGCCATAGGAATAACCGACTAGTTTAAGCGAAATTAGTAATTAGAATTTAAAAATCCTATTTAGGTTGGTCCTCTCTGCATCCTAGCACCCACGTACATTCCTCTCCATCAAGGAGTCTCTTACGGGTTCTCAAAGAGATAAACACTATATTGAATAATCTTCAATCAAATCAATGGAACCTGGTAGGTAATATGATCTTTCATATTACTGTTTTCACGTTTAGATTCTCTTTAAATTTACAAAAAATCTTTCATTACAATTAAAAGGAAAGTTGATGGCCAAAGAAGAGTCAGTTTGCATTTAGAGTATTGAATACTGCTTTTGAGACTATTGAACACATGGAGAAAGGTAAAAACAACTTAAATGATATTTTGAACTATCAAAAGCCAAGAGGAGACCGAACTGGGAGATAGCAAATGAGATGACATTGGGTAGATATCAAGGTGGATTAACGCTTTCTACCCACTCCTTTCTTGATTTTGGCTCACTCTTCTCCAAATACATAATTATGGCAATTAAAAGGAGAATCCAAATGGGAGACCCTAATGTAGGGGTGTAAAAGGTAGCCGATTATCTATTATACCATTCGACCGATTATTAAACGGCACTAAAAGGCAATAAAATATTATTCTCCGTTTATAGTTTTACTGTTTTCCGTTCTGCCAATTAATAAACGGAACGGAAATGAAAATAGCTCTTCCGAATCCGTTCTACTATTCTACCGTTTGACCATTTAAATAAGGGCAATATAGTAAATTTATTAATATTTCTATTTTTGAATTTTCCCTAATTAATTAATATTTTGATTCCTTTCTAGAATTAGTCCACTTCCCTCACAATGAGATCTCATACAAATATGACTCTCAAAATATGATGGTTTACTTATTTGTTTCGATATATAAATTAAATTGGTAAAATCAGTAAAAGAGGTTTTAATAGTAAATGTATAAAAATTTACTAAACTATTCCCCTTCCTATTTTTATTTGTATTCTTACTTTTGTTTATATTTTTTTATTAATCTTATGATTTTTATCAGCTATATCTTATATGACTCATTGAGTTAGACATAGCAACATGACTTATGACTCGTGAGTAAAGTTTGTACTATAATTCATTTTCTATTACTATTATTTATTTTTCAACAATTAATACTATTTTGTAACTATGTGAATATTTATTAAGTCAAGCGTCTTAAATTCATTGTCATATATTATTATGGTCAAATGAAACCAAAAAATCTATTATTAATTATAAAATTAGCTCATTAAGCAATAGCCTATATGTTTGTCCCTAAGTAAATCACATATCTGTTAGGTTTTGAAGTTTCTCTTTGGTTCTTCTATATTGAGACGTTTACACTATTATTTTTTTTTCAATTTATATTATTTGTTTACATGTTTTATAAAGGTTTCCAATTTTTGCTGATTATTATCTATTTACCATCGGCACTAATCGAAATATACGGAAGCGACAGACCCTAAAGTTAATCGGACGAAAACTGAAACGACTGAGACTTTTGTAATATGTTACGACAATCGGAAATACCTTTGACGTTTCGATTATCTGCCGTTTACACCCTGACCCGATTGGGCCCCACAAGATGGCTCACTAACATAATACATAATTATGGCTTTCTCCACATAGGTGACACACAAACAATTCTCCCATTCCAACTATGCGCATGAATTTGCCAAAACGCTTGCCCAACAACATGTCTTAAACTTTATTTTTGGTAGGGCTTTTGGAAACATATCATAACCAACTTAGAATCCAAAACATCCTGAATCCAACGATATCTCACATCAATGTCGTTAAATCAACCAAGAAAAGTTGGATGTCACCAAGATGAAGAACACTTTGACTATCACAAAGTAGAAAATCACTTTTGAGTTGAACCAAACTCAGTCACATATTTTTCATCCAAATTAAAATCCTTGCAAACTTAGGAAGCTCCAATAAACTCGACCTCTACAATAGATAATGTTTTGCATTTTTTTTAAATCTGGATTGTCATGCCACAACTTGCCTTGCAAGAGTTATCAAATATCCAGAAGTAGATTTCATTAATTAATATCTCCCGCCATATTATAATCTTTATCTGATCCAGTTCAAACTATAGGTACCATGGATATATCTTAAAATCCATTTTTTCTTAACTCCAATGTTCTTTTCTAGGATTAAACACAAATCTACTCACTTTACCAACAACTAGAGCTGTATTAGGCCTTGTGCAAACTATAGCATACATAAATTTTCTATTGTTGAAACATAAGGAAGTAAATTCTTTGCATATCTTCCTTCTTTTTCTCATTTGAAAGTGACTGTTTAACTCTTAATCTAGAAGAAGTACCGAGAGGTTTTTTTTTTTACATATTTAACCTTTGCCAAATTGTACTGCTACAATACCTTCTCAATATATTTTTCTTGGTAATTAAAGCCATAGATTCTTACATTCTCTATCACGGATGATCTTTATGCCAAGATTCCGCTTTGCTGATCCTACCTAATTCATTACAAAAGGAATAACCGTTTCTTTAAATGATAAATGCTCGAAGAGCAAGAACCTACAATAAGCATGTCATTAACATGATAATAAAATGACAAAATCAGAATAAAAGAATTTCTGCACAAAAACACAATGGTGAGAAATAGTCTTGATATAGCCTAGTTGAACCATAAGTAGCCTAAATTCTTTATACCATTCTCTAAGTGTTTGTTTTTAAACAAACAAACTTTAAAAAAACAATTGCATACATAATTCTCTTTGCCTTTTAACCACAAAGTTTGATAGTAGCTCCATATAAATTTCCTCCTTTAAGCCATCATGGAGAAATGTTGTTTTCACATCTAATTGTTTTACCTATAAAGGGAGACTTGCAACCAAACCCAATATAACTTGATTAGATGACATCAATATAACTGGTGAGAAATATCATCAATATCAATTCCCTTGTTTGGACTAAAATCTTTAATACACAATCCAATTTTGTATTGTGGGGTTGATGAATTTTTTTTAATGCTTTACCTATAAATTCATCTATTCTACAAGGTCTTTCGACCTTTAGGCAAGATTTTTAATTCGAAGGTGTGATTATTAAACAAAGATTGCATTTCATACTTCATTACTTTGATACATTATGCCTTTTGCTATATTTCAATAGTATCTTGATAACATTTATATAATTATTCTTCGTCAATCTGAAGTATGTACACACTAAGAGGGAACCAATTAGAAGACCTAGATCTCTAGTGGATATCCTTAGTGGAGCTTCAATTTGCTCGACATGTGACTTGTAAATCATTGGCTACTTCATGCCCAGGAGCATTTGCCTCATTTGCAACTTCATGATCATCCATAGTTTCATTACCGTGAACATCTTTTTGCACATCAATATGAGCCTTAGTCTCTTGTAAATATCTTCAAAGTATCCCCTTGAGCATTCGACTTCTCTCTCTTGTAAATATCTTCAATAGTTTAATCCTTTTTAAATATCAAATCGAGATTTCTGACAAGCCTCTTTTCAATAGGATCATAATATCTATAGCCAAACTCATCTTGGCCATAGCCTATAAAGATGTTTTATATCATCTTAGTATCCAACTTGGACCTTTCACCTTTGGAAACATGCACAAAGCATTTACAGCTGAACACTTAAGTGGACATAGGAGACATCCTTGCCTTACCTCACCTAGTTAGGGCCATCTGCATCCAAAACAATAGTGGGAGTTAGATTTATTACATGTGCAACATTACGTAAGGCCTCACCCCAAGAGGATCTAGACAATGTTGCGTATGAAAATAATTATCCGACTCTGTCCACAAAATATTTTGCTCATCATTCATGTGAAGCCATTTAAATGTGTTTTAGGAAGTGTCTTTTGATGTCACCTCCATTAGCAGTCGAGATGCATTTAAGTTTCTTCCCTGACTCTCTCTCAATGGAAACTTCAAATTCTTTAAATGCATCAATTTTTTTATCCTTTAACTTCAAGGCACAAACCCATATTTTATTTTATCAATGAATTCCACAAAATACAACGCACCAACTAATTGTCTTTTAAAAAAAACCCCACATACTTCCTCACATTCAAATTCTCAGTCATCATGACTCAGTCTTTGGATATAAGTAGCAAATATAAGTAGATGCAATGATTTCACAAATAAGAGGTCCTTCAACTTATTTTTTCAAAATTTGTAATTTATTCTTTTTAAGCAAATCATCCTACTAATATTAACTTACATTGATCCACTCATGACAACCAATTCAAGAAACCTAGCTGTAAAACCACTTTGGAGAGGAAAAGGAGGGATACAAAGTAACAATCAAGCCAATAAGCCCTTCTTAATCTAAATACCCTAAATATTAATACCTAGAATTATGTTTTTTTAAAATGCACAATACACACACACACACACACACACACACACACACACACACACAACAATTTGTAACAAGGATTAATCCATGTAAAAGCAGGTCAAAACTATTGGATCTTACTTGGTCCAACTAAGAGCACCACTATGAGATCAAGGATCTTTAGCCACTACAATGTGCCACATATAGTGCACAACCAAAGATTCACCTCATTCAACAACAATGACAAGGGAGACAAAGTGTCATGGAAGGAAACCACTAGATTATAGAACTAACAGTGATAATAAAACAATATCAGACCCACAGTTCAGATTCAAGATTGATTTGACAAGTCTCAAATATGCTCACCAAAAGTTAGCTCAATTGGATCACAATTGACCATTTGATTGCTAAGGATTGTCAGTGAGAGATTGTGTTTGAGTGGCCAAAACCAAATTCTCCTGACTTTTAAAAACAATCCCGCTGTTTAGAATAGAGAACCCAAATATTTAGAGTGTGCATTCCAAATTGCAGCTCAATCCTCAAATTGCCAAAACCATGAAGCAGGTTCACGGAAAAATAGGAGGAAAATATCTCTCTTTACCCTTTATTGATCTTGGCTCACCTTTTTCTTAAAGGACAACAATGGCAGTTGGAAACCCTAACGGGACCACTAAATGGGCTCAAACAAAATGAAAACTTTTGAGATTTTGCACATAGGAGGGACCCAAAAACCACGCTAGGCTCGGTTACAAGGGTGAAGCATTCCCTTTGAAAGCAGTGTTTGTTAAAGATAGAAAACTATTGGATGTGTACGCTCAAAAGGTGAGAAGAAAATTCAGACCAGTATGTTTCGCTGTATATAAGGTTATTGCCCATACTCCACACTATTATAAGTTAATGAGAGATTGGGTATATATGTTATAATCTAGGAAAAAAAGACAAGAATGAATTGTATAGTACCTGTATATGGGTGAGAAAAAGAGGAAAAAACTTGATTTTTGCTATTTGTGACAACCGACAAGCTATCAAAGGGACGGCGACATGTGGCTACTGTAAGTTGCAAGGAAGAGCAAAGAGAGAAGAGCTCCTGCAAGGAGTGCTCGTAGCATATGCATGGTGCACTACAAGGGTTAGGAAGCTCTATTTTTTCTCTCTGAAACTCCTCCCTACCTATATTTATACCTCTCTCCCGTTCTTCCATTTCGCTTTCGCTTTGTCGTCTCTTTTTCTCTCTTCTACAACCACGGGCCGCCGGTTTGCTCTTGCGGTTTCTGCTTCTTCTCTCCCCTCTCTCTCCTCTTTTCTCCGTTTTTATAACCCTATCGTCTCTTTCCGTCTCTCTTTTTCTGCTTTTATCCCATGAACTAGCGATTAGGTCGCTTCCCACTTAGACTTTTCTTCGCTAATCCGCCCCTGGTGTTGCTTTTTATTACACAATTACTCAACAGCGTCTGACCTTCTGGACCTCTTCTTTTCTCTCGTCCTTCGTAAAAGGACCTTTTTGTCCTTCCCTATGTTTGCTGGTGACGAAAAATTTTGCAATGAGTACACATTCTAATATAACTCTTTTGATTGCCTCCATTTCCATCTTGATAAAAGTTTTAAAATAATTAAATTTTAAGCGTATTTTAGTTTTAAAAAATTTGAAAATGGTAAAAAAAATGGCCAAAAATAAGAGTAAATCAATGCTATTAAGGGTATATTTGATTTTAAATTAGAGATATTTATTTCAAAAATATTTTTGACTTATCTGCTTAAAGAGTACATAATGAGTAAATTATCTATTTTAATATCTAATTTATTTAAAACAAGAAAAATAATTGTTTTAAATTCACAATAATAAATACAATTAGGGTAAACTATTATATTTTTTAGACAAGAAACAAAAAGTGTTAATATTTATAGTGTACTAAAGTAATTTGTACCCAATAATGACGTGATGCAATATTGATCAAGCTACATGCAATTAATGACCCAAAGAGGTACAACCAGTACACATATCACTAGCAAAACTATTAAAAAAGATTTATGAGTCGCCACACTAGACTGTAAATGTCACACAAAGTAGGGTATATACATAACGGATAATGCTAAACGCACTTGCTAGTATTTGTGCACGGATCCACGTGGAAGGCTTAGGCCTGGTAGAATTTTAGGACTTTGATTTAAAAATGTGTTACTACTTAAGTCTTTGTTTTTTTTTTTGAAAATTATGTCTTTACTTTTTATGACTTTGGGGTAATAGCATGATGGTAAATGTTTCTAAAATTTATGATAGCAAAATATTAAAATTTAAAATTTTTGGGTGTTATGAAGGTGTTACTTTATTTAATATAATGTTCTTGAGAATGGACTGAATGACACATTGACCCAGAGCAATGGTCATGGGAAGGAAAGAAAGAATCGTATGTATTCTAATAAATGAATCAACGATAAAGAATTAGCATATAATACTTGTAATTTTATTTTAGTTGACGTACAATTACAATTGTGGAAGATCGCTTATTAAATATTTATTTTGATTTAATTATAGACCCCTACATGTATTAACTATTGCTTTGCGAGATGATTTATAATCAATAGTAAGTTTATTGATTTTTATCTGATTATAGTAATACAATAATCTATGTCAGTAAATTTAAGACATTTGGTTGATTTAACAAATATTCACATATTCAATATGTTACATAATATTCGTCAAAAAAAATATGTTACATAATAGTATTAATTATTGCATAGTAAAAAACATAATAGAAACTTAACTCGTATTGTAACTATGTTATTTTGGCAATTGTTACGCATAAAACTCTAAAGTCTCCAAGCCAATGAGTTATTATATTCAATAACTCATATAAGATATAGATCATAAGAAATTAAGATTCTAAGCCAATTAGTCATATTTATACTCAATTGTTATGACAAAGATTATAAATTTTAAAATAATTATACAAATATAATAGGAGGGGGAACATTTTTTTAAACTTATATACAATAATTATTAAACATCATTTATTAATTTTACCAATGTATTTTATCAAAATGAGTAACTGAATAAGTAAAGTATTATTGTTTGCTATAATATTTATATGATATCTCATTGTGTGAAGAGTATACTTGCAAATTAATCAATTAATAAAAATAAAAATTTAAACATAAAAAATATTGATAAATTTACTATATTACCTTATTTAAACGGTATAACGGTAGAACGGATACAGAAGAACTATTTCCGTTTCCGTTTCATTTATTAAATGGTAGAACGGTAATCGGTAAAACGGTGAATGGATAAAATTATTTTATTTATGGAGACGGTAGAATGGTAATGAGTTGGACGGTAGAGCGGATAATCGGATACCGTTTACACCCTTAATGTTGATCTTGTTCATCATCCCGAGTTCGCAACCCTGTGATGGGTCGTCTTTGGGTTCGCATGCATTGCGTGCTTGCTCACTGCTCATCGTGCATCCTCCCAGTCGTTATTGCATTCAGCCCAGATGAGCATGCTGCCACGGCCGCAACCCCATGTTGCCTCTAGCGTCCTCCTGCGGACAGCGCTGTTGGCCCTTCTTGGGCGTGTCCTGGTTCTGTGTATGGTAGCCATATAACATATGGCATAAGTGTTCTCCCTGTGAATATGTGTGTGTGAGTTGGAGGTGTAGTTCAACTTAGTGAGTCATAAATGTCATAAGTGTCACAAGTGTCATAAGTGTCATAATGTGTGATGAACTTATAAGTGAGTCAAGTCTTAGAAGTTTACTGCTCTGGCCCTTATCAAGGACGTTTTATATGTATGTCAGAAGTATGAGTCTTCCGTAGTCGGTGTCAAGGTGGTGTTGTTTATGATGATACAAATAGTTTTATCCTTGCCATGATCATAATTTAAAAATCGTGGTCAGTTATTGCCTAAAGTGTCACCAGAAACGTTGCTCACGGCAACGCCAAGTAGTCAGTCTATCATAAGGTGTTACATGAGAATTCACTTTGTAGTGTCGTTTAGTATATATATAATGTCAAGTTGTTATAATTAGGTGAAGTGTTACAAGAAGTATGGTTTCATTAATTAGTTGGAGTCGTGGTCAAAAAGATGAGTCAAAGTTTTTGTGTGGTGTTTTCACGCAATATGATGCTAGGAGTACTACTGGTCCAGGAAATGTTACTTGGACTGTTGCAGGCAGTGTCACAATTAATGTTACTTACATAGCCACTTAAAGTGGTTGATACTGTAATTAAGAGTTTGTCTATTCTTTATACTTCTTATGAATGACACAAACAAGAGGAGACTTGAGCCAATGCAGAAGAAGTTGAAGGGTTTCCATATTAGGTGTTTCAAGAAGATCAGCAAGGTCTTAAGCACTAGTAAAAAACCGATATTTCCCGGAGGTTGAAAACCGCCTGTAAAAGCCTCAAAAACTGCCAGCAAAACTATTGCTGGCGGTTTTGGTGACGCCGGGATTAGTACCGACGGGAAAACTATTACCGGCGAAATTAACGGCGGTTTCAACCTCCGTGAATAAAATAATTTTTGTCGGGGGCATCAACACTGCCGGGAATAGTTTTTTGCCCGGCGGTTCATATTTCCCTTGAAAAATTCGATATAAAACATGTAGTTTCCCATATGTTTTCCTGGCAATTTTTGAAAACCGCCGGGAAAAAAAATTTTTAATTAAAAAAATTATTTTTCAAATTCCTTTAAAAAGTACATAGACAAACCTCCTCGATCATTTAACAACCCATTTAAACTGAATCCAAAATGAAATTTTGTACTGACAATCAATGAGTTTCAAAAATTACATAATAGAATAGAAAGCATATGTTCCATTGTGCCGCACACTTCATGACAAGGATGGCCTGCTGTTGTCGAACCAGAATTTTCAAACACCTTGCAGTCCCTAAAAACCAAAATATAGAAGTAAAATCAAAGATAGAGAATAATCCTCTATATAGAAAGATCATTTCACCTTAGAAAGATAAACTCCTCAACAAATCTTACTACTATCATATAACAAGCAACAAAATGAGCATGAACAACTCTAATCTCCAATCTCAAAGTGAGCATACATATCTATAGGCCAATTCATTCATGACGAGTTAAGTCTTTAAAAGAATGGAATTAATATGCACTTGATGGATTAAGTCTTTAAAAGTTGACGAATGAACTAAAACAAAAACTACGCTCAGGTGAGGAAAACGTTAGAGAAATATTTTACAAACTGAGGCCAGCAAAAATACAAGAATAGAATTGCAAGAAACTCAGGCCAAGATCTGACAATACTATATTTGTAAAAAGTTCCACACTAAAAACTCATTGACAGACATTTATTGTTAAATCCGTGACTCATATTTTGGCTCCACCTTGTAATGAGGCTGCTTAAACAGGTGACGGAATTCCTGTCTCATCTGATTCTGGAATGATTTTAGTGTCTTCGAAGCCATTTCAATATTATCTTGGTATGAGGGAACTTGAAGGTGAAACTGAAAAAGTTGAATGGGATGTAAAATCTGGATATACTAGCGCCATTTAGGATGCTTAGGGTGTTGATTCTAGGTGTTGAACGTATTGTAAATAAAAATTGTCTAGAGTAAATGCTCATGCTACATATGACAACGATAAAAAACAAGCAGTCATAAAGGTATTATCACTAGCAAAAACACTTCGTCCGCCGGCGGGCAAAACGCGCCGTCGGAACAAGCGTAGGCGGACCACTCTGCCAACCTAAAAACCCGTCGCAGGACAAAAGACCCGTCGTGCGAGAAAGAAGAGTTCGCCCGACGCCTACGACCGTCGGCGGAGTAACTCCATCCACCAACGGACCTTACCACGTCGTCGGAAGGTCTTCCTCCGACGCACAGAGGTGCGCCAGCACAAAGTGTCCCCCGGCGCCCAAAAGGTGCGTCGGAGGACAAGTTGGGGATAAGCTTTCAGCCGACGCACTCGAAGGTGTCGGCGTACAGCTTTAAGCAGACGCACATGAACGCGTCGGCGTAAAGTTTAAAACAGAATTTTAATTCAGAGAGAGAGAGAGAAAATAAGAGAGAGGTTTAAGAGTTTAACACAGAATTTTAATTCAGAGAGAGAGAGAAAGAGATAGAGATAGAGAGAGAATAGGAGAGACATTTACGAGTTTTAAACAGAATTTTAATTCAGAGAGAGAGAGAAAAAAAATAAGAGAGAGGTTTAAGAGTTTAAAACAGAATTTTAATTCAGAGAGAGAAAAAGAGAGGGGGAGAGAGAGAAAATAAGAGAGAGATTTAATTCTTTAAAACAGAATCTTAATTCAGTGAGAGAGAGAGAGAAAGAGAGAGGTTTAAGAGTTTAACACAGAATTTTAATTCAGAAAGAGAGAGAAAGAGAAAGATAGAGAGAGAATAAGAGAGACATTTAAGAGTTTAAAACAGAATTTTAATTCAGAGAGAGAGAGAGAGAGAAAATAAGAGAGAGGTTTACGAGTCTAAAACAAAATTTTAATTCAGAGAGAGAGAAAAAGAGAGGGGAGAGAGATAAAATAAGAGAGAGATTTAAGAGTTTAAAACAGAATTTAAATTCAGAGAGAGAGAGAGAGAGAGAAAATAAGAGAGAGGTTTAAGAGTTTAAATCAGAATTTTAACTCCGAGACAGAGAGAGAGAGAGAGAGAGAGAGAGAGAGAGAGAGAGAGAGAGAGAAAATAAGAGAGAGAATTAGAAGTTTAAAACAGAATTTGAGGGTAAACAGTAAGAGAGAGAGAGAGAGAGAGAGAGAGAGAGAGAGAGCAGGAGGGAGATAGAGAGAAAGATTGGAGGGATAGAGGGTGAGAGAGATTGAAATTTGAAAAAGATTGTGAGAATAAACCGAGAGAAAGAAACATATAACAATGGAGAAATCAAAGAGAATAAGAAAGAGATAAAACCCGAGAGAGAGAGAGAGAGAGGAAGACATAAGGAGAGGGAATTCAGGGAGAAACCAAAGAGAGACAAAGCAGAGAGAAACAGTCACTGAACTACAAATTCGACACATCCACCATTGATTTTGAGAGAAACACACTGGTACACATCCACCATCGATTCAACAAGGAAACGCACTAGTAAAATAATTGTAAGAATCATTCAACCCATAACTTCAATACCATAGAAAAATCATTCAACAAAAACAAAAATGCCTTTAATACAATCCACAACTATGTATCAAATACCTGAAGATAAAAACCTTAACAAAGAATTAATTCTAATAGATGCTTCTCAGTAATTAAAACAACACTTACGACAATGGAAAAGGTACTCGCTACTGTTCTGCAGTGGCTTTCGGGGACCGTTACTAGTCTCTGATTTTCGGCCGACGATTGCCTTCTCTCACTGTGGTCAACAGAGGATTTGAGGAAGGCGAAACTGTAGCTCAGAGGGAGACAAAGAGATAAATAGAGTGTTGTGAGAATAATGAGGAAGGAGGAAAAGAGGAGAAGCTAAAACTGGGAAGCAACTGAAAATTAATAAAACCAAAATAAAGTTACATGTGGCGAAGGAAAAGAGATTTCTGTCGGCGGGTGAAGAAGTCAGAGGGGTTCAATGTCGGGTGGCTGGCCAGAAAGCCGAGCACGCCCCCGAAAATCGCCCCGAGAGGCTTCGGAACAATGGGGGTTTGAAACTCGCAGGCGATGTCGAAGTAGGGTCTTCGGCCGGAGGAGTACGCGCAACGCCGAGAAGAAGAAAGTGAGAACTTTCCGGCGGAATGCTGGGGCACGCCGGGGGAATTCCGGGGGAACGCCGGGGAACGCTGGGGGAACACCTCTCGCTTAATTTTCGCGCGCTCGCTTCCGTTGACACGTTCTGACGAGTTTCGTCGAAGGAAAGGGTTTCAATCTTTACCCTACAGTCTTCCTGTTATGCGCGTAACGCTGCACGGGATACATTTCAACCAGTCGGCGGAGCTATTAAGGCCACCAGTGTAATATCCGCCGACGCTAGCAAGGGTGCGCCGACAGATGAAATCGAAAGTTCCCGCGACGGGTTCGTACTGGGGTGTGTCGGTGCTTCAGTTTAGTGTCCGCTTACGCGTGTAATGGTGCATCGACGGAAAAAATTGAAGGTTCCCCCGACGGGTTCATACTTGGGTGCGTCGGCGCTTTAGTTTAGTTTTCGCTGGCGCGTGTAAGGGTGCGTCAGCGGAAGTTATTGGATGTTCCGCCGATGAGTCAAAAAGACTGTCGGCGGAATACCTCTCAGCCAACGCAAAATGTCCCAACCGTCGGCGGATAACACTTTTCTAGCAGTGTATATTAATTATCACTAAAGGTGTTTATCATGAAGAGGTATTTTAGCTCTCACCAAGTCGTTAGAACCAGCAGGGTAAATGTTACAGAAGTGTTATGAGTAATTGTCTCCAAAGTGTTGCTCCTATAAAACTGAAAAAAGAATAGAAAAATCTTCAAGAAAAGGTATCTTTATTCCTTTAACCGCGGATTGTGATTTCTAAGGTTTTGAACTCATACTAGCTGTTCACTTGTTTGATTCAGTGAATTATAAGAGATAAGAGGTTGAATTATCTGGATATACTACCTTTCGTTTTGAACTCATATTAATATTGTAAAGTACTGAGACAAATTTTCTTTTGGATGTGGAGAATGGATAAAAAAGGCAGAGAAAAATAGTTATATTTTTTAAAGTAAATGCATTAAAAAGAGGAGAGGGTATGTCAAAAGCGAAAGGTAAGAAGAAGAAGATTTTGGCTTCATATATACGGTACAATAGATGTTCTCCCAAACAGAGGTTGGAGGTAATTGAGAGGGCAAGGAAGGACCTTGGTCGGTTGAAATGAGTTTCGAGGCATTTGTCATGTAACACTCATATTCTGTATGAGAAAAGTTAAATGAGTTACTGAATGAATGTTGGTAGTGTTGTGCTAGCTAAAATGTGTCGACAGTAGGAGTGTTGAAAGTGGTATTGGAGACGGTGTTCCAAATGGTGTTCCGGGAAGTGTCACTACCAGTTTTACTTTTTTTAGTGTATCAGCAGGTGACGTGTAAAAAGTACTGAAACAACAACTGAGGATGACCAACTTGACCAACCAGAAGGTGAAGGTGAAGGTGAATCCCTTTGTTTGAGGATATGACAAGAGAGGATGGTGAGAAATTAATATGTTAATCATGGTGAGTGGTTCTAATTTTATTGGTTATGTTGAGGGATTGGTTCAGCAAGAAACTGAGGAAACAATTGAAAGAGGATTTTAAAATTGAGTTATAGTAAAAGTGAACGAGAGGACTAGTTCCTTTGAGATTCTGATTAGATTCCAGGTCTTGGTTCTAATTGGGAGGACCATACAGCATATTTGAAAGAAATAAAATTTGCTGTTAAGATGAGCAATACTGCCACGGAAAGGAAGGACTGAAGGGGGACTAACTAACCGCATGAGCAAATTCCCGACTCTTTCCCAAGGGATGATCCTCCTTTCATTAAGAAAAGCCTCGATCTTGCATTTGAATGCGCTCAATCGCAATTGGTTAGGTAGATGTGAGGAAAGAGCAGTGCTTTATTAATAGTCTTGGGGGTTGTAGGCCCCATTGTCTTGTTGTTGTGTAGCTACTATTTTCGAGTGTTGGAGCTGAGCTGATTGGAGCTCGAGGGTTGGGGTTGGGAAGGGGGGGAGTTAGACAATAGGTCTAATAAATCACATAATACATCATACATATAGACATATAGACATATAATTTCCATAGGATCCCCTTTGTATAAATATTATATAGATACCATCGAATTAAAATAAGAAAGATAACAGGAATGTACCTTTCATCTTCGAATAGTAATTGAGTCGAAGTAGTGCACAACAAAACCTTTTTGAATATGCTTTACAAATGATGAGTTTGCTTCCCTTCAGTCAAACAAGGTGTGCATAAGACGTAACCTCACTTTAAGACGTAACCTCACTTGTAAGACCTTGGAGGATTTATAGATTCCAAAGGGTACAGTGGTTATGACTCTCTTCAATGTGGGACTAATGACGTTTGGGAGAGATACAACTCTTATTCCCAAAGTGTCCCTAGAGTCAATGTACCCATTAAATCTACCTCTACAGGGGGATGTGCTGGCCATTATTCCTTGTTCTGAACGTCATATAACAAAGTATTTAGAAGTGGGCCTCATGCCTATAATTCATGGTAATTTTATTTCATAAAATAAATATTTGAAACCATAATTCCAACAAACTCCCACTTAGTTTCAAATCCATTTTTATAAAATTCCAATTTTAAAAAAACTTGAAAAATCAATTTTGACACATAAAACCATACCATGACTGTATGCATTACCTCAAATACCTTGATATACATGTATAGTTAACCTGTGCCTATACAATATACATCTTAAATATCTAAGGCTCAAATAAACCAAATCCATACTTGACAAGTTCAGCGGTCTACATTCATAGTAAACTCGGACTTGAACTCAGGGTAAAATTCTGTACCAGTTCGAGTATTAGCCACTAAAGGAACTATGCCTAAGCAGTACCATAGGCCTGAATCAATTTAGACATCCAACCCTATCTTCCACCGTCCATAGCATACTCAGTATCTGAGGAGCTCAGGGTAAAACTCTAAACTACCATGAGTATTAGCCGTAAAGGAAACTGTGCTTGCGCAGTCCCGTTGGCTTGGACAATTTAGAGACTCAACCATCACTCCTTATTGAGACCCTCACATATACACATACAAGTGCACACCTAATAGGGAAGTTAAATCTCAAGGCACACCATGAGTACTCATATAATCACACAAAATCATATAAATTCATTCAAATTTGTTATTTCATTCCACTGAATATAAAATACAATGTCATGATATTAAAAGCAATGAGACCATAATTATACAAAACAATGTTATCCCACATGGATGGTAAAATTGGTCATAGGAAGACACTTAGTTAGTGGATCAACTAAGTTGTGTTGAGAGACTATTTTGTAAACAACAACTTCCTCCTTCGTAAGCATGTCTCGTATATAGTGGTATTTCCTTCAATATGCTTTGCTTTGGAGTGATAATTCGGATCTTTAATGATAGCAATAGCTAACGTGTTGTCACAAAAGAGAGGGATACGTCGCTCCACACAGTCTACTACTCGAAAACTCCGCAAGAATTTGTGACGATAGACAACCTCTCTTGTAGCTAAGTTCAAAGCTACATATTTTGCTTCCATGGTTAATCCCGCTCCACAATCTTTCGTCTTAATTTTCCTAGATATTGCACCTCCGCCAAACATAGAGATAAAACCAGAAGTAGATATTGCATCCTTGATAATCTGAGTTAGAATAAGCAATTAATTCCAACTTGTCCACCTGATACATCAAAGCATATGACTTAGTTCATTGCAGATAGCGTATCACCCATTTCACTCCTTCCCAGTAAGTGAAAGCCAGATTAGCCTTAAACCGGCTAATAATCCCAACAGTATAAGCAAGATCAGGTTTTGTATACAGAAGAGCATACATAAAATTCCCCACAGTAGAAGCAAATAGATATTTCGATTCGTCCAACTTATCTTTGAGTCGAGAAGGACAATCCACTTGACTCATCTTTTTAGTGTAATCATAAGGTACTTTACCTTGAATACAGTTAAACATATGAGACCGATCCAAAAAAATGTCTATATATTTCTCCTGAGATAAACTCAACCTTCGCAAAGCCCTATCCCAGAATTTTAATACCGAGAATGTAAGAAAGTTTCCCAAGGTCTTTCATATCAAACGTCTGAAATAACCCAACCTTTATACCTTGGAGTATTTGAATATCATTCTCAGCTAATAAAATATAATCTACGTATAAAGCAAGAAAAACAATGTGATCTCCCACTATTTTCATATAAGCACAATGATCTTTTGAATTCTGAGTAAATCCATACTCTTGAATGGCTTCATTGAACTTGATATTCTACTGTCTTGAGGCTTGTTTTAAAACTGTTAATTGATTTTTCCAATTTATACACATTCGATTCATATTAGTGGTAATAAATCTATGAAGTTGTTCTCTATAAATTTCCTCGTCTTAATCTCCATTAAGGAAAGAAGTTTTAACATCCATCTAGAACAACTCATAGTCATAATATGAAACCAAAGACAAGAGAGTTTGTATAGATTGTATACGTGCAACAGGAAGGAATGCTTCATCATAATTGATCTCATACTGTTGAGTAAACCATGGGCAACAAGACGAGCCTAGAATCTTTCAACTTTACCTTCATAATTTCTCGTCTTTGTAAAAATGTTCTTGCACTTATTGGGTTTAACCGATCTAGGATGCTCAACAAGTTTCCAAACTTTATTTTTGTACATTGAGTCCATCTCTTCTTCCATTGCTAACTCCCACATTGTCGGAGTCCACATCAATGAGTGTTTGCTCATAAGTGGCAGGATCTGTAACATCTTCATTCAACCTTATTCATTCATAAGTTTCTCCAGCATATGTGTAAATATCAGAAGATGATAAAAGTTGAGTAGGTTTTCTATCTCTAGCACTTCTTTGAATATCCCTTTGAGTGGAATCCTCTTCATTAGTAGGAGATTCAGAGGATGACATTTCCACAATTTCTTCCAAGTGAGACTTTGTACGTTGAACTTCATTACAGTCAAATTTATCCTCTATGAATTTTACATGTCTACTTTCAATAATTACTTTCTCCTTGGGATCATACATCCTATGTCCTTTTGAATGTTCAAAATACCCAACGAATAAACCTCTTCTAGTCTTACCCTTCAATTTATCCTTAGGATCAAAATTTAAAGCATGAACAACACATTCCTATACTTTAAAATGGGTAAGACTAGAAATATTTCCTGACCATACCACATATGATGTAGTCTCAACCGACTTTGAAGGCACTTTGTTTAAAATGTAGATAGTTGTTAACAGTGTTTCAGCCTAAAGGGATGTTATCAAATTTACAAATGCCATCATAGATTGAACCATCTTCAGAAAACTTTGGTTTCTCCTTTCCGCAACACCGTCTGCTCAAATATATAAGGCATGCTAAACATATTAATAATCCCATTTGATTTGCAAAATTCTGAGAATAACACTGAACAACACTCTCCACCTCTATCGGAGTCGAAAGTTTTTATCTACATTTTTGTGACATTTTCTACTTTGAATTGGAAAGTCTTGAAATAACCTAAGACTTCATTTTTCCTATGAAGTGAACGATTTCATCACTATGAACGATTTCTTCACTGTGAATGCTTTCCCAAAATCTTTATACAGATATGATCGAAGTAAAATAAAAAAGATAACGTGAGCGTACCTTTCATCTTCGAATAGTAATTGAGTCGAAGTAGTGCACAACAAAACCTTTTCAAATATGTTTTACAAGTAATGAGTTTGCTTCCCTTCAGCTAAACTGGGTGTACCAAAGTCATAGCCTCACTTGTAAGACCTTGGAGGATTTATAGATTCCAATGGGTGTGGCACTAAAGAGTCTCTCCAATGTGGGACTAATGTCTCTTGGGTGAAATACAACTCTTTATTCCCAATGCGTCCCCAAAGTCAATATACCCATTAAATTTACCTCTATAGGGGGCTGTGCTAGCCATTATTCCCTGTACTGAACATCCAATGATGAAGTATCTAGAAATGGGCCCCCACGCCTTTAAGTCATGGTAATTTTATTTCATAAAATATATATTTGAAACCATAATTGCAATAGGGGGGAGGCGTGTGGGAGGTTGTGGTTGAGAGCACCTTCTTGCTCTGGCCTCCTTTTGGACAAAAGGTGGAGTATTATGGTGTTATATTTTGGTGATGTCATGAACTTTCTACTCTTGCGGTGCTTGATATGGGTGAGAGATGTGATTCCCTCGTATACATGATGTCTTAATTTGTTGTGTAGTCAGTAATGGAGATATTCAATGATGTTGCCTCAAGTGTTGTTGGATAATTCTTATTGATGTCATTCAGGTATTACTACCTTTATTATACAAGAAATATTATGTGTTATCCCGGTGCTAAATCTAGTGTCATTCATGATATGCAACTGTCCAAGAAGAGTCAATAAAAAATAGATTTGTTAAAGGTTTTGTCAAGAAGTGCCAAAGCGGCAGATATTGTTAGGGAGTAGGAAAGGTTGATGTAGATTGGAAATTTTTTACTTCACTGACTTTATTTTAGAGTTTTTTGTCAGCTATAAACTGGACACATCGCTATGACAGTTGATTTAATGATTTGGGTGATATATCGAATGAGTTTCAGAGTTTTGTATCAGATGCCTATTATGGTGTTAAAATTGTGTTACTATCAGAGGCGCATTCAGTGTTACTTCAGGTGTTTTAGTGTTGAACACTATGTTTTACACTTTTGCACATACTTTCTGATCCTTAGACTGAGATGTCATCACCATGATCAAGCATGTGGATCACCATCCCTACCTCCATCCTCTATAGCATCAGGCTTATCTATCTCATGTCCTTAGCCCACCTTTTAATGTATAGGGAGAAGCTGCGGTCATAAATGACAACAGAGATGAAGTTAGCAGGTCTATTTCCCACTACAATCTACACTATCCCATAAATTGGTAGGACCTTTCGGACAATGGAACTGTGAATCGGATGGTTTTTAGTCCATTGATGGATGAGAGGATCGATGCTTAGTACTTTTTTTCTTCTCTCTTAATATGGTGCCCATATGACTAACAAAGAGCAAAATGTATACTTAATTATAATTTTAAGGTAGATAAAAAGGAAAATCTCGTCACTAATTTGTGAGTGATCGATGGAAGACAAGGGTGACTTGAGCTCCCTCGATGATTTTTTAGGGCGAAAGGAAAAACCCATTTGACTAGAAAAGGAAAAAATATTATCAAATCTTTTTTAATCTTTTCTCCACTTAATTTCCATTTGACTTGATACCGTGATTTACCAAATTGTAATATAAAGGCAATTAAAAATATTTCAACTTGAGGTCTCCTAATCAGAGAATATATAGCAAAAAATAGTAAATTAAAAAAATCTATAACCCCAGGAAGATTAACATTCGAATGGTTCAAGCACCATAGACGTACGTCTTGTTTTGATTCTACTGATCTAATCAACACAACCTTAACAGTTGCATGATCTGTTCTTTTAGTAGATCAATATTGATCTTTGCAAATAAAACAAAGAGAAGAGGATGGTATCTGAGTGCATATTTATATATATCTACAATAATCCGTTGTAATATTCATGAACCCATTTTCGGTCAATATTGCTGGGGTTTTGTTTGTTATCGGAGGAAAACCTTGACACTTTGACCTGACATTCTGTCGCGCGTCTTTCCCGTTGCGGGAGGCTGGAATCAATAAATGAAGGTAATTACATACAACCGAAAACTAAAAATGAGCAAACTGATGCGAGGTCAACGAAAGAGATCTTCTTCTTCCCCATTTTATTGCAGTGATGATGGAGTGCGCCAGAGGTGCGTCTTGTGTGAATAACAAATCAACACCTAGCTCTTCTCTATAAAACGATATTGGTGATCCTCCTCGTTGTAATTTGTTCGCTGATTCTTTCACTTGATGTCTGCCAAGTCCCAACCCATAATGAGGCCACCACAAATGGGTACAACAGGAGCAGAAGATCAGAGAGGCCAAGAATTCACACAAGACGGGACTGTTGATCTCAAAGGCCGCCCCATCCTTCGTTCCCAGGGAGGAAGATGGACGGCCTGCTCTTTCATCGTAGGTGGGTACAATATATTTATGCCTCAGCTTGATCCTCATTGACCCATTTCGTCATTCTCCGTAGTAACTTCCAATCTAATACATCATCTGTGGTGCGTACTCGTGCTGATCGATTTGGTGGTAATGTGTTTATTGCAGTTTACGAGGTGTTTGAGAGAATGGCGTACTACGGAATCTCCACGAACCTCGTCGTCTATCTCACCTCGAGGCTGCACGAGGGCACCGTTACTTCTTCAAATAATGTCACCAACTGGATTGGAACCGTGTGGATAACACCCGTCATCGGGGCGTACATCGCCGACGCATTTCTTGGCAGATACTGGACCTTCGTCATCGCTTCCGCCATCTACCTTCTTGTATGTATATATATATATATATCTCTAAACCATCTTCATAACACAGATATATATTCCTTCTTATGGATTTCTTCATCGTCTAGTAATTATGAAACCGTGTGTGTGGATAGGGGATGTGTCTGTTGACCGTGGCGGTCTCCGTACCGGCGCTGAGGCCGCCGGAATGTAACCCGGAGAAGGGCGTCTACGATTGCGGGCCAGTGTCGGCTCTACAATCGGGCGTGTTTTACTGCGCGTTGTACATAGTCGCGCTGGGGACGGGAGGTACGAAGGCCAACATCTCCACCATGGGCGCTGACCAGTTCGACGATTTCGAACCGAAAGAGCGAGCTCAGAAGCTGTCCTTCTTCAATTGGTGGATGTTCAGCATCTTCTTCGGGACCCTCTTCGCGAATACTATTGTGGTCTACTTTCAAGAAAATGTCGGGTGGGGGTTGGGGTATGGCATCCCCACCGCTGGCCTCGCCATCTCCATCTTGGTCTTCATGGTTGGCACCCGGTTCTACAGGCACAAGGTTCCGTCTGGGAGTCCCTTGACCAAGATACTCCAGGTCCTCGTTGCTGCCACCAGAAAAAGGAGCCTACCCCTCCCAAATGATCCGAAAGAGCTTCATGAATTGTCGATGGAGGAGTATGCTAAAAAAAGCATGTTCAGGATCGATTATACTCCTTCCACGAGGTCTCTCTCTCTCTCTCTCTCTCTCTCTCTCTCTCTCTCTCTCTCTCTCTCTCTCTCTCTCTCTCTCTCTCTCTCTCTCTCTCTCTCTCTCTCTCTCTCTCTCTCTCTCTCTCTCTCTCTCTCTCCTCTCTCTCTCCTCTCTCTCTCTCTCTCTCTCTCTCTCTCTCTCTCTCTCTCTCTCTCTCTCTCTCTCTCTCTCTCTCTCTCTCTCTCTCTCTCTCTCTCTCTCTCTCTCTCTCTCTCTCTCTCTCTCTCTCTCTCTCTCTCTCTCTCTCTCTCTCTCTCTCTCTCTCTCTCTCTCTCTCTCTCTCTCTCCTCTCTCTCTCTCTCTCTCTCTCTCTCTCTCTCTCTCTCTCTCTCTCTCTCTCTCTCTCTCTCTCTCTCTCTCTCTCTCTCTCTCTCTCTCTCTCTCTCTCTCTCTCTCTCTCTCTCTCTCTCTCTCTCTCTCTCTCTCTCCCTCTCTCTCTCTCTCTCTCTCTCTCTCTCTCTCTCTCTCTCTCTCTCTCTCTCTCTCTCTCTCTCTCTCCCTCTCTCTCTCTCTCTCTCTCTCTCTCTCTCTCTCTCTCTCTCTCTCTCTCTCTCTCTCTCTCTCTCTCTCTCTCTCTCTCTCCCTCTCTCTCTCTCTCTCTCTCTCTCTCTCTCTCTCTCTCTCTCTCTCTCTCTCTCTCTCTCTCTCCTCTCTCTCTCTCTCTTTCTCTCTCTAATTAACAGACCGGTGCAGGGTTCTTGACAAGGCTGCGGTGAAGACTGGTCCCGTGAGTAGTACTACTCCATGGATGCTCTGTCCAGTGACACAGGTGGAAGAAACCAAGCAAATGATAAAAATGGTACCCATACTAATAGCGACTATCATTCCGAGTAGTGTGGCAGCCCAAGTCCACACCCTTTACATCAAACAAGGAACTACCTTAGACAAGACCATGGGCCAGATGCAGATCCCTGCAGCGAGTCTCGTAGTCTTCGTGACCCTCTCCATGCTCATCAGCTTAGTCATCTACGACCGAATCTTTGTTCCCGTGATCAGAAAGTACACCAAAAATCCGAGAGGGATCTCGTTGCTCCAGAGAATGGGAGTCGGGTTGGTGCTGCATATAATCATAATGATCATCAGCGCCCTCGCCGATAAGAAAAGGATCTCCGTCGCCAGGGAGCACGGGACACTCGGACCAAAGCAGATTGTGCCTCTCTCCATCTTCATCCTCCTTCCCCAGTTCGCGTTGATGGGCCTCGCCGACGCGTTCGTTGAGGTCGCCAAAATTGAATTCTTCTACGATCAGGCACCACAAGAGATGAAGAGTCTTGGGACTTCCTACTTCACGACCAGCTTGGGAATCGGGTTTTTTTTCAGTAGTTTTCTGCTCGCGACGGTTTCAGCTATTACTAAGAAGGTCGATCACAGAGGCTGGATTCTGGACAACCTCAACGAATCTCGTTTGGATAATTACTACTTTTTCCTGGCTGCCCTCAACACCTTCAACTTTCTGTTTTTCTTGCTTGTTTCCAAGTTCTATGTCTACAATGTGGATGTAGTAGAATCCCAGGTAGAGCTCAAAAAAGCTGCTACTGTAACCCCGATACCAACGCCTGCCGATGGGAATGAAATGAAAGTGGAGAACTGGTGAACTTCGTGTATTACTATTGCTTTCAAATATATATACATATACACCTTTTTTATATATCGAAAGATGCAAGTTTCATTCACAGATTAAAAATTGAAATGAAAAAGGAGAATAGGTGGGACCAGACAGATTCTGAATATTGGTAATGTACAAGTAGGTGGTGAATGCATGGTTTAGACATCACAACCTACAGCCCTCCTCTACCGTGAGGCCTCTTCCATTCACTACTAAAAAACCCTGTTCCGCTGGCGGATGGAATATTATCCGCCAGCGGAAGACGATCCGGCGGTTATGAATGAGGCGTCGGCTGAATCACGCAAAACCCAACCCAACCGCGGGCGGAAGGAAATACATCTGTTGGGCCGAATTTTGGTCCGATTCATATGGGTTTAAAGGCCCCATATGAAATCCGACCCAACCGCCCAGGAAATCGACGATTTCGTCGAAGTACTCCAATGTGTGAAGCACCTCCGACGTTTAGCTTCCGACCACGATCAGTCGAAGCACCTCCGGCATACTCTTCCCGGCTGGCGAACGTTCACCTCTGGCCGAAAACACAGCTTCCAAAAACCTTTGGGGCTCGAAAACCCAGTTCTTCCGAAGGGTCTCGAAGCGAGTTCCGGCCTCCCTCTTGACGTCAAACTCCTTCGACCTCATCACCGTCGAACTCCTCCGACCTCATCGCCGTCGACGGAAGGCTCTTCCCCCTTGCCGCAGGTAATTTTTTTTCTTGAAATTTTCACTTGATCTCTTTTCGGTTCATTTTATTTTCTTTTACTCCCTTTTTCTCCTTGTTCTCAAAAGTCTGCATATTTCTCCTTCCTCATACCCTCTGTCAACCACCAGCAAGAGAAGGCAACTATCCAGACCCATCGGAGACCAACCGCGACCATCGGTGGCCACTAGTAGACAATAGCGAGCACCTTCTCCATTACAGTAAGTACCTTGTTTAATTACTGAGTAGAATCTAACATATATAATTCTTTGTTCTTTACAATGATACATATACTAGACTTGATGAAATTTTGAAAAAAAAAAATTAAAATTGAAGCCAAAACTTTAGAATGAAGATAGTAGAAATTATGTTGAGTTATCTTAATGAGTTCTTCTTTAAGGTTTTTAACATCTGTTATTTGATTTATATTTGTTGATTATATAGATGTTGTTTTGTTATTGTTGAATGGTTTTTCAATAGTATTTAATTATGTGTTGAATGATTTTTATAATTCTCTCTCTGATTTCCTCTCTTTATCTTTGTCTCTCTCACTCTCTCGGTTTTTCCTCTCTATCTCTCTCTTGGTTATATCTAATTCTCTCTCTAATTATCTCTCTCTAACTCTCTCACTTTCTCTCAAAATATGTTTCACTCACCAATTCTCTCTCTAATTATCTCTCTCTAACTCTCTCACTTTCTCTGAAAATATGTTTCACTCTCTAATTCTCTCTCTCCGATTTCCTCTCTCTCTCTCTCTCTCTCTCTGATTTCCTCTCTCTCTGATTTCCTCTCTCGCTCTCTCTCTCTCTCTCCCTCTCTCCCTCTCTCCTCTCTCCCTCTCTCTCTCTCTCTCTCTCTCTCTCTCTCTCTCTCTCTCTCTCTCTCTCTCTCTCTCTATCTATCTATCTATCTATCTATCTATCTATCTATCTATCTATCTCTCTCTCTCTCTCTCTCTCTCTCTCTCTCTCTCTCTCTCTCTCTCTCTCTCTCTCCCTCTCTATTTATATATATATATATATATATATCCACAAATCTCTCTACCTATCTATCTCTATCCCTCTCGCTCTCTCTATCTCTCTCTCTCTCTATCTATCTATCTATCTATCTATGTATCTATCTATCTATCTCTCTCTCTCTCTCTGATTTATATCTACTTAAATATTTCTCTTTCTCGGTTTACTCTCGAAATCTGTTTCAAACTTTAATTCTCTCTCCCTCTCTCTCTTATCTTTCTCTCTCTCTCTCTCTCTTTCTCTCTGATTTCTCACTAGTCTCGGTTTTCTCTCAAATTCTGTTTCACTCTTTAATTCTCTTTCTCCCTCAGTCTGTCTTATCTTTCTCTGTCTCTTTTTCTCTCTCTGATTTCTCTCTAATATCGGTTTTCTCTCTAATTCTGTTTCATAACATAATTCTCTCCCTCCCTCTATCTCCCTTATCCTTCTCTCTGACTTCATCTCCATCTCTGGGATTTTTCTCTCTCTCTCTCAGATTCTCTCGACTTAAAAGTATTTCTCTCTCTCTCTCTCTCTCTCTCTCATTTCTATCTACTTAAATATTTCTCTCTCCGTTTACTCTCAAAATCTGTTTCAAACTTTATTTCTCTCTCTCCCTCTCTCTCTCTCTTATCTTTCTCTCTGATTTCTCTCTCTGATTTATCTCTAGTCTCGGTTTTCTCTCAAATTCTGTTTCACTCTTAAATTCTCTCTCTCTCAATCTCTCTTATCTTTCTGTCTCTCTTTCTCTCTCTGATTTCTCTCTAGTATTGGTTTTCTCTCAAACTCTGTTTCATAACATAATTCTCTCCCTCCCTCAATCTCTCTTATCCTTCTCTCTCTGACTTCATCTCCATCTCTCTCGGATTTCTCTCTTCCTCTCTCATATTCTCTCAACTTAAAAGTATTTCTCTCTCTCTCTCAAATTCTGTTTCAGTCTTTAATTCTCTCCCTTCCTCTATCTCTGACTTCCTCTCTCTCTCTCACTCGGGTTTCTTTCTCACTATCTCTCTCACTTTCTCTCTCACTCTCTCTCTCTCACTTTCTCTCTCACTATCTCTCACTCTCTCAAAATCTGTTTCTCTGTAATTCTCTCTCACTGAATTACTCTCTCTCGGTTTTCTCTCTCCCTCTCTCTCGGTTTTCTCTCTCTCCCTCTCTCTCATTTTTCTCTGTACTTAAAACACTATTTCTTACTCTCTCTCAAAATCTGTTTTAATCCCTAATTTTCTTTTTATGAATTCTCTCTCTCTCTCTCTCTCTCTCTCTCTCTCTCTCTCTCTCTCTCTCTCTCTCTCTCTCTCTCTCTCTCTCTCTCTGATTTCTATCTACTTAAATATTTCTCTCTCTCTTTCTCTCTGATTTCTATCTACTTAAATATTTCTCTCTCGGTTTACTCTCAACATCTGTTTCATACTTTAATTCTCTCTCTCCCTCTCTCTCTTATCTTTCTCTCTCTTTGTCTCTCTGATTTCTCTCCAGTCTCAGTTTTCTCTCAAATTCTGTTTCACTCTTTAATTCTCTTTCTCCCTCAATCTGTCTTATCTTTCTCTGTTTCTCTTTCTCTCTCTGATTTCGCTCTAGTATCGACTTTCTCTCAAATTCTGTTTCATAACATAATTCTCTCCCTCCCTCGATATTTCTTATCCTTCTCTCTCTGACTTAATCTCCATCTCTCTCGGATTTCTCTCTTTCTCTCTCAGATTCTCTCTACTTAAAAGTATTTCTCTCTCTCTCTCTCTCTCAAATTTTGTTTCACTCTTTAATTCTCTCCCTTCCTCTATCTCTGACTTCCTCTCTATCTCTCTCACTCAGATTTCTTTCGCACTCTCTCTCTCACTTTCCCTCTCACTCTCTCTCTCACTTTCTCTCACTCTCTCAAAATCTGTTTCTCTGTAATTCTCTCTCTCTGAATTACTCTCTCTCTCTCTGTTTTCTCTCTCTCCCTCTCTCTCGGTTTTCTCTCTCTCCCTCTCTCATTTTTCTCTGTACTTAAATACTATTTCTAACTCTCTCTCAAAATCTTTTTTAATCCCTAATTTTCTATTTATGAATTCTCTCTCTCTATTGTTGTCACTCTCTTGACTCTCTCTCTCTAGTTTCCTTTTCCCTCTCCATTTCTCTCTACTTGAGAGAAAACTGAGAGCGAATTAGCAGTATTAGTACAATATTATGTATTATTAGATAGGTATTTCACACAATAGTGTATTACTGTCCTGGAACTTGTGTACTTGCAAATGTCATTTTTTCATCCTCTCTTCCATACCCAGGAAGTCCAACCGATTGGAAGTGAGGAAGTAAGCATAGTGAGATTCATAGGCACAGTGAATTAGATAAAGTGTACGTTGTGAATTAGTGATTGCCTCCAAATCATTTAATTGATGGAATAGATGGAGTAACAAATCATTTACGGATGTTCTTTTACTTCTAAAGGATGTTCTTCCATCAAATAATTAGCTTCCACGGAGGTTGGTATGAATCTTAGAAAATGATGGCAAACTTGGGTTAGAGTTACGAAAAAATTCATGCATACTCGATCGACTGTTTACTATTTAGAAAAGAATACAAAGATTTGGATGCGTGCCCAAAATGTGGTTTGTCAAGATGATCAAACAAAAAAAAGGGAAACGAGTGAATGCTGCAAAACCAGTGAAGATCCTTAGACATTTTTTGTTGATTCTGAGGTTGCAACGGTTGTTTATGTCTACTAAAACATCAGAGCTTATGACATGACATAGTTCGGTTGTCCCAACTGAAGAAGGCAAGATGATTCACCCTAGGGATTCCATTGCTTGGAAACACTTTGATTCAATGTATCCATCATTCAGTTCAGACATACGCATCATAAGACTTGGTCTTATGAGTGTAGGTTTCAGTCCATTTAAAATTGGGTCTAAGTCAAGTCGCATTACGTGACCAGTTACTATTACCATCTACAACCTAACTCCTTAGTTGGCAATGAAGGAGTGTTATTTCATGAAAACCCTTCTTATTGATGGTTCGAAGTCGTTGAGCAACGATATTGATGTATTTTTATAGCCGTTGATTGATGAGTAGAAGGTTTTGTGGGAATTTGGTGTGAAGACTTATGATGCACAGACCAAGTCATTTTTTCATACGCGGGCAGCAGTCATGTGGACTATATCAGACTTTTCTGCATATGTCATGTTGTTTGGCAGGAGTATGAAAGGGTATATAAAGTTTGTCCTACTTATCACGTGAACACTGCTTCATCATATCTCCCCCATGGTCGAAAATGTGTTTACATGCGTCATCGAAGGTTTCTACCAGAGGGTCACCAATGGAGGGCAGATAAAAAGTCATTTGATGGGACTGAGGACCATGATGGTACACCCACAACATTGTCTGGTAATGATATTGTGAAATTATGGAAAAGACTTTAAAATATTGCGTACTTATATGATTTTTCTATCTGTCTTGTCATCCATATTCCAATTTTTAAACTTTGCACCCGACTTATTCGAGGAATTTCATTTATGTGCAACGTCAAGCTGAAGGTCCAAACTTCGTGTTTGAAATGTTTCCTCAAAGCGCACAAAAGAAAAGATGGGGCATATTTTGATGAGGAGACAGCAGCATTAGGTGTAAGTTATCAGGTTTCTTACACCTTCATTTCATAACAAGTGCAAGCTTTAATTAAGTTTTGTTTCTGATATAAGAGGAGCTTGTCCGGAGCGCAACTGAGCAATAGGTCCACAACTCAGTGGACCCTGCGATTTGACTCCTATCATAAATAAGGTGTTTGGGAGGCCACCACGGGGGTTATGAGAGAGGACTTGGGACTGGTACTCTGCCACGTAGGGGTATGGTTACAAGACCACCATAGTACTTTGCTCTATAGGAACAACGGCAAAAGGAAAGACAAAACAAGGAAATAATGATGGACAAAATGCAGTTGATAGCGACTCAGTTGCAAGAACTCAACCAGTGGCAAGCCTCTCTCCAGTCGCCTATAAGTTAGTATTATTTTTAGTTCATAATTCATTACAAATGTTGTATATTTCCTTATGGCTTATCATTACAGTTACGTTCATGTATATGGCCTTCTAACCAATAGGGGAGCAATCACTCACACAGCTGAATAGTCTTCTTCGGTTAAACACAGCCGTGGGAAGATTCTCTCTCCGCCGACAGGTGTCCTCGTCGGCAGGAATGCATTCTACAAATGAGATGTGTCAGTCAGCGGAGAGAGACTCCGCCGACGTTGTCAAGCCATCGGTGGAAGTACTCTCCGCCAATGCCAAGATGTCATCAGCGGAACATCCTTCCACCGATGGAATTTCTGTCCGCCAACAGAAGGTCATTTTGCCAACGAAACTCCATTTCAACTGCTGGCGAAGTGAAGAAAACCAATCGGCGGTTGTTTTCGTCAGTGGAACCATTCTGCAATGCTTCAATGGCCGACATTGCTTCACCCGCCGGCGGAACGTCCACCGGCGGGTTTGGGCTTTTCCGCTGGCAGAGTATGTTTTTTTAGAAGTGATTCAGGGTAATGGCAGACGGGGTTCTATTGTCAAAAGAATTTGTACACACTAGGAAACTAAAGGGGAGGCCATATGGCGCAGATCTCTTAATACGAGATGTTTACAATTATTTGGTAATCTATCATTCCCGCACTAGCGAATTGTCTTTGGAAAGACATAAATTTTGGTCAGCAACCTATTAAATTGGGTGCGAGAATCCTTTGGTGAAGATCTTTGTCATCTGATCCTGTGTAAGAATGGTCCAAATATTAAGATGATCATCACTAATGTGTTCTCTGATGAAATGATAATCCAATTCGACATGTTTGATTCTACCATGAAATACTGAATTGGTAGCAATTTATGTAGTTGAAAGATTGTCACCCCAAAGAACTGGAAGGGACTTAAGGTCTCAGTGGTTGGCCCCCAATTGGATTAAGTTAGGGGCTCTATTGCTTTTGTCAGATCTAGATAGATACTACGAGTCCGTCCCATCAATACAACAATTATACAACTACAAAGTTGGCTCATCAATTGTACAATTATATAATGACAAAAACGTATGTTTCGTATTCAATGTCTTATCAACAGAGCAATTATACAACTACAAAATTTTCCCATCAGCGGAACAATTATACAACTACAAATATTTTGTATACAATGTCCCATCAACAGAACAATTATACAACTACCAAGATTTTATATTCAATGTCCCATCAACAAAACAATTTTACTAATGTTTGTTTCGTATTCAAATGTTTGAATCAATTGTAAATGGACTGAAATCCCAAAGACACTTCAATAGCAGCAATGGCAAGAGCTATGTATTTGGCCTCCGCACTAATTTTGGCCACCATGGGTTGCTTCTAAGGAGACCAAGAAAGCAAAAAACCACCAAACAAAATACAATAACCTATGGCAAATCAATGAGCGTCAAGTATTGCAGCGCCCCAAGTGTAGTGTGATATTGAGTGGCATCACTAAGAGGCGTGCCTTAATATTTTGAAAATTTGGAACCCATATCAACTTGAGTGGATAGAGATTTCACCTCAGCTAGATCAAGTCTTGTTAAAATATCTGAAATATATTTAAACTGAGGTAGATGAATACTTGTGGAAGTACTGATTATTTCAATACAAACTCAGGTAAAATACCTCCATCCGTCGGCGGGCAAAAGGCGCTGGTAGAACAAGAATACCCATCAGCGGAATGTCCGCCGACGGGTGCTACAACGTCTAGGAACGTGCGTCGGCGGACAACTCGGCCAACGTAGGAACCCGTCGCACGAACAAAACTTCTCGACCGACGACGGACCGAAACGTGTCGGCAGAATGATATCCTTTGACACGTAGAGGTGTGTTGGGGGAATCGATTTCCCCGACACACTAGGGGCGTCGGGGGAATGGATTCCCCCGGCATGTATTCCCCCGACGAGTGATAACGCGTCGGTGAAAGGATTCCCCCGATGTGTGATGCCGTGTTTTCTCGAATTGCTTACTGTAAACAGCCAGTGACAATGATGTCGTCAACATTGACGAGAATAAATATAATTGCCGAATAAGGACAAAGGTGTCGGCTTTGGACAACATGAAGCTGAACTCAATAAGATAAGAAGTGAGGCGAGTGTACCATGGCCGAGGTATTTTTTGAGGCCCTCAGGCTAGGGTACCATTAGGGAAAACTTTGCTGACATCAAATTGAGTTATTGACCAATTTGTACTCACTATAACTGCAAGAACCGTTTAACCTTTGGACTAAAAATTTCTAAATAGTCTTGTCCCTCTCTTTAATTGAAACTTTTAGCGAGCAATGGCTCCTTATGTTTGTCAATACTATCGTCCAACTTGATTTTAATGCGAAAAACTCATTTGTAGCCAATGATGCACCTCCCTTGTGTTAAAGAAACTACCACGTTTTTTAGCTTATAAAGCATTAAATTCAACTAGCATTACGTCGCGCCATTCCGAATGCTTTACTTAAGAGGTCGCTTCAACAAATGCAGACAAAAGAATGGGTGGATGTCTAGTGGAAGTATTGGCCTTTGGTTTAAGGCTGCCAGTTATTGACCTTGCTGTCGTTGGGTAGAGTGTGTAGCACAGTTTGGGTGAAGAGGTGCAAGAGGTGAGTCAGCCGTGTAGTTGGGTATGTCAGTTGGAGTAGAAGTTGGACAAGCTAGGCCGATTTGGTTAAACTGGGTTAGACGGAGTTGGACTATTGGTTGAACCGTAGTAGAATATTTACATCCATTCATGATTTTTGAGTCCCGCCCTTAGCAATTGTTGAGTTCCGCCCTTAGTAATTTTTGAGTTTTCCCTCTCTCCACTTCAACTGTGTAGACTGGGCCGGTATAAGATCAAACCAGACAAACTGGCCAGCTCAAACGGTTTTTGAGCAAATTCGGTTCTTCTGCCTAAAAACCAACCGGAATAACCACCGGTTTGGTCCAATTTTAAAAAACATTGCTTATAAGTACTGTAATCAGTCCAAGAAGAGGGTTTGGGTCCGGTACCTATGGGCACTGGCTCGTGTTTCACAAGTACCCTACCAACCTAACCCGGCCTCAAAAAACATGAGGATGGGGTAAAGCTTTCTTTCTTCTGGTTGGGGATGGGGTGGACCGTGGGGTAAAGAAAGCTCGTCAAATTTTGGTCAGGTTCGGGATTTGGTAAACCTAATTAGCGGTGGATGGAAAACCTGATAGTTTTCTTTAAAAAAAAATATTGGATAGTCGGGCTAAGTTGTTTTAGGGAGGAGGGTTCAGTAATAGGCGGGTTGGAGATGAAAGTCGAGGTAGGGGAAGGTTCAGGAATTGACGGTTTGGTTTTGGTTCGGGTTGTTAAGTTGTCTTGGACTCATCTTCCTGGTCTAGGTGAAGAACATGCTTCACTTGCCTCGTACAATTTCCAGTTTCCCCGCACTTTCAGGACAAATGCTCTTTGCATGAAGAGAAGTTTCTTGTCACCAAGGTCAGCATTCGCCAGGGAGAGAAAAGATATTAATACAGTACCCATATATGGTTGTGATTTTAATTCGCTAGTACTGATCTGTAAAAATCAGATATGGCAGAACCAGAAGGCAATGAGTCCACAGATATCAATCTCGTGGAGAAAACGACGTGCTTGCAAAACTCAGAGAAGGAGCAGGAGGGCCCTGAAGAAAGAAACGTTTCCCTTCCAAAACTTAGTATGTATATAGCTTCTTGTCCCTCCCATCCCATTCATATGTTTGATTATCAGTTCTCTGCTCTTGTTCTTCAGTTCTTGTTTTACATGAGCTCTGTTCTGGATAAATATAGTTGGCGTGGACGTGAAGAATTTTCATGGAACATGGAAGCGCCGGCACAAGGGCAAGAACGTCGTCATTTATCCCTGGGAGACTTACAAGGGTACTTACTCCTTTTTTGCTTCTCTTTGACTTCTTTACAAGTGCGTTATATAATTTGCTGTCTCCGTTCTGTGAGTACGTTTATTCTGCAGAAATGATAGCCCTTGGATTCGGCTTCTTTGTGTCTCTTGCCGTGGCTTTTTGGGTTCATCTCCTTTTCAGCTACTGCACTCTCCCTGTGAGTTTCTATCTCCTTAGTAGTGGTCAATTACTGTGTCACTTCGATCTCCTCGGAATTGTTAAGAGAACTTGATATGTTCTGTATTAATTGATTCGCTGCAGGGTTGGATACCGTCCCCACTATTGCCAATTTACGTACAAGAGAGTGATGAATCGGAGAATGGGAGCGGAAGCGACGGTCTCAATTTTGTGGGAAGGTAATTAAATTGTCACCTATCACCTTCTGCAATCATGCATGAGACTAGCAGAGGATACCCAGAAACTCCCCAACTTTCTGTAATTCCAGGATTGTCACCTCGTACGTGGAGACCTTCTTTAGAGAGTCCGAGGATTAATTTGCTTGTGACGGGGATCCATGGACTGTAGAGAAAAAAAATAAATGCTACCAGAGATAGATTAATTTGTATTGGTCGGTAAATACTCAAAGATGACCGGATTGTATTTGTGATTTGGTATTATATATTATACATAAATGTGTGTACTTTTTGGTTCTTATGGAATGCATTACGGCAACGAAGCAGGGAGGAAATACGAGTGAATCTAAAAGCACAAGAGACGAAGAAACTGTTAGTGTTCGATCCGTATAACACGAAGGGAAGATGTATATAATCTTCTCTTGATTAACATTCTCTGGCAAACAATTAATTCACTGAGAATGAAAACGGAAGAAGGGGATGTTTGGATCTAATTAAGCGGTGTAGTATAGAGAATTGGGGAGCTTGAAGGTTCTCTTTCCGGTGGGAAGGCCGAGGAGGGTGCTCCATTGATCGCCCACTACTCCCCAGATGCGATACCCACTCTTCATCAGCTTCTTCCTCTGCTCTGCCTTGAACTCTTGGGCTCCTTTCACTGCGTCTTCCAGACCCCTGTTCAGCCATGAAAAATTAAAGCCTCTGTGATGAAGAAATCAAATAACAGATCGATCAAGGGACGAAGAAACCACAAGAAAATTAATGAGTTTACCTCATTGTTAGACCCTTCCACCCGGTGTATCCAACCTTGACGAGGTTCTCAACCGTGGCCCCTCTCAAGCTCTCTCCTCGACAGGAGACGAGAAAGATCTTAAATCCTCTGTTCTTGATCTCATTGTAGAAGTCCAATGCGTGCACCACGGTGGGGGCATTCGACTCTTTCATCCATCCCTCCAATGCCGTCCTATTCAATTTATCTCCCCTGTTTTCACACTCACAACAGTCATGAGAAACAGAGAACAGAGAGGGAGAAGAAGACAGGAGGGAGGGATTTATTAATTACCCGAACTGGTGTTTCTTGTAGAAAGGAGTGGTGGACAAGAGGGTGTCATCAATGTCGAAAACCCAGGCATCTTTCCCATCTCCGCAGGGCTCAAAGCTGTCGCTGAGATAAAGCCTGCAGGCCTCGAACGCCCTCTCGACGTCCACTTTATATTGGGTCGAAGTCATGTACTTGCCAATGTAATCCACGCACTCCCCGGGAACGACCTCGAAGTCCCTGATATTGTTCATCTCCACGTTTACCCTCCAGCTCTCGCAGTAGTTCTTCAAACTATACCCCAAGTACTGCTTCTTTCCCCCGCCGCCCTGGTTCATGATGTTCCAGTCCGAAGCTTCTGAGGCGACGAAGATCAGGCAGAGTAGTAGTAGTGTGATTACAGAAGAAACCCATGTATTTCTTTCCATTTCTCAAATGGGAATGAAGCCTCTGATGTGATTTCGCTTCGATGGAGAAGGGATGAAATGGAGGAGATATTGATAATGGGGTTCTTTTATACTTAGTGCCTCACATGCACAGCAGTGGATCGCATTAAGGTATTGGGAGCTGGGGAGCTGGGTAGCTGGCAATGGATTGGAATCACATCAATATTTTATCTGTTGTTTCTCTCTTTCTCTTCTTCACAGCTTAGCACCGAATGGTACGAAATGGAAAAGAAACAGGGAAAAGAGGCAGGGGGGTCTAATTTCCTGTCACTGTAAAGAGAAACAGATTGAAATCATCGTGTTGAAGTAGGGTCATGGGCAGACTCTTTCCCCGACGATCACGGCTCCATTTTTTGCGTTTGATACTAATACAAAGTGACCTCATCATCCGGGTACTGGCATTAAGTTTTTGACTCATTCAATTTTTAGAGATCTCACATAAATTAAAGAGGAATGCTTGTTGTAACGAAGAGAGAGAGAGAGAGAGAGAGAGAGAGAGAGAGAGAGAGAGAGAGAGAGAGAGAGAGAGAGAGAGAGAGAGAGAGAGAGAGAGAGAGAGAGAGAGAGAGAGAGAGAGAGAGAGAGAGAGAGAGAGAGAGAGAGAGAGAGAGAGAGAGAGAGAGAGAGAGAGAGAGAGAGAGAGAGAGAGAGAGAGAGAGAGAGAGAGAGAGAGAGAAGGGAATAATTGGGGGAGGCAGCACGTTGTCCAGACTCTTGGTTTGCTGCAAAGGCCAAATATTCTTTTGACCTAAAAGAAACACCCTTTCTGCAAGCTTTACACTCTTTATCTCCCGTTTCAAGTTCACCCCTTTAGTCCCAGCCGGGGCCAAAGTCCCTAGCCAACCATTCAGTCCCCTTGGATCCATCTGATAGATTAAATTTGATCCATGAGGAAAAAAAATCCTAATTTGATTAAATTTCAATCCTCAAAATAATGATTTTGATTTTTAGTTTATTTTTTTCACATTATCATGATTCAAAGAAAACATACATTGATCAGTAACAGCTTCACTTGAAAAGATTTGGCCACAAAAGGCTTGGAGATGAGCTAAATTGATTTTTATTTCTTAACCCTTTTGAGCGACTCACTTTCCGATGGAGAGAAAATTGATGACCAAATTTTAAATAAATACTAGAACTCACCACTTTCCACCAAATTGGGCAGTTATTCTCCTATTTAAACCAATACCATTTTAAGCTCAATATTTATTTTATTTATTAAACCCAACAATTGAGGCACATGTGCCAAAAAAGAAGATAAATACACCAACATATTTCCACTTGGCCCATGTGACACCGTCAACTTAATGGTTTAATAATAAAACAAAATGTGCATAGTAAAAGGCCAAATCCTTTATTGGTCATACCATAAAATATTCGTTAAGCAAAAACGAATATGGATCATAGTGGTTGCACACCATTAATGCAATATAGTCCCTTATATCACATTATTTGTTCTGAATAATGCTAATTAACTATACCTCCAAGAGGTATCCGACATAGATGCCAATTGTGGCATCCTCGTCAGGTGCAAATTACTGGGTCTTAGGGTTAAGGATTTAGGATTTAAAGGTTTTACACAAAGGTTTCAAAGTTTAGAATTTTAGGGGTTTAGAAATAAACAGTTCCAAAAATATGTTGACCAAGGTTTTGACATGGATGCCAGTTGCGACATCCACATCAAGAAGTACGTCATAAGGTACTTGGTTGAGGTGTACCTAGCATTATTCATTAGTTCATCCATAACATGACCTGTAATGGGAAAGAAAACAACAATGTTCCAACAATATTATCTTAGTCTGAGATAAATCATCTTAATAATTGTATCATCATTCAAGCATATATCGTAAACAAGTAAGATATATAATATAAAAAAAATAGTTAAAAGAGCTCAAGTGTCTAATACATAAAGAATTAAAACTTTAAACATTATGTCAATAATGGGATCCAATAATACCCTCCTTTCAACATATTGACAAAAAAAGATCCATAATCGTTAGAATAATGCTAGCTGCACCTTAGGTGACGGTCGTTAATGATCATATGTGTAACAACTTAGAGAAGATTCAAATTCAGATTCAACTCTTATCTATTCTAGTAGGTTGTAACCTCCCCATCTCAAGCTCAAAGCGGTTACACCTTATCAACTTGTAATCTCATCTTCAACCTATCCTATCTTCAATCCTTACTCCTTATCTCTTCTCCTTAGTCTACTCCAAATTCAAACACATGTACAAACTATAAATACTTGTACACTGGATATAGTCAATAGTTGATCAATAAACTATAAATACTATAAATACTTGTCTCCTTAGTCTACTCCAAATCCTTACTCCTTTCTCTCTTCCTCTCTTTGTACTTGTGCACTTACATGGTATCAACCTCTCCTTTAGGATTCAAAATGACTGACGCTTCCCTTACTGCTCCTTCATTCACAACCTCTCTTTGTACTTGCGCACACAGACGAGGACGTTTGCATTATGGCGGTGGGAGCATGATACGGGGTGTGACATGCCTATGCACACATGCGCAATGTCTTTGGAGTACAGACTTGTGCAGGACGATACAACAAGGGCGGATGCACACATTCATGCGCATGGACAATCAACCGACCAACATGCGCATGCGGGGCCGCATGCACAAGCGCATCTAGCAAATCAAGACGTGCGCTTGGGGCTACATACGTACGCGCCTAAGAGCGGGGTTTTGATTTGGTAACCCCACTCATTCAACCACAAGGAAGCAGCCACACGCGGCTCAAGCACCGACGCGCATAGAGGCATCAAAATGCAAGTCAGACCACATGGTGCAACTTTGAGATGGAAGAGCATACCTACAGTGGGTCCAGCAGCATATGAAGACATGGCGGATGACATGGCAGCTGACATGGCACTTGCATGATATGGCGCATGAGGTGGCACTTGATTAGGATTGTGACATGGCATGCATGAGTTGGCAAAGTACATGGAGCATGTGCTTAATAGCTGGCACGAGTTAGTTGAGGTTTGAATTCAAATAAACTAATTCAAACTTGTTTGAATGAGTTAGCTAGAGAATAAGAGGTTTTGGTTAGATCTCCCCACATATGGGGCATGCGTACACTTTAAATAGTTGTATAGAAGAGCTTGTAATCACTCTTTTCAATAGAAGATATTTTCCTCCTAATCCCCAATTTGCTCTTACCTTGGAGATTTGAGGGTGTTCTAGCACTTAGAACAAAGCGACGCTGCCCTAATCTTGTTGGGGAGGTTGACTAGCAACTAGACGGACTTGGAGGGTTAGGCCGCACGCTACAAAAGACTAAGTTCAGGCTTTGGTCAATCCAGCGGCGTGACACCTAGCTTCCAACTCCTTTTGGATCCTAGTCAGCCTCCGAGGGAAGAATTGAGTTAATAAATCTTCATTCAAAGGTCTAAAGTGCCTTTAAAAGTAGTACACGAAAAGGCATATAGGGTTGAGGAAGAAAATCTCTCTATTGCTTAACTTGAATGAGTTCAAGCTTACACCACATGGCCTTATTTATAGGCCAAGGCTATATCCTTAGAACATGGGTTGACATTTGAATGGCTTAGTCAAATTCAAACGCTCAAGCACTTGTGCCACTTTATTTGGCACATGCTCCGTGTGCAACAACAAAGTCATGCTTGTCAACTCATGCACCTCATCATGTGCCACCTCATATAGGCTCCATGCCATCCACCACCTCAGCACAAACGTCGATCCCTTGTAGGTATGCACCTTACACTATTAGAAAAGGAGGTTTGGGTGACGGATCGACTCAGGCCCGTCACTGGGTAGCCCAATGGGCAATGGGCCAAGCCGACCTGTCACCAGTATTGACGGATCAGGCTGCGTTGTCGCCCTATACGTAGATTTTACGAGGCAATGGTATATCCGTCACCCATCAAATTAAACCCCCTTTCCCCATTTTCATTCCATGCTTTCACTCTCGAAACCCCTCCCTATCCTTCACTTGTTCCTTGACAAACTTCTCACGCCAGAGAGAGAAAGGTTGAAGGACGCTGGAGTTCAACATCGGGCCACACCCGAGATCCTTGAAAGTTTAACCTAATGTGAAGTTCGATTTGTCCTAACCTGAAGTTTATCGACGGCCACTGTAATCGAATGATTTTTCACTCTAGACATTCTCTATCTATACCTCTCTAAATATCTCTTTGTCACTCTCCCTCTCTATCTCCACCTGGGTCAATCACTCTTTAATTTTTTTCCCTTCTTTTCTTCTATTTCTTTTTCTCCTTTGAGGTAACGTTTTGGCTTCTGCTAGTGCCCTTTGATGTGGACGGAGTGAAAAGATGAATCTTTTTTTTACTAATTGACCTATTTTGGTAATTTTCTGTTCCTTTTATGTGGAATATTGGAATATTATCGAGCAAGCAACTTTGTTTTCTCTTTGCCACAAGTATTGAATTTGTTAAAAGGGAAAGGTAGTTATATATTTTATGCGTTGGATGATGGACTGATGCAGTTACAGTCTATGTTTCTCTCAATCTTTCTTTGTTGCTCTCGATTTGCCCTAACATTAAGTTGTTAATATTCTGAAAATGTAGTTTGGAGGTCCTAGTCACTCAACCTGAATAGAATGTTGTGTTTGTCGGGTTATCTAGTCTAGTTCCATTTTTTTAGCATAGTATATTTCTTTTTAAAGTTTATGACCTTTTTTTTTCCATCGTAATGTTAATTATACTATTGTTTTATGTTTACTTTTGAATTACTAAGTTCTTCATTTTTTGTATTTTTTAGAAATTTTAGTTTGTAGTGCCTAGAAGAATATGGATCTATGTACAATACCTATCACACTTTATTATTACTCATGACTTTGGCTATCTTCTTGGCAAACTGTCTAATTTTATGTTCAGGACATAGCTTTGATCTTCTCAATCCTGAGGCTATTTGATCCCGAGCCGTGCTTCTCCTTTATCTAAAAATTAAATAAATCAGATTATTAAACACATTTAATATTTCATTCTTTGGAGGTGGATTATAGTGCCCAGGAGTAAGTGCTGACATTTAAAAAGCTGGAGATGAAAGAAGTTGGTGATATCTGGACAGAAATTAGTAAATGGAAATCTGGACAGAGAAAGTTCATTGACCTGTCTGGTTGATTGACTCAGCTGTTGAATCACATGACAATCCATGTGCTCTGGCTTCAGAAAGATATAAGGGCAGACAACTTGATTTCTAGTTCAGCTCCATTAGGCTTTCCTTCCGTTCAGTTCTTTATACCTATTCCCAGTTTTTATAATGTGCTCTTTTTTAGCGAAGTATTTGTATCTTTTTCTATGAATTTGTAAATTTCTTGGGTTTTCTTCTCAAAGTTTAATTCTACCTTTTCTACAATTATGTTTTTCTTTATAGGCACGAAGCTCTATACTGATATTGTGGCAGCAGGCGGTTCATACAAACCACCTCCTTGTCAGACTTGAAGAAGCAGTGAGTATTGAAGTTGGTTTTGTACTATACTAATAAGATGAATGATACACAACCGCTTCTTTATCACCCTTGCATTAAAATCATTTTTACATCTTACAATGTGTTATATATTAGTTTTTGGGGGATAAATTGTTGACTTTTGTATTTGGTAACATGCTTTTTCTGGATGCATAACCGAGTCTATTTTCTTTTAATTTGACAAGCCTCATGTAGTTGAATGTCACTTCGTTGATCTTCTAAAATGTTATGGATCTGTCTTAGTTGTTGGCCTTGTCAAGTAGGTAAACTTGTTGAGATGAGATCAAATTTCTGATATAGTTTGTCATAATGTCAAAGAATAGAAGTAATTGATGTTTTTTTCATTAACTTGTTATACAAACAAAGAATGCAGATGTAGGTAAAGTGGAACTTTGTTGGCAAAATTCATACCATGCCCTTGTACCTCTACACTCATAAGTCCTAGCATTTGGCTCCCATCCGATCTCTCAACTGTGCGTTTCCTTATATTCTTTTTTCCCCTCCTTGCTCTCTCCCTCTCTCCACCCCTCTTACTCTCTCTCTCTCTCTCTCTCTCTCTCTCTCTCTCTCTCTCTCTCTCTCTCTCTCTCTCTCTCTCTCTCTCTCTCTCTCTCTCTCTCTCTCTCTCTCAGCTCTCTAGGTCTCTCTCTCACTAAGTAGGGCTTTGCTTACTAAGTGCTCATTATCCATTTTATGTTTTGTGTAGTCTATCGTTGACAAGTGTCGAGGAGATGGACTATCTCAATGACAAGAAATGGATGTATGAGTAAATAACCAAGCCTGCTCGGTGCCATCCTACTTTTGTGGATGGAATGAATTTCTTCATAGAGTTTGCAAGTGCCGATGAGATGGACTATCTCAATGACTAGAAATGGATGTACGAGTACCATCCTACTTTTGTAATGGAATGAATTTCTTTATAGAGTATGCTAGAAACCAAATGGGGTGCAAGGAAATGAGGTTATGTGGTGTCCATGTACCAAGTGTGAGAATAGAGAATTATTTGATTGCAATACAATCAAGTCCAACATTGAGATGGAGGGTTTTGCCCTACTTTACAAAAGCTGGTACTACCATGGGGAACAACCCGAGATTAGGAATGAAGACATTCCAATAGAGTTTGGTTATGGTGTAGATATGGGTGATGCTTTCATGCGAGTTGTTCACGAGAATAATATGGGACCCGAAGGCGATGCCCCAGAAATGCAAGGATTTGAAGAGTTATAAGCCAAGGCAAAGAAGCCACTACATGGGGGTTGTAAAATATATTTGAAGTTTTCATTCATGGTGCACTTATTCCAATTGAAACGTTTGAATAGGTGGATCGATTAGTCATTTTCAGATGTACTTGTCCTTAATAAAGATGCTCTTCCTTCTGGTAATTCACTTCCAAAGAGTTGGTACGAGTCAAAGAAAATGATGACATATTTAGGAATGGATTACAAGAAAATTCACACATGCCTGAATGACTATGTCCTATTCAGAAATGAATTCAATGAATTAGCTAAATGCGATATGGTGTCTCGAGATGATCTGACAAAAAAAAGGGGGACGAATTGGAGTAGTTGCAAGACAACAAAAGTCCTTAGACACTTTCCTCTGGTTCCTAGATTGCAGAGGTTGTTTATGTCAAGAAAGACCGCAAAAAATACGACATGGCATTGTTCAGTTGCTGTAACTGAAGCGGGGAAGATGATTCACCCTAGGGATTCTATTACTTGGAAACATTCTCGGAACATCTTCAGTTTTGATCCACAAAACGTTAGACTTGGTCTTCCGAGTGACGGTTTTAGTCCCTTCAAGGTTGGGAGTGGGTCAAGCCACAGTACCTGGCCAATAATCGTAACTATCTATAATTTGCCTCCTTGGTTGGCAATGAAACAAAGTTATTAACTTGCAACCATTAATCGATGAGTTGAAATTTTATGAGACGACGTGAAGGCATATGACACACAAACTAGGTCATTCTTTCAAATGCATGTAGCAGTTATGTGGACCATTTTAAACTTTCCTGTTTATAGAATGTTATCTGGTTGGAGTACTAAAGGCTATAAATCTTATTCTTAATGTCCTTTGAATAATTGTTCCAAATTTCTTTCCCACGGCACTGAAGTTTCCTACTAGCCGATCACCCATGGAGGTCTGATAAGAGGTCATTTGATGGGATAAAGGAGTTTGACGGTGCACCCCAACATCTAACAGGTGTGATAAATTAAAATTATGGTAAGTAATGACAATATTGTATTTAGAGAGGGAAAAATGATTGTAACCGAGACTCAACAACTGCCCAAAGGTTTGAGAACAACATTTTTTAACTTCCATTTGGGAGCATTAATGATCTGTCATAACTTTGATGTCATGAACATTGAGAAGAATATATGTGAAAGTCTATTGAAGACAATTTTGTCCAAAGACGGGAAGTCTAAAGACAAATATAAAGTTCAGGTTGGTTATGTAGAGTCTGCAAATACAGAAACCACTCCACCCAAAGTCTTTAAAGAAAGTTGTTGGTAAAGTAATCATTTCGCATGCCTCATACAATTTGACTAAACAAGAAAAAACAAGGCTTCTCCTTGTATTGAAAGATTTGAATCTCTCTTCGGGTTTCTCCTGAAACGTCTCCAGTCAAGTACAAGTCCAACCAAGGAAAATTATAGCCTCAAGAGTCATGACTATCACGTTCTCATGCAACATCTTCCACCCCTAGCCTTAAGGAAATCAATCTCAAAGCTTATTGTTAGAGTATTAAATGAATATTGTGTGTTTTGAGAGAAATGTTCTAAATCAGTAGATGTGAAAAAGATTGGGAAACTTGAGGTGGCCATCCCTTTCAACTTATGTAAGTTGGAGAGGATTTTCCCAATGGCGTTTTTTGACGTCATGATCCACTTGACACTTCATTTAGGAACAAATGGCAGATTGGCAGGGCCAGTCCAATACAAATGGATGGACCCAAATGAGCGTCATTTGTAGACAATTAAAAATTACATTTGTAATAAACATTGGTCAGAGGGATTTATTGCAGAGGATTACTTAATGGAAGAAATTACAACTTTCTATGAGCAGCATGTTGAGGAAATAGAGCCCAAGTTGAATAGGCCTCTTAGATATGTTATCAACAGATGAGGCATGCTAATTGCACTGATTTGTGTTATTCAACTGCCCAGAGAGTCACTAGTACTTGTTGTAACTATAAATGTAATAATGGTTTGCAACTGGTACGACAAGAAGGCAGGTATTGGTCATGTTACGGATAACCTTGGGTTCAAATTGTTGATAAATACATTATAGAGAAGCTACGAAGATGAACCCTTCATATTTCCATTTCAAGCACAACAAGTTTTCTATTCGAAGGATCTTATAGACCCATCTTGGAATGTAGCTTGTCATTGGAGACCTAGGGACAATTATGAAGTCCCACATTATTTCTAAGGGTAGACTGGAAGAAGATGAGCCCACTGTGTTGGCAAAAAACCCAAGGATTGGAGATGTGGCGGAGTTAAACCCTAAGGATAACATGTTGTGGGTCCATATAGAACTAGGTGCAGGTACAAGGGTTGATATTCCAAACCTAAACCATGAACATAATGTAGGGTTGCATGTAATATTAGTTTTAAATTCCTTTTTTCTTACATTTTATTATACATCTCTTTATCAGATTAACAAAAGTCCATTTTTTTATTTTGCAGGGTAATCATACCGCCCAAAAAGCCCCCTAAACCAACTTCTCCAGGCAGTTGTCCCTCTGAGCTATCTTTTCCATATACAGGTGTCAAAGAATCACCAGGTAAGTTCTTTGTTACTTGCATTTATATTGTTTTACTAGTTATAGTCAATGCATGTGTTTAATTTGCTTACACGGCCCGTGATAGACATTCGAATCATTTACCCCTCTTATACATATGAAGAGAGTGAGGCCTCGGGTACCATTTTCATTTATAATTTGCTTGAGCATCATATCAAAAGTTGTTTTAAAATTTTATTATGTTCTTATGTTTGGTTTGATAGGTCTGTCAGGTCACGCCTCCCAAGAGGGGTTGGTGCTGATCCCAATGGAAGAGGATGTAGATGACACACGACCACCCAAGGAGACACAACATCATGATGAAGATGAGACACCACGCACGAGGAGACACAATCTCATTGTCTAATTTCATGGGAACATATGCTCGTTTAGAGCAGTATTCCCCCCTACTCAAGCAGTTGCGCGAATTTCCAAAGGATGAATACGGCTGGTGGTTTGAACATATTAATATAAGTCATTGACCCAAATTATTTATTCAATTACTTTATTATAGTGAGATGCACTAATTCCTACTAATTCCTGTAGGTTTATTTTTCAAAAAATATACAAATTCATCGGTCAACCTCTCACCACTCCTATCGCAATGAACACAATCAAGCCCATCCTACAGAAAAAATTTTGAGAGCATCGGGCTTCTTGGAAGAAGGAACACTATGATGGGAAGACACCAACACAACTTCTCAAGAATCCATTGAAGAGTATCAATGAGGACAAATGGAAACTTTTTGTGAAGTATAAGAAAGAAAGTATTAAAGCCAATTGGTAGATGTTGAAGTCTACGCGCCCTAGGGACGAAGATTCTCGGGCGTTTTTGCTAGGAAGAGGTACTTCTTTTAAAAGTTTAATTTTTCTTTCTTTTCCAATTATGAAGTTCGTACATAACTCGTATCTTGCATTGTATTTCATACCAGCGAAAAGTGCAAGGACTCAATTTCGTCTTTGTGGATGCTTATGTCAAGACACTCAAGAGGGCAGAAGGAACATTCCTGATGAAAAGGCGGTGGCATTATGTGTATGTTTCCAAATTCATGATGGGTACTACTAATATAAAATATGCATTCATAATATAATTTGTTTTAACATGTAGAACAAGGTCACCATGCGTGCTGCTGAAAAACTTGTTGACACTTCCGCCGACCCCACACTACTGATACCCACCATGGAGGTTAAGAGAGAGGGATTGGATTTGGTTCGCCCCTAAGAAGGGTTGATGGGGCCGTCTACCTCCAACAACACAGTTGAAGTTACCACAATTATGGCAGAGTTGCGGGAGACACATGAGAAAAGGAATGCATTAAAGAAGGAAAGAAATACATTCATTGAGGAAGGGAATACATTCACGGAGGAAATGAATACATTTAGGGCCGAGGTGGAAGATGCACGACTGTTAGACTTTAGGTCTAATAAATCACATTAATCATCATAAAATTAGATATATAATTTCCATAAAATCACTTTATCAAAAAGAATCTATAGATATGATCGAATTGAAATAAGAAAGATAACGAGAGTGTACCTTTCATCTTTGAAATATTAATTGAGTTGAAGTTCACAAGAAAACCATTCAGAATATGTTTTACAATTAATGAGTTTACTTCCCTTCAGCCAGACTCGGTGTGCATAAGTCGTAGCATCACTTGTAAGACTTTGGAGGATTTATAAATTCCAAAGCCTCTCTTCTACCTATGACCATGAGGTCTAGCTCGTACCTTCCCCTTGCGCCTGCATGAAGGTGTTCACAATAAGGCAACCTCTTAGACACGCAGCTGCGCACTAGTGTGCATGTTTGTCTCTGCTGTCATTTACTACCAAGGCCCCCCACCCCACACACTTAAGCTTGTTTGGTGCGTGCATGGTCCTTTGTGCCACGGCACTTGTCTATCACTCTCTTTTGTTTTATGTGCCTTTGATAATTATTTTAACTATTAATTATAAATTTCGGAATTATTCCTGCCACGACATCTTAAATGCCACCTAACTAAGACATGGTTCTCTCAGCCACACAAAACATTATGTAGAAAATATTTGTCAAAATGCATTGCATCATGAAGTACACTAACTCTAATTTGATTTCGGCTCATTATCGTAAAATCCTAACTATCAAGAAGTTGTTCCTTCAAATAAGGATCTACCTTATGCTGGGACAGAGCATCCTCGTACAAACAATTTGAGCCATTTGGTGTCCTAGGTAACAACGTCATTGAGATCACAACTTTATTCAAAAGAGCTTAAATTCTTTGTTTTGATGGGGGAAAAACCCTCTATAACTCCTCTAAGTCATTGTATTTGCTTCTTTTGATTTTTAACATCTTGACAAAGGGTTGTGTCAATGTCTAGACTTACTATGTCAATGTCTAGACTTACTATGTCAATGTCTAGTCTTACTATTAACCTTCAAATTTTCTAAGTTAAACATCAAGGTCTACTGCTAATTTGATTTTAGTATTATACAATGCTTGAATATGTTATAAAGATTTGTCAATTAATTGTCAATAGTAAAGTTTAACTAGAGTATCCCACGCATCTGTGGCAAAATTGAGATCCCATATTTTGTTAGAAAAACTCGTCACACTATCGATCTCCAGTCATTAGCAAAAAGTATATTTCTTTTGCTTAGGGTCAATGGGAATAGGGACGATGGCTATGTTGATGTATGACTTTACGTCTTTGGAGTTTAAAAACATCTAATCAATGAAACCATGAGAAGTAGTAGGAGACGCCTTGTGAACAGAACCTAAATTAACCTTCATTAAGCTCGTAATTATATTATTTTAAAAATATATATTTGAAATAAAAGTATTTGACACAATAAATACTAAAATAAATACCATGGAGCTATGGAGAATAAAGGAAAAACAGAAGATGGTATATGCAAGGACTTCAATGGGGTAAAAGGAACATGAAACTTAGGTTTGAAATAAATGATCCGCAAGTAATTTAGTGTCCTTAAGTAATATTTTTTTACCACTTTAACGTTAAATAAAATTCAAAATCACATACATAGTTGAAAAATCTAGTGTACGGGCCCCACCACTATGTACTCTTCTGTGCTCCCGCTCCGTACCCCTAGCATTAGACAAAAGATTAACTAAATAGGGGCACATAAATATCAGGGGTAAACAATTCTAGTGAAACTTCAAAAAAAGTATACTAAATTGAAAAACTAGCTTGGAGCATCAAAGTAATCGTTCAAAAGGATTCGAGTAGAAATTATAAAAATTCGAGCACTTGTACCTAAAAGAGTTAGAAGGCTCTAAAATCTAAATTTTGATCAAAATTAGGGGAGCGACAGTCTTAAAGCACAAAAAAAAAAAATTAAATCCAAATTCATGCTGGAAAGAAGAATTCTGGGAGATGATAAGTTGATGTGTTGGTGCTTCTCTCTTCTATAGAAAAAAAAACCCTCTAATACCTTTTAGGTCTAGGGGTTTAAATAATCAAAGCCCAATGTGTCAGACTGTTAGATAGTGTATTAGGTTCTAGTAGGCACCTAATAAGCTAATGTATAAAATATATAAACATAAACCTCTAAACCCTAAAACCCTAAAACCCTAAACCATGTAAGTTAAAGTATGTTAAACAAAACATATTGTTGAAATATATTTTGTTGTTGAAAATTTACGTCATAATATGTGATTATCAATCAACTCTTTTGACTTGCTTTTGAGTGTAATTTTTGCTAATTCACTTGAAAATAATTCACTTTGTTTGTTAATGGCTCTATGTGGCCCAATTTGAGTGGCTTCATACCCATCAGGAGGTCTAATTAGGTAAACGAGTCAAAAATATATAGGAATAACTTGATTAAGGGGCGGACTAGGGTGGGAGTCACCATCCTATAAATTACAATAAATCAAAATTCAACAAATGAGACAGAGTGCCCTTATTTGCGCTAGGACAAACCAACAAATAAATGAATCCTAGACTTACAACTTATTACAAAAATACCCTTCACTGATTAAAATAATATGTTATCAGTTGTCATCATCGGACCGGGTCATGTGAAGGGGTTGGACTTGCCTCTTCTATTTCTGGGTACACTAAGTCCAGGTTTTTATTTGTTTATGTGCATTTGAGACACTTACGTGGAAGACTTGTACGAACAGCAAAGAAGTACATGTTTCTTTTCTTTATGGAAAATAGAGCACATTTATTAGTACTAGTGTGATCTAATAATAACTGTACGACAAATGGCAGCATATATTTCCCAGAACAGAGACTGGTCAATAATAATAATAATAATAGAAGAAAAAAAAGGCAAACACTTCGATCGAGCTCGTTGTATCCTTCTAATATGACTCGTGATCAGGGAGGAATAGTGAAAATCCCCGTTTTCGTTACTCTCTTCTCCATTTTTTCCGGTCCGGTGAAAGTTCCGGCGAGGGACGTACGACCGCCACGGAGCTGTCAGTCCTCACGGGTCCAAATCCAATCAACCTCAGATGCGCGAGTCACCAATCACCATTTTCTCAACATCTCAAGATAAATTGACCGCACGTTCGGCAAAAGCGCCGCCGGAGAAGTCAGAAATTTCAATATTCGTCCTCGGTTTTCTACTTTCACTATCTCGCATGCCAAGTGACTAAAGTCCACTTCTGTGGAAAGAATCGGAACATAAAAGTATTCCAGAAAGACAATGGAGAGCTTCTCACTTCTGGGCTCATCGGCCGCCGCCACGAGACGGGTAAGTAAGTGCCTTCTCATTTCCGTCTTCGAAATTCGAATTAGGATTTAAATTCATAACGCCTAGTTTTCTCGATTTCATATTATACAGAAGACTCCTTTCTGCTTTGGATCTACACTGGTATACAGTTCTACTAACACACGTTGTCCTCCGAAGGAGAGAGAGTCGTGAAGTGATAAGCTTTCTGAAGATTTTCGAACGGTGGGTCTAATCGGAGATCCAAATCGAAGTTCGAATGACAATAAAAAAAAAAGGATTTACCTTAACGAGGTTCCAATCGAGGTTGCAGCCGAAGAAACGAACTGAACAGGGAACTAAAAAACAAAAAAGAAGTTTTTTTTTTTTTAGCGAGAGCAGCGCGTGTGGTAGCGTTTTTATCGTAGCAGCGCGAATAACCCGAATTTCGCGGGGAGAGAACGTCTCCGAGTGGAGTGGGGGTGGTGGGGCCCACGTACTTTTTATTACCCTCTGTCCTCGTGCAATGCAGTATAACACGCCCCTTCTTATCAGGCGGCAATCAGCCCTCTCCGTTGCTTGCGTCGTCGCTGCGACGGAATTCCGAACTCCCCCTCCCACTCCTGTCGGAATATTTCGTTGTATTCGTCATCTACCTCTCGCGAGTCGCAGCGGGGAAGCCCCTAATTTTGAATCGTAAATCCTTTACCTTGCTCCTGTTTCTGCGATTTCGCCCCAGCTCTCGGTAAGTTTCTACAGTATATTCGCCTTTGATGCGCTACTCTCTTTTTTTGACCTTTTTTCCGTTCTCTTTTTCAAAATATCCTGAAAATCGTTTCATCGATGTTTCTTCTTTGATTTAATCGGGATGCCCCTTCGTATTATTACCACTTCTTTTCTGTTCCTCTTTTTTTTTTTTTTTTTAAAAAAAAAAGAAAAATTTGTTTGGCTTTTGGATTTTTTTTTTTTAATTTGGCGTATTCTCGGTTCTGTGATTTGTTACGTTGGTCTTGATGGATAACAGTTGAAGATACTCGATTTTGTTACTGGAAGAATTTTGATGTTTATCCTTTTGTTGCCTTATTAAGTTTCTTCCTTCGATAGGATGCTTTGTGTGTTTAATGTTGCGGTTCGCTTTTTGGTTAATCTTTTGCTTGGTGTTACCTTGTTGGTAGAATTCTTATTATATAAGCGTTAGAAAAGTATGAGGCGCTGTTTGTGATCTCAAACAGTCAATTCAGGATCGATATCTGATTAGCAGTTATTTTATTCGGCTGTTCGTATTGCTTCAAAGCTTTTCTTTTGTTTTTTTAAGGGGCTTCTCGAAGATCGTTCGTTCTCCTCCTATGTGTTCATGGGTTTTCAGAAAGTGGTGACAGTTGACAATTTCTTCCGTCTCAGTAATCCAGAAATGGAATTCCAGAATTTGTTTTCGAAATGGTACTTTTGGGTGTTGTTCCGTCATCTTGTGCTGTTAAAGCTAGTTTTGAACATTTAATATTCAAAATTTAAATCCGTAATGGCCTGCTGTTGTGCTGTTGTGGTTTTTAGATTTGTAATTGTTCGTTCACCCTGTTTTAACTTCCTTGCAGAACAAACTTTTTCTCTTTTGTTTTTCCGTCCATCGATTTTATATGCATGTGTCTAAATCTTCTGCAGATAATAATTGACTGGGGCGAAGCTCGTTTTGCCAGATTCCATGTTGTTTGGGTACTTGGTTCCATGCGGAGGTTGATTCAATATATGGAAAAATATGGAAGCGCGCTCAGCTTTATCAATGCATAGGTCAGAAATGAAACAGCTTTCTCAAGTAGGAGTCTCTGGAGTCATGTCATCATCATTTCCAGTTCTGCCAGCTTCCCTTGAACAAAAGTACCCCAAGTTACCAGATTCTCAACAAGTTTCGATAGAAAGAGAATTAAGAACCATGACACCCAATCCAACTCCGTTAATCTCAAACAGTTCAGTTGCCGGGCACTTGTTTTCAACAGTTTCAGGAATCTCATCAGATCTTCAGTTCTCTCCCATTGTTCACAATGATAGGTCTCAGAGTGTCCCTTTTGTTTCTCACTCATCAAATAGTGGAGAATCTTTGCCTTCGACAGGTTCCTCTCAAATAGCTCTGTATCAACCCGCCACATGTGGTAGCTTTCCTAAAGAACCAAATGATTGGTCTGCAGATACAATGCAGAGCTTCCTTGAATTTCCTGAGAATCCAATCTCTTTCCAGCAAAATCCAATTCAAAGTAGTGGGATCACACCTGGTGACCCTATAAAAAGAAACACTTGGCAGGATTTGGAAGATCAGCTAATTGGCGATGATGATAACTGGTGTGACTTTCTTGCAGATACAAGTGCTACCATTTCAGAACCAACAGTAAGTGACAAACTGTCCTTGCAGATCACAATTATTTTTGTATTTGTAGTCCCAGGAAATGAGCAGACTGCGTCCAAGCATGCGTAGTTCTTGGATCTATGCATGACTCCTGTATTGGCAAGCTGGAGCTGCCATTTGTTTATATCTGTGTTCATAGGGTAAAAAGTTTTCATCCCTTGGACAAAGTGTTCTCATTGAATAACAGCTTCTTCTTTCAATTATGAAAGATACACTACTAATTGGTCATTGATCTTGGAAAAGTCGGTTTGTCCAGATGACTTTGAATCCATCTTGGGTCTTTTTTTGGGCCTGGTCTGTTGTGGGGTACATAAGCTACTCTATTTGCTGTGCAAACAGCTAAACCTCTCTAATGACTGGGGGCGTCCTTGAATGGCCCTTTGGTTCAGAATCTCGCTCGCTGAACTGTCATTAGTATCTGAATTATCGCAGTTATTTCTCTTAGCTACCTACCTGGAGGTCATCAGCAACTTATGACTTTTTTATTCATTGCTGAAACATGGTTGGGATCTTTTAAATTGTAGTGTCTAAGTATTCTGGCAAATGTAACACTGATAATTTAGGTACTCTCTGGGGAATTTAAACAATAGGGAACTCTCTTACCATGTAGGATCGTGCTTTCCTCTTTATTTCCTTCCTCAAAACTTGATATTAATTCTTTTTATTTGTATGCAGGCTTCAGAGCAAGGACCAAAGCCATCTGTTGATTTCTCCTCAAACATGCAACAAACTAATCAGCCTGTCTCAGTTAGTTCTAGTTCCCTATTAAATACATCGCCGTTAGTGAACAGTGGCCCAACCAAGCCTCGTATGAGATGGACCCCAGAACTACACGAACGCTTTGTAGAAGCTGTGAATCAGCTTGGTGGCAGTGAAAGTGAGTGACTTTCTCCTATGTTATCTGTATAAATGTTTTCTTGTTCTTCCATGAGATATTGTTTGCTCATTCTTTTAGAAATTTCCGGTTAACAGGAGCTACTCCTAAAGGCGTGTTGAAGCATATGAAAGTTGATGGATTAACTATTTATCATGTGAAGAGCCACTTGCAGGTACATGCGAATGTTTAATTGTATTTTTGGTGTTGTTTAAAGAATTGTTCCTTATTTTAATAATCTCATTTGTCATCTGGGTTGTAGAAATATAGGACTGCCAGGTACAGACCAGACTCCACTGAAGGTAAGTAGCTTTTTCGGTATTTGGTAATATGTGGCAGTCCTCTTAAGAACTAGTTTTGGTTAAATTATCTCCTCACTTTGCAGGGGCTTCGGAGAGGAAGATGAATACCCTGGATAACATGTCATCACTGGATCTTAAAACGTAAGTCAGACGTTGTCAATATTTAATGCATTTTATGCTTCTTGTCAGATTTAAACTTTCTAGTGCAAAAGCAGTTGTCCTTCTGCTGTATTTGACCTTACTGTAAGGGACTGATTTTGCATGCTTTCTGAGTTCGACTCATGGTTTGCTTTTCAACATTCATAAAGTACACCTCATGCTCTTTATATTCTCTCGTAGACACCATAATTTCAGTAAAATAGATTGTGCTGGTAGTGGTCGGTTTTCTTGACTCTTCCGCTGCTTTATTTATCAGAGGCATGGAGATTACTGAAGCATTGCGGCTCCAAATGGAAGTTCAGAAACGGTTACATGAACAACTAGAGGCAAGAGCCTTATTGCAGCTCCGAAAATTCTATAATTTCTTCTTTGTTATGCTTAGCTGGTTGCAGGGAAGCCTCGTATGAGATTACCGTCCATTGATATGTTTTTATCATGTCTCTCCATGTGTTTTTTTAGAAGATATATATCTTTAATATCTCTGATCCTTAAATAGTTAAACTTTTCACAAAAAAAAAATAAATAAATAAATCCCGTGTATTGGTTTTGCTTGCATGCATAATCCCGTTTATGTGGGTCTGAGCAGATACAAAGAAACCTGCAACTGCGAATAGAAGAGCAAGGAAGGTATCTCCAAATGATGTTTGAGAAGCAGTGCAAGCCTGGTGTGGATAAGCTTAAAGATTCATCAACTAAGGATGACCCTGCTGCACAATCATCTGAGATAACCAGTTCTGGAGCCAAGGTGGGAGGCTCGGAGAAGGTCCAAGGTGAGAGTGAGAACAACCAGAATGGTGAAAAAATCCCAGACCACAGTTCCCAACAGGTGGTGGGTACCAAGCAGAAGATGACAACAAAAGAATCTTCTGATACTACCGTAGTTGAGATCATTGTCCCAGCTGCTAAGCGGAGTAAAGTGGATGAGGTTCCAGTTGACTCAGAACAAAATAAAGAACTCTTATCGTAAGGGTCAATCACCTAAGCGGGAATAGTTATCATGAACCCACGGTCGGAGGAGACTAACCAACCGGGCCATTTCAAACCTCGTAGGGTTTTAGTAAAATAATGAGGTATCTGCTACCAACTTTACTGTCCTATTGTTCCTTTTGGTACTTTATTAGATTCCAAATTGTGAAAAAGAGGTTTATGTTGGTGTTTGTCATTGTCATCTCTTACCGCAATGGTGTTAAGAATGTATGCGATTTTCCCAGATGATTCGATTTTATCATCATACCTTGTAATAGGAATTTGGTTGAGATGCTCTCCCACCTTATTGCCAACAAAACAAATTTTGGCGTATTGAAATGGGGGCTTTGCAGTCATGGTCACTGAGTTATTTATGTGCATGAATGAAGTTTAAGAGTTGAGATTAAGCAAACTACACATCAATTTATGTTGGTCCAAATTATCCGCCTGAAGAATCTGATTTTGGTCTGGCGAACGCCAATAAATGCTGTCAAATATCTGAAACGTCAGTATGGTGCATCATTTCTCAAACTACTAGTGTCAATGTTAAAAGAATGGGTTCGCTTTATTTGGGTTGAAGAGGGAAGAGTGGAAAAGAATTTTGAGTGTGGGAGAATGGATTAGAAGCAATGACCAACATTTTTATGATTAAACATTGATTCAACCCATTTCTTCATTTTAAGTTGCTTATATGCAAAATTTTACGTATTTAAATTTCATGATGGCATCCACTTTGGTTCAACTACTAGTCTAATGTCATCTGACCAGGTCTGGTTTGGTTTTCTATACATTGGGTATTATAGTGTTCTTAACATGATTACTTATTTAATGTTAATTATAATAATTTTTCTGAAAATATCACATCTAAATATTTAAATTTTCTAATTTTTGCGTCTTTTGACCTCCTTCCCAATATTGGGTCGACTGATTTAACCGGCATTTGATGACGAGGCATCTTCTCCCCTAAGATAAGTCTTCTAGCAAGCATAGTAGGCAACATTTAATTGTACTTATCGATCGAGAAAACACTAATACAAAAATCACTGGAGTTGCATTTTTCTAGTTCAACTCGGGATGTTACCCATTTTTCCTCGTGAAAAGGGGTAATAAACAGATAAATTACAAACTAAATATAAAATTTATCAAAAATTCAAAAAACCCTAAAAAAAGAAAATTTAAGAAAAATTAATTTTAAAATGATATCAAAAGAAATACGGTAAAATAGTAGATATAACACTTTTTTTTCTAAGTGGAACACTTGCAAACTTTAATTATGATATATAATCTATGAGACTATGAGTCAATAATTACAAAAAAAATAAGAAAAATTTAAAAATTATATCCAAATTTTCAACTAATAAAATTTATGATAACTGATAATATGTTTTTGGAAATATAATAAGGTTATACATTTGAAAAATTAAAAATTTATGTTAAACCTAATTAAATATATAAATTTACCATATTCCTCTTCCTTAACAATATACGGGTCAAATAGGTTTGGAAGAACTATTTCCATTTCCGTTCTGGTTATTAACGGTAAACAAAAATTAATATTTTATTTTCATTTAATTCTATTTAATAATCAGTTGGATGATAGAGCGGGCTCTCGTTTTCATCTTTAAGTTCAACAAGTAGTCAACCCAGTCTAATTGGGTAAAACCAAGACCTTTTGTTAGTAAAATATTGCATGTTTATATCTAGAGTGGTGTATTGATATTATTTTTCTGATACTTAGGTCGTGGACTAAATTTGTTGAAGTATTGAACTGATTTAACTTGGATTGAATATTTATAACAATGATTATAATTTATACATATAATTATATTTTAAAATTAAAATAACTATTAATAAATGATGAAGTATGAATGGATAAAAACTTAAAAACATAAAGTTATCGGCATCAATATTGTAAGGAATGTTAATCCACATAATTCACCCCGGCTTGCTCGTAAAGTTGTTCGGTAAATGGATAAATTTACCGCGCTACTAACTGACTTCAGCATGGCGCCAGAAAAAAGAAAAGTGAAAGCTTTTCGGATTTGATCTCAAAATCTTGCACGAAATATTGCATTTATGCCTGTCGATTAGGTTCTGGCTCTGACTCTGAGAGTCTCAATCCGAGACGCGTTTCTCAATTTTCTCCTTCAAATTTATAGTATTCAGAGGGTTTGAACTTGCCTCCTCACTCCACAGAAGGCGAACTTCGGCACAGAATTTTGGAGTCCTGAATTTGGCGAATACATGAAAATTTAGATAAGCAATCTTTAGTTTTGACACCTTCTGCAGAGATAGTGAGGAAACCCTGCTCAAAATCGATACGAAGTAGTTAAATTCCTACCGGTTGAGGACTTGTTGATTCGGAAAAAGCAGGGGGCTCGATGTTGTTTCAGGTGGGGGGTCAAGGTGCTCGGCCGACTTTTTTTGAGATGGCCGCTGCTCAGCAGCTACCGGGGAGCCTCAGGGCTGCTCTAACTTACTCCATCGGTGTAAGTATCACTTTCTCGGTCCCTTATCTAGGCGCCAAATTCGCAGTGGATGGTGATTCTTTTAATTTTTCTCCTGCTTTTATCTCTGCCGAACTGAGTACGTATGCCTGTTTGGACCTGCTGAATCCTTTAGCTAAAACTGCAGTAGTGGTGCAAATCCTGAACACTCTACTACCGCTTTCCCACATAGAATTCAGTGGAACTTTAACGCTATGATGCTTAAGACCCTCGCTCGTGGCTAACTGTAGAATGAAAGGTTTGGTAGTGAATTTGATGAGTATGTAAATTTTGTTTTGGGAAACATATGTGCTATGTTGAGGTGCCACCTGGGAAAAAAGATGGTAGGCCTTCGACCAAAGGACTTCTGAAGTTTGATAGAAGCTACTTTTTATTTCTTGCTTCTGCATACAAATGTTTCTATTCCTTATTATGGCCACAATAAGCCTCAACAGTTGTGCTTAATCATACTTCATTTGTGTTGGTGGAAAAGAAAGCTGATGCTCAAGGAGGTTAATCTCTCCTTGCCAAATAGAAGACTGGATGAAAGGAGCATATTCCTACTTCGATCTTAAAAAGGCATATGTACATAAGAGTTACGGTGCACCTATTGGAAGGGTCCATTTTGCTATACTACTGTTATTATCATGATATTTGTCGAATCTTTTTTTTTTTTTTTCATTGTCCGACTCTTCTCATACCAACACACATGTTTTGGTCTCTGCTATTAAGGTTGCTATTGAACGATTATGCAGGTGCTGGCACTCAGAAGGCCATTTCTTCATAAGGTGTTAGATTATGATGATGAGTTCTTTGCCTTGTTGATGATGGTTCTTGAAACTCACAGCTTGCGAACTACAGGTGCTTATATTTTCAGGTCTTCTTTTTTTTGTAATTTATATTTTTCATTGTTTACTTTTCACAGGTAATCGAAGGAAGAAGAGGGATAACAAGAGAGTGAATACTTCACAAACAAAATGATCTTTGTTATTGATGATTCAATTACTGTTAACACAAGTATTTATACGGAGTTTACAAGAGTTTGAATTTGAAAGACAAGTAAAAAAAGATAAAGAATAGAGGATAAGAATACAAGGAGATAAAAGCAAAGATGAGATTACAAGATAAGAGCTAGCAAAGATGAGATTACAAGATAAGAGCTAAGTAGTGATAAGGTTGTTGAGATAAGATGAGAATAGCCAGGTTGAGATAAGATAAGAACAAGCATCTATACACGTGCTCTAACACTTCTTCTTCTTTTTGGTTTTTTGTTCTTTTTTTGGTTTTGGAGAAAATGAGATTGGAATGACATTAAGATTCAAGACCTATACAAGTGCTGAGCAGACAAATTACAAACGAAGAAGAGAGGCCTTGAACCACAGAAATGGAAGCAGGAGATAAAATACCTATAAAGAAAAAAAATAACGGCAAATAAACAAGAAGAGATTTGGAATTTATCCAGCAATGACGTACCAAGACGTTGTTGGGGTGAACCTGATTTAGAAAGTGAATATGCAACATTGTTTCCCTATCTAGGAGCATGATTCCAAGTGATGTTAAGGCAAACAACATTATTCTTAATTTTGTCTGCAAAGAGCAGGAGTTGACCAGGGAGTTGGAGGAAAGGGGATATATCCTTGTGGCACAGCTGATAGTGAAATGGGATAAACCAACAAGGGCGAAGGATTGAAGAATGTTATCTCTCGAGCCAAAAAAAAGTCCCTCATTTAGTTTTTCAGTGTGTGTGTGTTTGTGTGTGTGTGTGTGTGGATAATGCCTCCAACCCAAAAAGAAAAAAATCTGGTTACCTCTACGGCTGTTGTTAAGGTTTAGTTTCAGACCACTACTAATAGAGGTGTCCACTTTGTAAAAAGGGTTATATGGTGCTCATCATAATAAATAATGGACCGAAGAAGGTGCCTAATTTCTTTCCATAAGCCTCAACAACAAATCCTTGCAAAAAGAGGAGCCAACGTTTGCAAGAAGCCTATTTGTGGTTGGATTGCTTCAAAAGTTGCGCAAGGAGGGAAGGTAGTGGATTGGACTTTGTCCAAATGGTCATGTGGGGAGAGTTCCTTATGTGATGTCTTGGGTTCATGGTTCATCAGATAGTCCTAAAATGGAAAGTTTACTGCTGCAATTTTCTCTTTGAAGCTTGTGTGGTTAGAAGTGTGAACTAACTTCCTGGTTGATGCCTGTAGCACTTAAATAGCAACATGAGGTTTTAGTTAAAAGGTTTAGAAAGACTTGTTTATAAAGTGTCTTGTTTGAGTTTGGGTCTTTCTCTCTAAACTATTGAAGAACGATATAGATACGTTATATGAAGGTAAACTTCTAGAATATCTAAAAGAATACCGTAAACCATAAAGATTTACATTAGTAGGATTCTATTTTAAATTTCAAAAAATAATGTGCTCCTATTTTCTAGATCTACTAAGATATAACATAATTAGTATATAAGACAATCTGGATCAGAGACAATGATGAAATACGGTGTCCTTCAACAGTAACTCTGTATGCAAAATCAGCCTACAACTCGCAACCCAATTCATATCCTAGCAGCGGTAAATATGGTTTGAAATGTGTTTCAGTGTTGCACTAGTTTCTTTCTGTAAGCATACCATTTGAGCTATACATTCATTTTCTTCAATATAAGTAATTATGAATCTTGTTTCAGATGCTTCATTTTCTGAATCACTCTATGGCTTGCGAAGGAGATCAATAAAGATTAGTCTTAGTAAATATGTTCCTCAAAATAAGGCAGGTGATCAGATTCGTAGTTCTGGATTGGAGAAGCACCAAAAAATTCTGTCAGTTGTTTTCCTGGTATGAATTTCTTTCCTTTTATAATTTTCTCTGGATTTATTTGTCATGGAGGTTGAATTCATTTCCAAAATTTAATTATGCATACTTCTGCTTTCACTAGAAATTTGTAGTTCCAAAATTTTATAATCATCAAAGCCAATTTCCGGATTTAAGATACTCTATATTTCTTTACACATTACCATTATCCCTCCTGGGAAGTCCTCGTGTTGCACCCTCTTTAACTTTCAAAAAAAAACATTACCATTATCAAAATAGAACTCCCATAGTTGAAGAATCACTGTGCTCCTATAGTTATGACTATTATTTTGCTAGTTTTAATGTGTTTATTTCTTTCTTTCATTAACACTTACTCCTTTGCTTGATGACCTAAACAATTGAAATGATTGGTATAGACAGTGATGGCAGTGGTCGTTTGTAGGTCATTTTGCCATACTTCAAGTCAAAATTGCAGTCAATTTACAATAAAGAAAGGGAGGCAATGCTGCAAGCAAGTCTTTGGGGTCATGAAGATCCAACATATGATAACACTGACTTTTTGACAGGAGAAGATTCTAATTTGCCCAATGAAGCACATGACTCTGGGTTTTCCCGTTTGGCACGCTTTAAAAGGAGAATCCAGAAAGCCATAGGTACTTGCTACCCAATGTTGCATGCAACTAATGAAGGTAAGATTCTGCTTGGGGTGATTACTGATACCTGTTGTGCATGGTCAGAGCTTATTCTTTTCAACTTATAATGTAAACTGGTTGTATGTTTTACCTTAAAAGAGTCATGTTCACTCCTCCTGACTAGTACTTTTTTGTGTACATGAAAGATTACCCTAATACTCAGCTGCTATTTTATTTTTCAACTTAATTCAAGGCTTGAAAAGAACGCGAGTGTCCCTGGAAAAGCTAATATTTCATCTTTTATGGTACCAACTCTGTGTAAATTATTTCCTAGTGAGCTTATTCTTGTTTTATGTTTAAGATTCAATTTGCACCACCTCTGTGGAGATAGACATTTAACTCAAAAGGCCCGGCAAGTGAAACCCACTCAAGTTCTTCTATGTTTTGGATTACTTTGCAACCCTTGCATGGAGGGCCTTACTGTAGCTTATAAACTTAAAAATGTGTACAGAGGCCCATCGGTTCTTCTGAGGTTGCAATGAAACCTAAGCATTTCCTCTATTCAATATGGGATGTGAATTCTAGCTTATATGTTCAAGATCTTTGAATGTTATTGGAGATTTGAGGATTTTAATCTCTTATACATGTACAAATATATGGGATTGAGTACTCACATGCAAAAGAAGGGCCCAGAGCAGAAACAAGGCTGGGTATGTTTGAGTTTTGCTACTATGATATAGATAACTTCAACGGCCTAGGTTGTGGATCACATTGCAGGTCATCTGTTAACACACTTGTACTTGGGGCTTAATGGATGGATCTCAAATCAGATGCATAAATCTACATAAAATTGGAGGCCAGCTTATCCTTGTTTGAAAAGAAAACCTTATTACAGTTTTATAACAGTAGCTCTGTCTTTCTCTCTTTTTTTTTTCCAGTTAAATGAATGGAGGTAGATGATGGCTAAAATTTGGGGTTAAGAACAAAGTGAAAAAATTGGAGAAAGAAGAGCTAGAGAGAAAGACAGGAGAAGGCAAGAAACTCTCAAGAGGGTCGTCCATACCCATTGATAGGCATGAAACTGACCCTCAATCCTGCCTATATTGTTTTAATAAAATTTTATATGACTGGACAAAGATGTTCTTATTTCATGAACAATAGATAACTTCTTAAAGTTCAAAATCGGATCAAAATATAAGAATAATATCTTGACCACACTACTAACATAATGAAATGATAACCACCTACATTACAACTGCAAATTGTCAAGCTACTCCTGGTAAAACACTTTAAAACTCTCCCACAAGGTCGAGCATTTATATACTGATACGCTAGCGTGTCGCAAAAAAACCCTAAAGTTCTTTCTTTGGCAAGGAGTTGATTAAAATATCTCCAAGTTGATTGGTAGACTTTAAGAAGGCTGTAACTACAACATTCATAAAACCCTCTTGAACAAAGTGGTAGTCAACTTCCACATGTTTTGTCATCTCATGAAAACTGGCGTTGCTAGAAATGAATGGGGTTGCTTGATTGGTACACCTCATGACCATAAGATGCTGAGCAGAAACCTTTAAGACATTTAGAATGGACTTCCCCTGTAACTCATCCATCATATGAGCCATTGCCTGATTATCAGCAGTTGAGCAGGCTATTGAATTCAACTTCTTGCTCTTCCAGAAACCAAATTACACTAACATATACATAATAGTCAGCTGTAGATTTTCTATCTAGTCAAAATCTTGCATAATCGGTTTCAGAGTAGTTAAATAACTTGTCACTTTAAAAAAAAAAAAGATACCTTACAATGCGCAATGTTTCCTCAAGATGATTCTTCTTAGGACTCTCCATAAACTAGTGGATGACATGAATTACAAATTAGATGTTTGACCTTGTAGTCTAGCACATATTAGCTTCCCTGAGAGCCTAAGAAGCTTAGTTCTATCCTTTAGTTCCACAATCTCTTCTGTGTAAATTTGGGTTTTCCTCCATGGGGTATGGATTGGTCCAGCATTAAGCAATCCATAGTTGGATAACATGTCAGTAATGTAGTTACACTGTGCAAGGACACCTTTTACTACTAGCAACTTCAAGGTCTAGGAAGTATTTTAGGGAGCCCCAGCATTTTGTTTAAAAATGGGATGCTAGCTATATTCCATGGATATTGCTCCCGAATTGCAATAGGATGGTTACTAGCATTCACTGTAGGCTCTCCAAACAGGTTGGATGCAGCTAGGGTGGTGTAATATAACATGTGCTGCATTGATATACTTGAAGAGGCTTTGTCGAATCAATAGTCTCTTAAATAGGTGGTTCTGTACCAGTGGTTCAGTGCAGTTCATCCAAAAACAATTGGTACATGTGATACTGTGATGGGAAGGAGTAGAGAGGAAAAGCAATAAGGGTTACTGTGATTTCGTTATCAATTGATAAATGTGAATTTCTGTTCAAACAAAAAAAGTCTTTTTTCTTGTTTTTGCGTGTTGTAGCTCGTGGATTAAAATAGCCCGGCGCATGAATATCGGGGCAGGTAAAAGAATGCAACTAGAGGTCATACACATGCTGGGATCTAGTATGGATGCTATCAAGCGTATCCAGGATTTCAAAAGTAGCAGATAGAGCCTCCTAAACTTTCAGATAGTGATGGTAAAAAGAAGGGAACTTATATTGTTGGGATGACCTGTAATTAGATTTTGCTGGCTATACAGGAGGAAGCAGTCCACTTCAAGAAGAGGTCAAATAGCTGGTTTGGAACTTTGAATTTGGAATCCCTAGTTTATTACCACGACAAAACTGGAGAAAGATCTAGACAGGAATTAGGGTCATGAGGGCCTCCAGAGTAAGGGTGAAAAGTGATCCCTAATCCTGCTTATATTGCTTTGAATGAAGTTTTATATGACTGGACAAAAAAACCTCATTCGCTAAAAAGCACATAACTCACCCCCTAGAGCTTAGAATCCAACCAAACCAGAAATTTAACATCTTGACCACACTTCTAACACAGTGAAACTATAAAAAAACCTACATTAAGATAAACTAAAGCACTTTGATACAGTTTTTGTTATTTCTCGTGGTGTTAGGGTTCCATTAATAACTACTGTTAAAAAATGCTTGCTTTTGAGGTGTGTAGTATCCCTAATTCAAGTTGTTCATTGCCATGCGAACATATAATCATTCACATTGGTTTGAGGAGCTTGATTCTATGAGAACGTTTATATAAAATGACTGGTTGTTTTGCTCTTATAGCTGACTATATTGTTTCAACTTGCTATTGTTCTAATGTTGGTCCAGCTCTTCAGTCTGAAACTATAAGTAATGTTTACAGGATTATCATTTGCTTACCAGCTACTATATCTCTTGGATGCAACTGGTTTTTATACTCCAGGCCTTCATGCGCTTGGGGTCCATGTAAGCCGAGCAACAGGACAGGAGCTGGTGAGTCTTTTCTTAATATCTTCTCTGTCATTTCATCCATCCTCAAGTTGCCTTCAGAAGAATACTTGAAAAGATGAATTACTGGAGAGGAAAGATTGTAGAGTAAGGGGCGAGTTTTACATTTCTGTTAGTGCCTCACCCTGAAACTGAGACAAATTAGGTGTTTGGTGAAAAGCAGCGCTTGGCAGCATGTTGATGCTTCTGCAACATTACCTAATAGTTTTGATCTGTATCATGTGATGTCATGTTAGATGGATACTTCTTCAAGGATTTCAAAGATTAGAAGTCGTGAACGGGAAAGACTCCGCGGTCCTCCTTGGTTGAAGGTATATCTTTACCACATGTAAAATGCTGAGCCATGTCAAGGTTCTGTCCAGTGGTTGTAAATATATCACCAAAGTCATGCTTATATTCGCTAGAGTAAAATGCAACTACAACTAATATCATTTCTCTTTTGGTTTCACATTTGATACTTATATTTTCGTGTTGTGGGCTTGATACTTGTATTTTTGTTTCCAGTATTTTGTTTGCATGCACAAGTTATTTGTTTCATTATTTGGAATGGACAGACATGAATTATATGAATGAAAGGTTTCAGTCTGTTAATTAGGTTAATGTGTTTCTATCTTTGTCTGAGAGTTCTAGGGTTAAGATTATTATTATGCCCAAACGTATAAGGTCCCTCTTGGCCTGTTTTAAGTTAATTAAGTGTTACAATTCTGTTACTCTTGTTTTAGATTTTGTTCTTTTGGTTGTGTTGTGTTGAAGGCAGAGGGTATTTGTTAGTATACATTTATGCTAGTGCATTTGGCAATCGTTATTTTCCTGTATAGGGTTCCAGGAGCAATGCTTTGTTGTTTGGATTCCTTGAGCTTTTCTTGTACTCTTGCTATCATTGGTTTGTAATCCATCTGATGATGAATGAAATAAAATCACTACTAAAAATATATATTTATGGTCCAGCCTGAGGAGTTTTGATTCCAGGGGTAATATTGTCCTCTCAGTTATATACACGAAGGTCCCTCTAGCATGATTAGGTTGATTAAGTGTTAGTCACTTTTGTTTCAGATTATTTGCTGATGTAGTTATGTTTTATAAAAACAGGCTTAAAAAGCTATTTTGATCGCTATAAACTTAATAATGATTAACTAACAAAGTGGCCGTCCGTCGACACTAACTCAATGCGTCATCTGTGCACCACTCACCCTAGACTTCTTTACAGCTTCTATAACGTTGCTCAGATCTTATCAGTCTTTCTTTTGCAATTTGCATATTTTGTGAGTAAATTAAATTCTTATTAGCGTTTAAGAAAAATAGTAGGCTCAGCTTCTCATTATCTGTTGAAAGATCTTAGAGCGGCTGTTACAGTCATGTAATGATCTTCACCTTGGATCATTTATACAGGCATTGCAAAGATTATTGCTGAGCTGCACATATACTGCTCTAGATTATGCTCAAACTGGACTCATCACTGCAGTATTCTTCTTTAAAGTGAGTTTGTTTTACCTTGATTACTTTCACCAGCTGCTGGGTAATTTTACTTTTGCGTGTAGTTTGCATTGTACATCCTCTTTAACATATAAAGAAGAGAGAAAACAGATGATATTTAGGACAATGTGCAGTATGATATTACTCCATGGCTGCTCTCCAAAAAAGATATTGCTCAAAGTTTGCTCTTCAAAAAAGATATTGCTCAAAGTCTGCTCTCCAAAAAATGATATTGCTCTGTATATGAAGTTGTCTTAGTCAGGAGTTTGGTATATGTTTGTGGCAGATGATGGAGTGGTGGTACCAATCTGCCGAAGAGAGGATGTCAGCTCCAACAGTTTATCCTCCTCCCCCTCCCCCTCCACCTCCAAAGGTGATTTACCTACTTGTAAAAACACGTGTCGTGTATCATTTCAAAAGTCTCTTGTAAAATTTATTGATGTGAAAATGTTTCTGATTCTAATTTTTATTTATGTTATACTGTAAGTGTTAGTTACTACCTAATTGTGTCCGAATGCAGGTAGCTGAGGATGGTATTCCACTGCCGCCAGACAAAACAATGTGTCCACTATGCTCACAGAAGCGTGCAAACCCTTCAGTAGTTTCAGTTTCTGGATTTGTTTTCTGTTATGCCTGTATATTTAAGTACATTTCACAGGTTAGAATCTGCAATATGGTTTTAGTTGCGTGTGACCAAATATTATTCTGTTACATTTCCAAGACGGAAAACTTGTGCAAATCATAATCTTTGCCGTTACTATGCTTGTGAATGCAGTATAAACGGTGTCCAGTAACCTTGATGCCTGCAACAGTTGATCAGATTAGGAGGCTTTTTCACGATGTCTGAGGATGAAGCTCCTTTCTGCAGTCTATTGAAAGCGGAAATCTGAGATCCTAGTCTGCCCACGCAGCTAATTTTTACAATGCAACAATAATGGTGAAACACAAGACGATGCTCCAGCAATCTGTTGCCTGATGTGATTATTAGTTTGTGATAAGGCTGCTTGATGAGTCATATTGGTTGACATTTGCGGCTTTGTACAGAATATTGGTCAGACATTGGATCATAAACTTTCATGGAGCTTAAGTACCGGCTTCCCGAGCTTAAAGTTAGTACTCGCGCATGTCTGTAACTTATAAAGCTATAGAGAATTCTGGGGACTTCATTCTTGTGGATTACATGAGCAAATATGATTACTGGTAGTCTATGTTGTTGTTTAATTAACCTGTATTTACAGTTTGCTGACCTTGTACTGGTAGAGACTAAAGGAAGTTAGTCTCTCTTGAGTGGCCTAACCACCAGTACAAATTTTAAGAAGGCAATCAAAAATGTTTTATTTATTTATTTTTTTTTTTGAAGTTTTGAAGAGGTTGATTCCATTGCATGTGGGTTTAATGCAATTCTACTTTGATTACATCAGTTGATTGATAAGAGTTTTTGTAAGCCGTAGCTGGCTTAGGGAGATACCTTCTCTTGCGAGACTATCAACATCCGCGTTTGCCGTTCTTGGGATGTGATTCCAAATGCATCCGATTGTGCTTCCTATTTGCTATACTTCCCTGAGTAGGTGTTGGAGCTTCTAGGGAGGTGTGGTTAATTGCTTGTGCCAGTTGACTACGTTGAGGCAGTTGTTTTCCACTTACAGATTACCTTAAAATTTTGCAATAAAGAATTTCATGCTTTGGAGAAGTGCTCTAGCTTTTGCTTCCGTAGAGTTTGTATCCGATAGGGGCCTGCAAAGGAGAGTAGAGTAGTACCTTCATGGTTCTTGATTAGTCCACCTATTCCAGCTAGTTTTGGGTTCCCCCTTGATTTGATCAACGTTGAGTTTTGAGGGTTTGGGGTTGAGGAGTTGCCATGCTGCTGCAATTGCTGGTGTTGTTTTTGAAGGGAGCCTAGTGATTGTTGCCCATGACACCCTTAGGTTAATCCCTTCATCTGGGTTGATTTCCTTTGTGGTAGATAGCCATACGATAACTTTTCCCAGTATCTTTTGGCCAGTTCAATGACTGGTAGCTGAGATGCCCAGAAGACTCGTTTGTTCCTTTCCTCCCAGATACACCTAGGGATAAAGGTAATGCTGGCCCCCAATATGATCTTCCTAATTTTGGATTGAGTTGATACCTTCCAGAAATCGATTAGAGTTGAAAGGGCTGTGCAGATGGGTGTTGGAATTTGAAATGCTGACCTGAAGAAATCCTAGACATACTTAGCATATGCGCATTGGGTTAGAACGTGGTCACTCGTTTCTATCTCGACATTGCAGAACGGGCATATAATTCAGTCGAAAGTCATCCCTCTCTTTGTGAGGCTCTCCCTAGTTAACAATTTATTGTTCAAGGCTGTCCATAAAAAGAATTTTGCCTTTAGTTGCAAAGTGTTGCTCCTGCCGTGTGCTCGTTGATCCGTAGGCTAATTTCACGGAGAATTCCCCACTCGAGTTAGGTCTAGATGAGCTCATCTTCACATTTGGGGTTGATGTAGTGCTCAGACAACAGGCTATTTAGTTGGGCTCAATCGGTTACTCCTCTCATCCTGAGGTTCTCTTCAAAGTCCCTTGCTCCAGTCAAAGGAGCCATCTGCTCTCCTTGAGATTACATTTTGTATCATTTCGTCTGGAGAGTTGGATAAGTTGTACAACCTCGGATAGATGTTTTGTAAAGGCCAATCTTTTAACCAGAGATCATTCCAGAATTCTGTTTGGTCCCCTTTTCTTGGGGCACACCTGATTTTGGATTTGAAGGTCTGCCATACTTTGTGAATGTACTTCCATTTGGGGGATGAACCTTTTGTTGGGTGTCAACTGAGCAGCCAATCGTTTTCTGGAATGGAGAGCTTTCTTCTAATTAACATCGCTCAAAAGGGTGGCGAATGGTCATTAATCCTCCAACACCATTTCAGGAAGAGAGTTTGATTGAATTACTATAGTTTCTTTATTTTGATCCCTCCGATTACTTTTGGTGAACAAACAGTATCCCAGTTCACCAGGTGATACTTGAATTCATTGCTTGTGCCTCTCCTAAGAAAGTTCCTCATCAACTTTTCCATTTCTTTTAATGCATAAAGGACAACATATAGGTTGGGAAACCTGCTAGGCATGATTGAAGGAGTACGCCCAGTTTTTGACAGGTGCTTTCCTTTCTACATTTCAAGTTTACTCTTCATTTTCTCTATAACTAGGTCCCAAAGTCTTTTATGATACCTTTCGTAGAATACTGGGAGGCCTAGGCGAGTGATCAGTAGACCGCCCCCATTGTACACCCGAGCTTTCATGTTGCTCCTTGTGTCAACTCTTGGCTTGTGTTTATCCCAACGATGGATGTCTTCCTCCAGTTGACTTTCTGTCCTGTCGAGAGCTGCAAGAGCTCCAAGCCAACCTTTAAATTCTGGATTTGAGTTATCGAGCCTTCATAGAAGATAATTATGTCATATGCGAACTGCACCAGGGGGGTTAGTCCATTTGGGAGGGTATTTTGTAGCCAGCCAATCCCAACAATGCTTCGGAAGAAAACTGCCATGCCTTCGCTGACTATGTTAAACAGTAGGGGGGATAAAGGGTCTCCTTGTCTCAGTCCCCTTGTTCCGCTGAAGAAGCCGAATGATCCTCACTTTATTGAGACAGTATTGTGCTGATGAAACGCACGTGTAGTTCCACTTCATCTGGTTCCAAAACCCATATTTTTCATTACCAGGTCTAAGTGTCTCCAACTTACTCTATCAACGGTTTTTTCCAGATTAAACTTGATCATGAATTTAGGGGATCCTTGCTTAGTCAAAAGGTCGACTACTTCATGAACCAACGTTACCAAGTCTAGTATTTGTTTTGATTTCAGGAATGCACTTTGTTCATAACCGATTAACGAGGGCAGGACTGTTTTCAATCTGGAGGTCAGGACTTTTGCGATAATTTTGTAGCTTCTGGACACCAGGCTAATCGGTCTATAGTCTTTGATTTCATCTTCTCCTTTCTTCTTTGGTACCAGGGCTAGGGTAGATGCACCGAGTGATTTCTTCCTTAATCCATCGTGGTGGAAATTTTGGAAGAGTTTCAACATATCTTCTTTCATGAAATCCCATGCTTCATGAAAGAAATCTCCATTGAAGCCATCTGGCCTTGGGGCTTGGTCTTCTGGCATGGATGTCATAGCTTGCTTTATCTCATTTTCTGTGAATGGTAATTTTTTGGCTTCTGATTGAGCACTCATGAGCTTCTCTAGATGTAGACCATGCACGCATGGCTTGCAGTTCGGGTCTACGCTTTAGATGCTTTTGAAATAGTTTCCAATGCCTTCTGTAAGGTTTGCCTTCTCTATTATTATCTCACCATTAATCATGAGGGAGATTATGCGATTAATCCTTCTTCTGTATGAAGCCATCGCGAGAAGAAAGCTGAATTTGCGTCTCCCCTTTTTAGCCATCTGTAGCATTTGCGTTGTTTCTGGAAGATATTTTCTTGGTAGTTAAGTTGCCCCATTCTTCTTATGGAATCACTTATGTCACTGTTCTCTTCAGTGGATAGAGTTTTGTTTTCTTTAGTGTTGTCGATTCCCTCTATGTTCACTTGTAACAATCTTCTTTATGCTTCCTCTGTCACCTTCTTGTTCTTGACCCAGGGAAATTATGTCCCTCTTTAGGTTCTTGAGTTTGTGGTGGATGTGATTTGTGGTTTCAAACTGTAGTGCGACCTCTGAATTCCACCTTTGGCTCAATTTGGATTTGAAGTCTTTATCTGATAGCCATGAGTTCTCAATTCGGAAAAGTTTGTTGCCCCATTGACTTAGATTAGTTTGTAGCAGGATGGGTCAATGGTTTATTGCCCCAATGACATAGATTAGTTTCTAGCAGTATGGGTCAGTGGTCGGAGACCACTTTTCCTAGAATCGTTCCTGTGGATGTGCAGAATGTGCTCAACCAATTTGGAGAAGCCAGGAATCGGTCCAACTTAGACAAAATTGGTGGCCTTTGGATGTTGCTCCATGTGAATCTCTTTTCATATGGGCATTTCTTCTAAGTCATGTGCTACAATTAGATCATTAAATCTCCACATTGTAGCTGTTACATTCCTTGATGGGGTTTCTTCTAATTTTTATATCTTATTGCATTGAAGTCCCCTGCTAACAGCCATGCCTCGGGCCATCTTCCTATTAAATCTTGGCTCTTCCCAGAATTGGTCCCTGCGGTGGTACGAGTTGGGGCCATATATATCGCCCAAATTAGAGTGGATCCCGAGTATTTTGTCGGTTAGTATAAATCCAATTCAAAACCACCAAGTTCAGATTCACTAACTTCAAACTTTACAGGTTTCTAGAGGATAAAAATTCATCCGGCTAATCCAAAAGCATTATGGGCTACCCACTGCGGCCTAATAAAGGCGCGATTGACAAAATAATTTTGTCGGATACAACCGACAACTTGGTTTCCTGGAGGACCATTAGGTCCGCTCCAGACTTCCTCAAAACTTCCTTGACATTGGTTTTTTTATAGGGGTTGTGAAGTCCCCTTACATTCCAGGAAAGAATTTATCTATAGGCCTCATCCTCTGCGGACTCCAAGCCTAGCTCTACCGCCGCGGCCGTGCCTCTAGATTGGGGTGATATGGACGACCAACCTTTCCTGGTGGATTCCCTCCATTATCTACATCCCACTCGCGCACTATGGGAGGTTGTGGCTTCAGGTTCTCAGGGAAATCCTGTCACTGCTCGAAGTCCTCTGGGTGCTCCCACCCCAAGCTTTGGAGATGCGCTATCCACTGCCTGTAAGTCATGCCTTCATCAGAAGGCTGCAGGGTGGGTGCCCGTGGGGGTGTGGGGGAGCGGGACCTGGACTGCTGCCCGTAGTGGCTCCTTGTTCTTCTTATAGCTTCCAGTGACCAGAATCCAATCGTTCTTATCTGATTCATCTCCTGAGTCCGTAGAGAGTGATTTATATTCCTCTTCGTCAATCCCTCCAATTCGTTCTTCTGAAGGTTGTGGTGTTTATTTTCCGGTTCATTGCTCCTTACTTCTTGCTCTCGCTCTTTGCGCTCCGTCTCCACCATCCAATTACATCATAGGCGGCTTTTCTTGAAAGGGGTGACAATTAGCAAACATAAAAGAGTAATGCTATGTGTACAACTGATATACTCGCCCTCGGGTACATCGTGACATGGATGCCTTAGTCAGCAGTCGGAACTGAACGGCGACAACCGGGAGACCGAGAGCATGTTCTCGGTGGAGACAGTGGAGGCGTCGCTGGTAGTGAGCCAGCAGGCAGAGCCAATCGTCGTGAGCAAGGATGGGGAGGTGGAGCAGGAGCTCACCCTCAGCTTCGAGGTCTAGCACAGCTTTCTGCCCAAGCGTCCTCTTTGGTGTTTTTTCATCGAAGCAGATGTTCCGGTTTTCATTTGCCAATGAGGCTTATGACATGGATGCCACCTAAGGCATTTACGTCAAGATGTACCTGAGGGAGAGTACATCGACTATACACATAGCATTACTCAACATAAAAAGGAGACTGATCGAAGCATAATTTGATGATCAAAGCTTTAGTTTTAGGATATTAATGTTATTGGAACCTTTAAGTACCAATGAAGAGCTTTATATGTAGATTCGTGTTTAAGAATCGCCAAACCCTTATTGTTCTTCAATTAGTTTTAAACTCCTTGTTATAAATCAGGTTTGATCTAGCTGATGGAACTGGGGTTGGGTTATACCAAGATATTTTTCCTGGTTAAGGTTGATTAAATCCCAGAAGCCGACAAAAACTGGGAGCGGGAATGGAGAGGGAATAGAAATCGGGGGATAGTGCGTGGTGATTTTAATATTAGGGGCATTGATGTTTTAGAAAAATCAATTTTTCAGAAGAGACATCAATCCCACTTTCTTTGTGATTTCTTGTCTTGAAAGGGGATTTAATTTCACTTGTAAATACGTCGAAGCGGGAATGGAGAGGGAGTAGAAATCAAGGAATAGTGCGTGGTGCTTTTAGTATTAGGGGCATTGATGTTTTAGAAAAATCAATTTTTCAGAAGAGACATTAATCCCACTTTCTTTGTGATTTCTTGTCTTGAATGGGGATTTAATTTCACTTGTAAATATGTCGAAGTTTGAATTCTCTCATCACACATAACTTTTAAAAATTAAATCACAGATTTTATTTATCTAAATTTAAGTGTCAGGTGTCTTATATTCTCGTGGACCATTAATTTCTCTTTGCACTGACTCCCTATAAGGGAGGGATGAGGCACTAGCTTACATTTTATGAAGGTAAGGAGGATAGGTAAACACTCCTGCTCTATCCTTAGTTCCCTTAGGAGATTGAAAGGAGGGTCGGTTGGCAAATACTCCTGTGCTCCCTTCTTGTTCCCTTTGGAAAATGAGAGGAACTATAAGGGAGTGTAGCTTATCGAGTCTGGATATAAAATTGAGTTTTGCGTATTTTTTATTTTCTTTTTTCTTTTTGATCCGGGATGAGTATTTGAATTCAAGAGTTTGAATTTAAATTAAGGACATCTATACATATTTGAAAGAGATTTGTTGGGTAAGCTTAGGACATATGGGATTGATCTATTGTGTTACCTTTGAAAAAAAAAATGCTAGCAATACCTATGTGCAGTACCTATCCAATGTACATGTTAATCTAAACCATTGATGTCTAGGGTTTATCCTTTAAATTATAGGATTTTATAAAATAAGAAATATTATTTTATATTTTTAAGAGTTTAGATTAACATGTACATGAGATAAGTACTGCTCAGGTGCAGCTAGTATTACTCTTTAGAAAAATACTAACGAACTCTAACTCAAGTGGCTAGTTGGGTTGGGTCCCTTTACATCAAGATAGAGGTTGTTAGCTCCTTTCATAAACTTGGAAATCCGGATTGATCAAATGGTTTTCCACAAATTCTGACCCTTGCTTGACTAGAACCAAGAAAAGGCGGGCATGCGTTGTCCGGGTTCGGCTGGTGACTGGATTTTATTACGAGGGTCAATATTATAATGCGGAAAGAGGCAAAACAAACTAGAACAATGAACATACAGTTTGGAAGACGAGCAATGCCACTCAAGGACTCCATAATGGACAGATTTGTGGCCTAAGTGGTGGATAATGATGCTATATCCATGGGCGTGCTATGAGCACACGTAACCTGCTTCTTAGGGAAAAAGCATCGGGCAAGACAATTGATATTTTATGGTATAGATGCAAACATCAGACCCATATTACTTCTAACAATGGCTACATCTGACAACTTGCGATCATCAACCTCATTACTTTTTACGCTATTAAAAAGAGCATAGGCCAATAGAAATTTTCTGTTGCGGAAGATCGGTTTCAGTAGGAACAGTATCGGACTCTGGTTGTGTACCAAATGGATGACACTATTTGAAGAACAGGGCGATTCATAACATTAATCTGGGATTGAGCTACCAATAAAAAGGAGAACAAAATATTGTTCCAAGGGATAAGAGATCTCTTTTTTTTCAAGATATGACACCTGAAAGCTAAAGAGTAATGCTAAACTTCTTTAGACATTCTGCACAAGCAAACCGAAGCTTCAGAAGGGAAATATAATGGGTTGGTGGGACGTAGCCAAGGATCCTTCCCTAAAGAAAAGCATTGGATGATATATTATTGATATATACGCTCCAAAGAAGGTATATACAGCTCGATTTCAAATGACAACAACTTAAGGGTTGCGATGCAATATAATTACTAAATGAAAATACAGGTGCATGAAATTTCTTTAGTGCAGATCGTGGTATTCAGGAGAAGTTTCAGGGCCCGTCTAGAAATAAACAGACACTTAAAACACGGGCATCAGAGATCAAATGCATAAACCTCACAATATTGTGTGGCTGATATGGAATAGGTACTTTGTTCTGGATTGAAATGCCCAGATTTGTGAAAAGCTTGCTACTCTCATTCTTGGATGCCTGGGGTTTGTAGATGCTATGAGCATCAATGGACGCACATCAATTGTATTTGATCAGAAACTAAAAAGCACAGAAAAATTTTAATATGCGAAACTATGGCTTGATACAAGGGAGAGAAGTACATCACATGATAAGCTTATTTATCTCAACAAGAAAAACATACTTCAAGATGGAAATTCCTTTTTGTCAACCATAGCCCCCTTAAAATACCTTAACTGTAGGACTTCGCTGTCTTCCAAAAAATTGCACTTTATTCCAATTCATAACCACCACAGATATAGGGAAAATGTCAAGAAGCTTTAGTTGACAACATCAACAATCAATTTGCGTGACTTGTAAACAGACCATTTTAATCGCCGGTAATAGGCAGCTTGGAGAAGAGCAAGAGACAGAACAAAGATCCATTTGAATCCCATCTGTAAATCACAAGCACAATGAAATTTTAAGGGCACTAGTAAGTATTCAAAGCAACTTCGTTGAAATTTTGACAGCAACATTCATGGATTGTTTTAACAGAAAATCATTAGATTAGTTCATCAAAATTACCAGTTTCCTCTCCTCCATCTCAGGTTCTGCTGCCCATGACAAAAATGTGACCACATCTTTTCCCATCTACATTCAGCAGTACATCACAAAATTACATAAATATATTGTGGGTAACAATATAAGCTGCAAAACACACACACACACACACACACACACACACACTTAAAAAAAAAGGGCAAATTTTAAAGAAACCTGTGCTTCAGTTGCTGGTGTTCCATCCTCATACTCAAGGGCACCATCAATGAGCATCTTTGGCATTGCTATGGCGCCACCAGGGAAGTAAGGATTATAGTGAAGACCATCTCGAATCTACACAAGACACACAAGTTTCTTGAATTCAAGGATATATTATGGATAATTAGGTCTCAGCAAGGGATTGCTTATATTTTAGACTTCAATTTTTATTGTCCATTTGTCCCAAAACAGATAAGTGATCATTTCTCCAAAGGTACTATCACACTGCATCATTGAGAGATTTGTAAGAGAGAGCGACTGAGGAAAAGAGAAGAGAGAAGTGTGACTTAGAGAGTGTGTGTTCGCTAGTCTCCCAGTCTATTAATATACAACATAAACTTACAAGATTACAAATATGCCCATAATGAAAAGTGGACCACTAATGCAGAAAATGAGGAATAACTAACTCCATGCACAACACTCTTCCAGAAGTCATTACTAACAAAAACTATAACCAGGAAACAGAAATTGAGTTTATACAAGAGAACATGGCCATAAAATTGGTAAAATCTAAGTGCTAATGACATCTGATAGAAGAGAACAGAGAACATGCAGGTTTAAAGCACATCTGGACATCAGTTGTTAGAGTTGGAACAGGATTACAGTAACTCTATAATCATGTGCATTATAAAGAGTAGTTTAAGGACAGAACTTATATGTTTCAGATTACTAATTCACCTAGTGATACCAACGTAAGATCAGCTCTGTAACATGAGTTGCACAGATCAAAGTTAAGCTCATAATACTTTTGGAAAAGAAAATGAGAAACGACGCAGTAAAGGTCACTGAAGTAAAAGGTCCACATAAAAGCTAAGTTGGACAGATCAGAGTTAGGCTGGATATTGGTTGATAGATGTGTTTCACTATCGGTAGAGAGAGATAGGAGCAAACAATTTCATTTTTGTTCTTAGAAATTGTTATCTTTTAGCCAGCTATTAAAACAGGATAACCACTCCACAATTGCAACAAGATTTCATGTGTTAATTGCAGGCAGCTATTTGATATCATTGTAAGATGGATGTGGTAAAAACTGCAATCACCTGATCTTTGGTCCAATTATTTTTGACTATTGTGAAAGGTTATCACATGATCTTCAGGAATTGTCGCAAGGGAAGCAAGGATTTAGGTCAAGCCTGAAAAGCATAGATGATACAGTACTCTATGGCAACTGTAATTTCATGTATGAACTGATAAAGGTAAATATTAGCAAGAACAGAGGGGAGACTAAACAACTGAAGAAAACTTACAAGAAAGAATAGCCTATGCAAACCAGCTAAAAACCAAGCATAATTAATATAAACGAAAAATTCAAATGAGAATTTTAAGACTTGCTCCTCTAGGTTTTTACCAACGGTATACGATCCAACCTGATCACAAACCCTAAAAGCCCGGTTCAACCTGGTTTGCCCACCTGTTCAACTATGATCTCACATTTTTCATTTAATAAAAGAATGGGAGGAAAACTCTCCCTCCCCCAGTGTTGCGGATAAGGGTGTCGGTTTTACCTGATAACCATTTCTTCCTATCGCCAAATGGATGAGGAATGAAAGTTATCAATCTGTCAAGTTTCAGTTAATCGAGTAAATTTACCTATATACCAAGATGGTATTCTGAATGGGTATGGAATATGAGCAATCCTGTACCCAACTTCTCTAAAATCCTAAATGTCCCATGAGTCTTATTCCCCCAAATTCACCTTGACTTCCTAAAGGTTGTGGCATGCCCCTGGCCTGTTACCCTAATATTCGCAATCTTGATTGTATTTACCTCTTTACCTCTCTGCTCTTCTGGTCCCTCAATTCTGGATGATGAAAACCAAACCTAGCTAGGATTCATTGAGCCTTTTGGCATTTGTCTAAATCCGTGTCAAAAAATCAAGAGAGCCCTAAAAGAATCTTAGACCCTTTTTCATCTGACTTTGTCTCCTCCGACTACTCAACCTAGAACTACGAGAGTGCCCTTTTCTCTGAACAGTTGGGGGCCATATTCAGGTCAATTGAAAAGAATATTCGTAAACATGGGTCTTTTTTTCTTTCTTTTTTACTTTTTTTACAAATAAATTCTATGAAGCTCCATGTAAGAGTAGCCAAGAGGCTAAAAGCAACTTCCCTTCACTTCTAATGGAACACGTGACACTGCTCCTCAAGATTTGATTCATTCTGATTTTATGTTTGGGGGCCGGCCTTCAATCTCATGAAGAAAACGAGGGATTGCCCATGAAATTGTCATTCACATAGAGAAGCACATTAAATTGACCCAGAAATATTGAATACTCTCCATCTCACTCCTAGACACATACTGAAAAAAGTGAAAGAATAAGACAGCAAATAATAAATACCAGATCACTCAACACTGCAGCAAGTCCAGGGTTTCCATGGAAGCTATTGTCAAAATTAAGTATGAGCCAATAGTCAAGAGGGAGAATCCTGGTAAAAAAAAAAAAAATACGCAAGCCTAGAGTCCCTTAATTCCCACAACTCATCATAGTGCCCTCCTAATCAAGAAATTAGAATAAATGATTGGGTCCAAGAATCTAAAGTTTACACTAGTAAGAAAAAGAAGAATTAGCTGCTTAAGAGCTAGATAAGTTCAATGGATGAAGTTTGGATATTCTTGCTTGTATTTAGCATATTCCAGAGCTAAAACAGCAGATCTTTTGGCATAGCTATTGATGTGTTGGGTGGTTGATAGACTCTCATCAGGGCCACCCTGGCTGGCCTACCCAACTGTTGTCTCTACATCCTCTGCTGTTCTATAGCAAAGATCAATAAGTTCAAGGCTTTTGAGAAACCATTGAAAAAAGGTTGTTATGGCAGGGTATCTCTATGATTCTTTTGTCTTTTTTTTTTTCCAATGGATCTCTACCTACTGATTTTATGTATCATCTAATAAATTGGAAGTTGTTAAATGCATCAAGAGTATGAATTCTCCACACTTGTCAAAATGGAACTCAAATTCCGGTTAGACAAAGTAACATGTGGAGGACAATTAATAACAGGAAATACAAACGCCTAAAGACTTTTAGACGACTCCTTGCCTCCTGCCTATGCCTCCAGCAACTGGAAGCAAATCTATAGATTGTCCCCCACTTTGATGTGGACTCACTATCCATTTTTGTAACGTGAAGCTCACCTATGAGGGGATTCTTTGGTTGGAGGCCGGGCTCCAACAAGCTAACACCCATTCCTTTTAGGGTTGCCTAAGGACCACCATATACCAGTAAAAAGTCTTATTGGACATCCAACACTGTCCATAATGGCGCTACGAGCAAATAACATCAAGAGGCTTGAACATCCTATTAATTTTGGAAAACACATGCATTCGAAGTTCAAGGGCGATCTTTATGGCCTAGAAGCAGGACAAGTTAGGATTATACACAATTACCTCTTGGTGCATCTTTATCTATGGCTATCGCTTCGACATGTGTCACATTGCCCTTGAAGTCATCATCTGGAAGATCCCTGCTGCTCTTCCAATTAACCAATTTATGTGTTGTGCAGCAAGAAAACCATTCTTACAATGGGCCAGCTCCATAGAAGAGTAATATTAATCACAAATCTTAAAACCTCTATGGTAATGCATCACCTCTTCCTCCACATCCCCACTTCATGGCAGATATGGTATGCCACTCTCACAATTTTTTACCAGACAATGTTTCTCACCAATTTTGACCACCACATTGCTTTCCCTTGAACAAATTATTTTTTGGTGTGAGAAAAAAAAAGGAAAATTGTTAATTGTTCTCCTCAGCTACAATTGTTTGAATATTTGAATTGAATCAAACTGAAAAAATTTTGAAAATAAAGAAAGTTTGTCAGAGGCATTATTGAGACACTTATTCATGTACTCTATTGGACAGTATGCTGCATTTTTTAATGTCTTGACTCCCAAGCTATCTCGCTCGACACACTTTGGAAGGTGGTTATAAACTCCTTAAACTGCACCATACAAAACCTTCTTGCCAAGAAGCCTCCACTAGGAAGTTGGCTAAAACTCAATTTTGATGGTGGTTTGTGGGACACTTTGGGTCCAGCTGGAGGAAATAGTGTGATGAGAGACTCATAGTACTATCCTGTTATAGTCCGCTCCATTTGGCTTTTGGGATGCTATCATGGCACAGTTGAGAGATCCTACACAGGACAACTTTAGGAGAGATAATGGCAGACGTCGGATACATCTTATGTAGGGAAAAGGGTTAAAGCATCTAATTGTGGGAAACCTCTTTTCCCATGTCACTAGGTCATATTTGCTTTCACTTTGGAATGATATGCAACAGTTCACACTTAGGCATATTGTAACACATGACGACTCAGAGGTAGAGAATAAACATGAAGAACATGAAATATATAAATCACTGCAGCACGAACCAAGAGATTAATGCAAAGAGATGAGATTTGGGAGATGAAGCCTAGTGGTGCACAAGCTGAAGCATAACATTGGTACAATGGGCACATTTAGATTGAAAGGATTCAAAAATGATTCATGGCTATTGTCCATAACATAATTATTAGATTTACATATATTAAATCTAAAATAAGAATTGGGTAAGAATATTACAGATACACCAGATGGAGGATCACGATAGCCAGTAAGCAGAGCAAACACATAGTTCTGCCCGTTATGACGAGCCTGAGTCCAAATAAGAGATTATAAGTGTTAAGAAGACAAGATAGAAGAGCTAAAATGGTGTCAAACTGTAAGAATATAATTACCTTTGTGATAAGGCTGAGATCAGGAGGATAAGCCCCTCCATTGGCAAACCTTGCAGCCTGTTCGTTAGCATAAGGCTGAGGGAAGCGATCACTTAACTTACCAGGACGAGTAAACATCTCACCCTCATCATTTGGCCCATCGACAACCTCAATCTCAGCAGCCATAGCCTTGGTTTCCTCTTCTGTGTATGCCACACCCACAAGATCACGGTAAGAAACAAGAGACATTGAGTGGCAAGATGCACAAACTTGTTGGTAAACTTGATGGCCTCGACGGATCCTGCTCATAGGTTGTCAATTCAGAAATATAGACAAATTTACCAATCAAAGCAATTAAATATAAGAGAAACAGAAAGTAAGAGGCAAGCCTTCACTCACGATGCATGATCATAGGAGCTGAGGATGCCTTTGTGAGGCCAGGGATAGTTTGGACAGTCTAGCCCATGCTCTGCTTCATCAGTAGCAGATGCAAAAGTAGCAAAACTCAGAAAACCAGATACACCTGCTCCAATCAGAGCAAATGCTCGGAATGCTTTGGTGCCAGAAGATTCAAATCCATCTTGATCTTGCTTCAACTTTAATGATGACATTGCAGGAAGAGCCTGTTATTTTAAGAAAACAGCAGGACCAAGAAAACTTAAGAGGTTTTCAAGTATCAATGATGAAAGTGCTTCAATTTAGCAGCATTATCCATGAAAACGAAAGAAAAAAACAAAACTCAAGGAATTTGAAATGTAATATAATTACTAGCCGAAGAAAAATTAAAGTAACAATTTAGTCAAGATTTTAAATCCTGGACATTGAAACTCAGACCAATTCTCTTAGCAGAGAAGTAGAGGCCAATTCACAGTAACTGCTGTCCAAAACTGAAAGAATGTGCATCAAAATCAGAAGTTCCATCATGTTTGCATCTTATTCTTTCCATCCCCTTTACATTCATTAGAAGTTAAATAAAGTATACTTTTTAAAAATACAACGAAAAAAGGCATTATGCCTGCAAGTACAAGCGACTAAATTTGGTTATTAACCAGATCTTAAGTCATTTAGGTTATCAAATTTCTAGTCAGTTATTTGGTTGGGACCTAGTACTTTCACAAATGACTAATAGTAAGTAAAATTATAGTACTACATTGAATGAAGCAAAATAATTTCAACCAATGATTCAATGTCCTAAAATTTTCAAAAAGGATGTCTCTCTATTGCTATGTTTTGCAGACCAACTCACTAGCTGAAAGCTTCTGCAATCCAAGATTCTTTCGCAAATATGTAGAACTATAGAGTACTCGGAGGAATTTCTCCTTATCCAGTGACCCTCTTGGCTCACCATTTAAAAAGTATGGGGTGTATGAAGGCCTTTTTCCAAGCGATGGCCTACGACATATTCTCTGATAAAATAGCGTATAATACTGTCATTCCATAGTGATTGCTCATGTCGCTCATGCCACCATGTTTGGAACTTGGATGCTGTTAGCATCGACATTTCATTACAGGGGATCCAATATTGGCATTTTATGACGGATTCATCTACAATTATATGATTCTGTTTGGCCAGTTTGATTTGATATCATTTTCGAAAGAGCATTACCAGCCACAGCGATTAAATAATATATCATTTAATCTACTCTAGCTCACACAGTTGGTTTATTCATTAGATACAACTACTTACAACAATAAAAGAGCACATCTATGTTTTCATCGTTCAAAAAAATAAAATAAAATAAAATCAACAGCTTGACGAAGGAAACACATCGACATCAAATCAGTGAAAGAGGAAAAATTTCCTCCGCGAAAGGAAACAAAATTAGGGTTTTCCACAAGTATCTCATCAGAAACTAACCACAAATATGTATAAAAAGGTTTAAACTCGCTAAAATCAGCTTACATTGGACTTTCAAAAAACAAAAATAAGCTTACAGTGGATTTAGACTGAAAGCTCTTCCTGAGAAGCTGATGAATAGCTCTGCCCGCAGCCATTTCAATGGATTCCTCACGGGTAAACTTCACTGCTAAAATGGAGGAAAAGATTCGTAGATCAAAACTTAGAGAAAATGGAACAAAAACAAACAAATAGGCAGATCTGAAAAGGAACCAATCATCGCCCCTCTTATACAAGTACCTGAGCTCAACGGAGGCGACAGCGCGAGCCAAGGCAAGGCGGACTTCAATCTTCCCAGGAAGAAGGGTTAAAAACGACCTTTTTGTTTGAAAGCCAAAAAGAATGAAGGGTATATACGTAATTATACGAGACGATATAATTCCTCTCATTCATTCAAATGGCCACAAAACCTTGTTCTCTCTCTGTCTCTCTCTCTTACGACCTAAACTTCTTTTGATCCAGATAAAAAAAAAAGGGAAAAAGAAAAAAAAGTTCTTTTGATCGAGTTGATCGCAGCCGTCAATATTTTTAAGTCAAGAAAGGCGTATGCGGTTTGTCCATTCGGATTCGGAGGGTTTCGATGCGGATCTTGGAGACGGTAACAATCCAACCGGTCCAAAGCTCCGGTAGGTTTTATTTAAAGGTCCATGATAGAAATTGCAGCTTCTCTTCATCGCTACTCGTTCTTCAGGGTAGCCTTTGCCTGTTGATTAACCCCGTTCTGGGTTGTGATTTGCGACACAAATCAATGGCAGATGTATCTGAATCGACCCCCAGTACGGAGGTGGCGGAGCCGAAGCTGCCGCATCGCCTCGAGCGGAAGTGGACGTTCTGGTTTGATAACCAGTCCAAGCCAAAGCAGGGCGCCGCTTGGGGAAGCTCCCTCAAAAAAGCTTACACCTTTGACACGGTCGAGGAGTTTTGGTGGTGAGAGATGCAAATTACTAGTCGTCCTGTTTTTTTTTAAAGATCTGGTTTCGTCTACTCTCATGTTGCTTTGGCCTTTTTTCTAACTTGTTGTTGGTTGCTTTGGTGCACGCAGCTTGTACGATCAGGTTTTCCGTCCGAGCAAGTTGCCGGCCAATGCCGATTTTCACTGCTTCAAAGCGGGGGTTGAGCCGAAATGGGAAGATCCGGAATGCGCTAACGGGGGAAAGTGGTCTGTGACCAGCTCTCGGAAAGCTAACCTCGAGACCATGTGGCTTGAAACGGTAAGGTTATCTATTTCCGTCCGAAGTGTGACTCTGGTACAACAAGACGGACTAAAACTTCTAATTGATTCTACCTGATGATAGAGTTACATTTTGTTTGGTCGTATTTTGCAGTTGATGGCTTTGGTTGGGGAGCAATTCGATGAAAGTGATGAGATATGCGGAGTTGTTGCTAGCGTCCGTCAGAGGCAGGACAAGCTCGCCCTTTGGACAAAGTCAGCCCCCAATGAAGCTGTTCAGGTTGCTACCTTCTATCGAGTTGTTTAATGACTCTCTTTTCTTATACGTAGCACCATTATTCTTCACGAAGCTATCCGCCGTTCACTATAAGATGTTAGTTTTAGTATTTGCATTCACTGTCACGATAAGGATCTCTATTATTTGTTTTTTTCATGCTTTAAAACACAACTTCCGTCGAAACGATAACAATAGATAACTGTCGTTTTCTTGTTTGAGCTATTGTGTTTCTTTAATGGAAACAATGTTTGGGTTGGGGTACTTCTCATGTATTACTAAATTGGATATATAGCAAATACATTCAGGCTCAAGAAGCATGTGACTGGTAGAAACCACGAATTCACTATCTCAGTAGGTCAAAGGAAACTTTTATAATATCTTTTTTATAACTGTGGGTGAATCCTACAAGAAAGTTCCTGTTGGAAAAAAAATACAAGCTAAGGTGAAAACAGATACAACAGTACGACCTATATAGAAGCAATAATAGTAAATAAAAGGGCACAAGACAACAAGTAGGGAGGGAATTGCTGATATGAAATGCTTCCCTAGCTATTGAACTAATATGCCAAGTCAATTTTTTTTTCATTAAAAGTGCCATGTCAAAAAAATTATAATAATAATAATAATCATAATAATATATCAGCTCTGTCTCTGGCCCTCTTAATGGTATGCAACCAAGTCATGGTTGAAAATTCAATGATTTCTTCAATTTCATGAAAGTGTATTAGAGAACGACTATGAAGCCCTGACGACTTAACTACTGCCAGTTCCCTTTGACAACAAGGGGAGAGGAAAACTTGCCAACCTTGTTTATATATGATTAGTAGAGTTCATTACTGTCTTCCAAAATTCTTTTTTAATGAGCAAGCCAAGGAGGTGAGAGGTCCCCAAAAATTTATCTGTCCTGTATATAATGCAATTTACCTGTTCATTTTTGTTTCTTCTATGATTCCATTAATGTAATATTAAGTGTTCCAGCAATTGATAACATGCAACGGTTTTTGTAATAAAACAGCTTGTTCTGTGAGGTTATTACTCTTGATTTTAATAATTTCCTCTTTTATGTATCCCTTTCATTGATCTGCTCGTCAAACATGTTGGGTCACCAGTTCTTTTTCTTTATGAAAGGTGTGTTACAAATTTTTATTAGAAAGGAAAGAGGTTACATGCTGCAGCCCTCACTCATTGAGGAAGCAGGCTAGAGTGTTATAGGATACAGCAGCAGAACAAACAAGCACAACTATAAAAACTAATGGTAGCACAGAAGAACTTAATTCCTAATAACAAAGTCATGTAGAGAAATTCCTTCATCAGCTACGGAGTCAACACCAAAGTTTGCACTGAGAGTGTGAAGCCAAGTAGTAGATATAAATTGAACCAAATCAAACCTCTGTCAATCTGTGGGAATTCTCTGGGGAGATTAGCCTGTTTCTTGCACCATGAAATAAGGAGAGCAATGTCGCATTAGATGATGAGAGTGCAGCTGTGTTGCTCATAGGCGAGGTGGATATCATTAAGGAGAGCATGGGTCCCCCTGTCAAGAGCATCTGCCTCAGAGAGCACCACATTAGAAAACTGGTTTTCCATCATTTGCTTGCAAAACCCCACCGGAACCAGCACACCGTGGTGATGGATCAAGACTTTCAAACAAATATGAGGAAGAGAAGAGAAATATGATAATTTGGCTCAATGAGAAAGCCATTATCAAAAAATTTTGAAAAAAAAAAAAGAAAGCCATCATTTGATATTTTAGTTTGGTAGGTTTTGGTATCAGCTGAATTATTGTTGTATTTTTTAAAATTTTTTGAGTTATGTTTTAATTGAGCTTTTTTTTGGCCTATAAAATTAATTGGTTTGCCATTTTCTCAAAAAAAAAAAGAAGAATTGACTGGTTTTATTTGTAATTTTCGGTTTTTATTCTGATGGGCTTTCCCAAATTTAGTTGAGGTCCATTGGGGTTCTTTTATGTTTTAAATATGTTTTTTAATGTCTAGCTTTAACTTGTCCACAAGAAGTTCATTTTATTTGACTGAATCAATTATCTTCTTTTTATAAAAACCTAAATATTTAAAAACCATTTGACTTTGTTAGCTGAAATTTTCTTGATTTTTACAATGGAGGAGATGGTATTGGTGTTTAGTGGAGGTAGTGAATAACTAGTTCTGTTTTCTTTGCCATTCTCTTCATCCTTATTAAAGGCATTCATGAGGTTACTTTAGAAATTGTAGAAAATTTTGTCAAGGAGATCCAATATTCCCTCTTCTTTCCAATATTATTGGAGGACGGACTAGTTTATTTCATTCAGTTTGTGGTTTGAATTGGTTAAATCCGGTTGCTGATGATAACCAAAATGAAACTATATTGTTAAGTTTGTTTATGACGTAATGGCTTTGTTGTGACATCTATTGAACTGATTATCTGAGGCACTCCTAAATGCTTTTGAATTAACATTAGGTCAGTGAATTTGTTTGCAGACAAGTACACTGTGTCTATAGTATCCCCCAATCTGAGTTAATTGATATGCTTCTGAATCCAACTTCTTGAGGGCTAATTTCTAAGGCTTGCATATTGACTCTTCTTAAATCTTGCATATTTGTTAGACCTGCTTAATGTCTCTCTTTCATTCAGTGTCCACTTCACGTTGCTTAACAAATTAAAAAGATGAGAAATTTCCTTTTAAAAGGATTCTCCAATGGTTTTAATCATCATCTTGTGAAATGGGTTGGCATTTTCTGGCTGTATTAGTTGGAAAGCCTTGAAATTAAGCTAATAAGAGGGAGTAACTTCACTACTGTTCACCTCTCGTTATTAAGAAGATTAATCAGACTAATGCTAGGTGTGGCTTGGAGTGCATACTCTAGGTGACTTTCTGTCATTCGTAAGTTTTTTAAATATCAATTTCAGCACTTCTCTGCCGAAATAGGTTTTTTTTTCAGAATAGGCAGAAAAACACTCTTGTGAAGCACTATCCTAGCCTCTCACCCTGCCTAGAGGCCCTAGTATCTGATATTATGCATAGAGGATCTTTCAAGTTATTTAAAGGAGCCTTCTTTTAAGACTTCTGGTCAGTGTCAGTAACAGGTTGTCGGCTAACTAATTTCTGAGCTTTTTTTTTTTTTTTTTGATACATCTGTTCAAGATTTATTGGGTGTCAGTCATCTATAGGAGTGTTTGCTGTTGCACCACGTTATGCATCACTAATAGGGTTGCTCCTTTAATCATCTGATTTCCATCAGTTGGATGCTCTCTGGTGCCCAATATTTTCATTTAGAGTTTTCTTTGGTTGAATCACTTTAAGCCAGATTCCTCAGTTGCTGACCTTCATTGGCTTCTTTTGGACAACACGAGAACATTGATAGTCTTGTAAATTTCATGGAACGAAGGAGTTGAGTTCTCTTTTATTTTGGTTCCTTTATATTCTGGTCTTTCGTCCCTCTTCAGACCATAGCGTTATGCAGTTATTTACTTTATTTGGGTGGATGGCGCCACGAGTTTGGCTTCATTCTATTTCACGGATCATTTTCTGGGAGCACAATTCCCTTTACTATTCAAAAGACAACTCCAATGTGGCAGAAATTGTGGAGGTCATGTTTGCCATGGTTGTAGTATAAAAGTAAACACATAAAATAAAATGATGAAATATTTGCCAGGTTTGGCTCAGATTGCTTTGCTCTGACAGTCAAACAGCCATATCAACTTGTTGACTGGTCTTCAGCAGATATTTTTAACTCAAATTTTAGTGGGTTGTCATATGACAATCCTCAATCATTCTGAAATCTTTTGCTGGCCATTTGTTCACTCAGGCTCATTATCTCTTCTGACCTTAATGCTGTCCTACATGGTTTGACATGATTGTAGCTTTATTATATGTGCCTTTTTCATGGCTCTCTCCTTCCTATATGTCATTGCGGTCTTTTCTTTTTGTTTTTATTATTATTTTTTTTGCTTTGACCTTAATGATGTGCTTCTTTTGTTTCAAAAAATAAAGAAAATGAAACCTAGTATAATTTTGGTATCTCAATTATTAGTTATAGATTGTGTTTGACGCTTCATAGAAGTTTATTAAGAATGTCGTTAACTCCCATATTTCTTTGTAATCATGGTCAACACCCTGACACAACATTGTGAACTACTCCCATCTGTTTTTAATGTTAATACAAGCTAGCTGCAGTTAGGCAAGTTAGTCTTGTCATCTAACGATGAATTAACTATATCTTTTGTTGTATTGTGTTTTGATGCATTTATATGACTATTATGCAGTTAGGCAAGTTAGTGTTCTCATCCAACGATTATCAACTATATCTGTTGTTGTATGTGTTTTGATGCATTTATGTGACTATTATGCAGGTAAGCATTGGAAGAAAGTGGAAGGAGATCATTAATGTCACTGATAAGATCATATACACATTTCATGTAAGACTATTTTTCCAGAGTTTGGTTCTTTTATCCTGCTGTTGTGGTGCAAACTTTGACTTGGTGGTATGTTGCAGGATGATGCGAAGAGGGAAAAGTCCACTAAAAGTCGATACACAGTTTAAACTCCATCCATTGGTATGTTAAAAAGTAAAGGAGAGGAGGAATGAAACTGAATGCATTTTGTTCTTTGTTGTATTCTGGTGAGCAGCTGTAGTCATACAACTTTGTGTCATGCTATAATATTTGTTTAATGACATTTGCGAGCAGTTTATATTATTCTGTCGCTTTACCTGCCCAGCCCAATATGAATTCTTGGAGGTTTTCGTGAAACCTAGGAGCTACAAGTAATTCATTGACCTCGTGTTTATTCAAGTGGGAGCATGTTTCTGTTAGCTTGTAATATATTAGATCAGTGTTCTTTCAAAGTGGTACCTGATGAAATTGGAATGTAAGGCATAATTGGATCAATTTTAGGTTCCCAATGATACCACTTGCCCATTGGCTTTTGGGTTTTTACCGGTAGATTCTCTAAATGTATAGCATTCGTTTCCAGTTCGCTGGAGATGTCTGACCTGTTGCTTTATAGAATTGGCATATCTATGTTCCTTTCTGTCAAAAGCTCCCATCATCCGGGAGAGTGAAACACAGAGAGGACGAGCAAATACTAATGTATAACAAAAAGGCGTAGTAGGCTAATTTGTCTCGAGTACAAGTAATTGAGATGCGACGCTCGTTCATCGCTCACATTCAATCTATATACATTAGGTGTTCAGATTGAATCTGTTTCACGAACTGAGACTAAGAAGAAAACATCTGTTTCTGAGTCGGGATTCCCACCCGTCAAAAGCCATGTTGATATATGTTCTTCATCACGCAAGAAACCCAAGACGCTCCCCGTTCTTCTTAGCCAGCCGAATCAAACCCTGCCGTTGTTTCCCGTCTGCACCGATAGCCTTACAAAATTCCGTAATCACCTGGAGAGTTTCAAACAGTTGTCAGGAACAAACAAGAACACAAAACACCCAGTGAGTCTGCATCCGAATTTCACAGACCACACATTTTCTATCCTTTCGAATTCCATTCCAGTTGCAGACAGTATTCCCAGATCAATTTTGTAAGTATTAACTTGATAATTGATCCGAAGCAACGAAAAAGGAGAAGGGGAAATTCTCGACAGAAATTAAGCAGGGGAAAACAGAGGTACCTGCGAGTGTAAAGCGATTGCTTTGCCTCTGAGCTGATTGAAGCGCTTCTTCCCGACTATGTTACGGGTGATGACGACCAATGGCGCAAACAACCCTTTGCCTTCGTTAACGTTCTTCATGACCGGGTTGGATCGAGTGGGCTTTCCGACGCGAACGCATGTCGGAACCGACCTCGCCAGCAAAACCCGGTCTTCCCCTGCAAAGGAAGTGCCCCAGGTTCCATGGAAGGCGGAAGAGAGTCCCGGTGCAGAAATCGCGGTGGCCATTGTGAAGTGGAAGAGAGACGCAAATTACTAACCAGGCTGCTCTTTCTTTCTTCCTTCTCTCTAATGTTTCCGCAAGGGTCCTACTAGTTCTGGGAAGATCTTTCGGTGTGCTGGGGGAGGCGATATATGTGTTCATTTCAGAGCCTTTAGTTTACTGACTGGTTCTCAAAGGCGCAAAATCGGAGAACGAGAGAAAAAACTGAAACCACACGTTCAAAAGAAGACTTAATAGACAGCGCTAGACTTTGGTCTGGTTGGGTCTAAATATTTTCTCACTTTCAATTCAGATTTCAGGAACTGGGACCGATTCATTTGTGGGACTAGAAACAAGAGACATTGGGGACCCTCGGCGATTGGGCAAGCATATGGCCTCCACTCCCTCCACATCCTCCCAACTAATTGTCTTTTCCCAGCCGCGTGTGGGAAGTTCACTTTTTCACGCGCAGGCATGCACACATGCCTTAAAAGTTGAAATATTCCTGTACTTCTCCTTCAATTGATTTATATATGTTGCATTAATACCCATATTGAACTTTTCAATTTTTTCTATAAGAGAAAACAGAGAAGATTAACAACCTGCTTTAATTGATTTGAATCGAAGACTAGCTAACAATATATATCTGAAATCGATAGTACAGTACTGTTTATTAAAACATGCAATGAATTTAAGAACGACATAGCATCAATTGCTAGTGTTGATCGGTCTTCTGCTCGGCGGAGTAGTGATCACTCGTATAGACGGGCTTCAATCTTTTGGCAGCGAGCATCTTCTCCACCTCCTCAAACGGCAGCCCTTTCGTTTCAGGCACGACGAAGTAGACGAAGACTAAGCACAAGCAGGCGACGCCGCAGTAGAGAAGGAAGGTCCCCGCCGTCCCCAGTGCTTCCGTCAAGGACAAGAAGGTTAAGGTGACTGTAACGTTGGCTATCCAGTTAGCCACCGCCGCTATTCCTCCGCAGAGTCCCCTGTATCTCAATGGGTATATCTCGGCGTTGATGACCCACGGCAGTGTTCCCATGCCGGGCGCGTAGGAGATGATGTAGAGCCCCAGACCGATGAGAGACAACCACCCGAAGTTGCTTGGGCATCCCCTCGTGTACCATTCCCGATGCTCCCCGCGGCATGCGTCTTTCGTTGTTGGATCCACTGCTAAGCATGCCCCTGGAAGAAGCTGCATATTGCAACACAACGATCACTTGCCTCATTAATAAAATCTAACAACATTTGAGGTAGATTTACTACTGGTTCAAAATAAACAGACAGTGTAAAAAGATAGTAGCTTATTAAGTTGGGCTAGTCAATTTGAGGTAGATTTCTGACTTTTGGGTATGCCTAATCCGTCTATATCTCAAACGAGGAGGTATCATGGGTTTCAAGCAATATTTTGAACCAGTACTAAAACTGAAGTATCATGGGTTTCCTTGGTTATATTGTAGAAATTTGGCATTTTTTAAACTGACCCGGTTGTAATGTTGTAACAGCCAAACTTTCTGGGCTAATACGAAATGAAAACCAATCTCTTAAAAAAATAAATTAATAAAAAAAATAAAAAATTAGAATTCAGTAAAAAAATCACTGGAAGGCTTTGAGATCAGTTGATGGTCAGGTGGCTGCTCCTAATGTGGACAGGGTCCACCCGAACTGATTTGATCATACCAGATCAACCTGCCAGGTTGAATAGTTTTGATGCAAAATGGGTTATAGTCTTAAACCGAACGAGAATAAACTCCAGTCGGATTCAACCGGGTCAAACTGGTTGGTCCAGTTTTTTAAACCACAGGTTTCAAGAGTAGTTCATGATAAGTACTTACCTTATCTCCTTGATGAGCACAAAAGCCACATTCTGATGTAGTTTTCAAGCATTTCACGCAACTCCAAGAAGCACCTTGGTTCCCAACGTAGCCTGGACAGGTCATATTGTTGCCAAAATGAGCAGTCTCCAGCTGACCAACAGGAGGCGAGTGCTTAGCAGCCCCAATAAAAACTCCTCCAAGTAACCCTAAACACACAATGATCCCAATCAAGCTGATGAACAGCAACTTCCTCCTCCCTGCCCTATCAACGAAGAAGATACTGATCACGGTCCCAACAGTGTTGAGAGCTGACGTGATGAGAGAGAGTGCGAGGGCGGTCTTGTTGGAGGCGAATCCGGCCAACTGCACTATGGTGGGACTGTAATACATCACCGAATTAACCCCCACGAACTGCTGTGCGATCTGGAGACCCACCCCGGCGTAGAGCCCCGTCCGCACAACGGGGTTTCGCAGTGCTTGACCCAGTTTGGTCATGATGCTCTCCTCGTTCGGACCTTCCATGCTCTTCTCTGCTTCCACTGATTCTCGCAGTGCTTCCACTTCCCCCTCAACTTCATGAGACGGGTAGATCTTCGCCAGTATGTCTGCAGCTTCCTTTTCCATACCCTGTAATTTTAACATCATTAGTTTGGTGAAGTTTTGAAGCTATATATATAGCCAGCTTGATAAGAAGTTTTGAAGCTATATATATATATAGCCATCTTGATAAGAAGTTATTGTAATTAATAATATGGTAGATGTATATGGGTAGAGGAATTATCTATCTAATTAACTAACCTTTCTATAGAGCCACCGTGGGGACTCAGGAAGTGTCCACATTAAAACGAATTGAACCAAAGCGGGAACTGCTGCCACACCAAGCATCCAACGCCATGTACCAGGTGCCTGCAATTAAATAAACTCATGGACGTTTATGGATTGAATGGAACATAAAAAGAAAAATAATAAATAAATAAATAAATAAATATATATATATATATATATATATATATATATATATATATATATACTCATACATCATAAAATGCTTCATCAATACAAGAATTTAACAATTCTTTCCTGCTAATTAATTAATTTGTTCAGACCCTTTTGCTAGATCAACTACTACGGTCCACTAGATTCATTGAACCATATATATATAACAGCTGAAAAGATAAATTTTTGTGTAAATATGTACCTTGGTGAAGGCTAAATTAATAAGGTAGGATAAGAACTGTCCCCCTGTGATGAGCAAGCCGTTCATGCTAACGAGGGCACCTCTGATTTTAGCAGGAGAAGCTTCGGATATGTAAAGAGGAGAGGTCATTGAAGCCATTCCCACTCCCAAACCAACAAGGATTCTTCCCAAGATGATTATTCCAGGAGCAAGTGCGGCCGCCATGATAATGGCTCCTATAAAGAACAGTAAGTCTGCAATGAGAATGGAGAGCCTTCGCCCAAGCTTGTCGTTCAATAACCCACCCGCTGCAGCTCCAAATATGGCCCCTGCCGAAGCCATGCTCACTATAGTTTCCTGTACAATATTTATGTATTCAACACAACAACATAATTAATTAGCAGATAAACAAACAAAACTAGTCATTCAATATATTTTTATAACATGCATATTCTATATAAACCATATAGAAAGAAGAACAAGAAGATCTAGAATATTTAAAGAAACAAGGAGCTTAATTAATTAATAACGTACCTGTAAGATCGTGTTCTTGTCGACCTCACTGAAGTCATCTCGAATGTAAAGAAGCGCACCAGAAATAACCCCTTGGATATGTCCAAACAATGTAAGATGCTTGTAAGCAATGAAATTATATATTAGATTGGATCAGTTGGGTTCAAGAACTGTAGAAGTAATATTATTTATACCTGTATCATATCCAAAGAGAAGACCACCAATCCCAGCCGAAAGCGCGAGACGCAGTACATAAGGCTGTCTGGTTATCGATCTTAGGCAATCTTTGAATTCTATCTTATCTACTTTCTGAATGCCGCCTTCTACCATCCTCTGCTATATATCTTCAAATACACGGGTTGTACGGAGAATTGTATAGATGTAAAGGTTTAATTCAATAAAACAATGGTCGATCTCTGCGTTAAAAATAGAGACAACATAAAATTAGGTTGATCAATCAGAAATTCTTAGCACAATTCTTCTGGGTCTATAAACCGGTAAAGAGAAAATCAATGGAAAAGCAATCAAACTAAAATGTTTCTTCAGTGATAGAAAAGCAACAAATCAAATCAACCATTACCTTGACGGAAATTATCAGTTCATGACCCTCTTAAGCAGTCACCGTTCACTGTTTTTTCCAATCACCCACGTACGTTGAAGATACAGCTAGCTCGTCGCCTCACCTCGGAATAGTGTGCTCCAGTGACATGAGAGCTCTCACAAAATTGTATAAGTACTACTTGAAGATTAATACAGCTCTGCATCAAAAGAAACGCCCATTCGAACGTAAACGATAATGATTATCGATGAGAACGTCTTAATTCCAAAACGAATTGAATTGATCGATTTAATCCTTATCTGATTATCCTCATCACACACAGTCGAGACCACCCGAGATTTCAGCAGAAAAAAGAGGAAAGTAATGAGTCATGAACACTAGGTGAGTAGGAGACCGAACCACTCGGCACCCATAGTTGAGCTTCGGGTGATAAATAGTAAAATACAAGTTTTAGTTTTGACTATATAGTGTATTCTATTAATAGGACAAAATATCCGCCAAAGAAGAAGGGTCAAGTGACTCGGACTTGGTATTCCTAACAAAACGGACGTGCAAATCAAGTAACAAAAACGGCTTCTTGGGTTGAATATGGAATTAGACAAAGAATTAGTAATTAAGCCAAGAAAATAAATGGTCAAAATAGTTTCTCAATCAGTGTTTTAAAAATCGAACAGACCCGGCCAGTTTAACCGGGTTCAACCGGAACCCGAGATTTGAACGGTTCGATTTGCTCAAAAACCTGAAAATTAAATGGTAAAAAACCGGTTAACTGGTCGATTTTAGCGGTTCAACTGCTGAACTAAAAACCGGACCGGACTGGTTGAACCGATTTAGTTACCTTTTTAGTATTTTTAATATTTTTTATATTTTTAAACTTGTTTTTTGTATTTAGAAATCTTATTATGAATTTTTTTAATGAGATACAACTCATACCGATTGAACCACCGATTAAACCCGGTTCAACCAATTGAACCAGAATCTAAAGCACTGCTAGTTCGATCACCGGTTCGGTATTTAAAACACTATTCTCAATGTCTTATATATAATGAAATAATCAAATTATATGTTAATAACAGTATTTTAGTGATTTTATTAATGTAATGAATTTATATTGCTTTAATATTTTTCCTCATATATATGTTAGTGATTCGTTTGACTTTATGTTATCTGTGACTCACCTATCCTGTTAGAGTCCATGATGAAACAATATCATAAGAATGTAACAGTTTATATATGTTATCAAAAACTTAATTTACAATCATGGGCAGTTTGAATATTTAGACATATATATGGTCATTGAATTAATCGGATAAAGTAATATAGTTCAGATGAGTGGGCCCATAACGCATAACGTTAATGATTTCCTTTGAAGTGGGAACACAATCTTAATTTATGTTGTAGTCAAGATATCCGGAAAAAATAAAAGTACAGTTATCCGAAGATATGGGTATATAAGAACTAAGAATCTACTTTCCCCACACATAAGAATAAAGGTTCTCTTTGGTATTGACTAAGGGGAAACTCTACCATAAAATAATTTAAAGGTGCACAAAAAATGTACAAGCACCAATTTTAATTGTATAAAAGGTAATCATCTGGCTGCAGTATGAATGTAAAAAAGTAATATTTTCACGCATAATATTAAATCTTCCTTTAAAACGCTAAGATTTTAGCTGCTTTAATTCTATTTACCTAGCAAGTGCTGTTAACTAATCTATACTTCCACCCACATTCACTTTCCACACTAGCAAGCAACCATAAACCAGGAGACTCTATGGTTGTGTGACTCAACCGAGTCACTAGTGACTGAGCAAGTCGACTTAGATTTCAACTTCTCTAAACAATTTGGGAACCTTGATTACCAAAGAGTTACCAAACTACCCTAAAAATAAAGAATCGGCCATTTGGGGGCCAAGTTGTACCTTGACACGGGTCAAAACCATAAACATATGGTTGTTATGTATATAACATCGTATATAAATAGATATTTTATTTGGGAGATTTAATTGTTACGATTTTAAGATAAGGAATAGTATAACACATGTATCTCTTTTATGAGTTCAATATGCATGATTGGTAATTTAGCATAGTTTATGGTACATATGTGTTAATTAAACATGAATATTTTTTTAATCTACTAAACGTAGCATATTATATATCAAATTGAAGATAATTAATTTAAGTTATTTATTCTTCAGTTTTTTTTATTTTTTAAAGCCAAGTTAAACTTTTTTCCAAATGGCACCCAACGAGAGTAAATCTTTCACGACTTAAAATTTTTTTATATAAATAACAAAGAAAATTACATATGAAAATCGAACATTACACTAGCTTATACAAAAAAGTAAATTTATAAACTTAGTAAAGTCCAAACATGATGGACATAAAGTCTTCAAGTTAAAACAATTTTTACAGAACAATGTTTGACAAACTCATGACAAAATAACTTTTACAAACAATATGAAAACAATTTATAAACTGAATAACAACATTTTCTTACAAAATATCTTCACACAATGTTAATATAAAACCAGGAACAAGTATTCAATCAGCTAAGTCGGTGCTCCCTGCCATGTTGATCTCTTAGTCCTACCGAATTCCGTAAGTTTAATCAAAGGAGGAAAAATTCAATGTACTCAAATTTTAATTCTATAATGAATTCAAACATGTATTTGACTCCATAGTGGATAGCCACTCTCCCAGGTCGAGAACATGTTGCCACAAGAATTTCATCTCCTCCCTTATTGAAGCCTTATCCTTACATACCTGTTGCACCTTGGCCCGTAGTGCATTCCTGTCTTGGTTAGCCTTCTACAACTCTGCTCTTAGGGCGACAATTTTTGACGTGTTGTTAGAGGTAGACCTAAAGGCACAACTCTGTAGGGACACACCAGTCCAAACCCTTGTCCCATGACCTTCGTGGTGGCCCCCATACACCTTATTCAGGATATGTAACAAATGTGTGGGGTCCTTGGAGGTGTTGACATTTTGTTTTTTTTAATCAAAAAAACGTAGATGCATTCATATTAGGAATATGTCCTGAAGTTGGTTGAAGTTCTTACATACATCCAAATAAGACATCTGTGGACTAATCCCATTTTTAATACAGTCATCCATGAACTGGTTTCTCAACAATTTTGGAATATGATTTTCCCAAAGGCTGATATAATTTTGTCCCAATCTTGCCCTGTCGGAGGCTTCTTTAGCGAGTCTATCTGCCACACAATTCGCTTCCTTGTAAATGACGTTAGGATGGTTGTTTGTGTAGCAAATCCTGGCAGGAATCTACCCATGGCTTCAATCTCCAATCGCATGCTGCAGCTTGTTGGGTCATCAAGATCATCAACTTGGAGTCCCCTTCTAAAATAACTTGTTTTTGCGGGAAGAAGTGAACCAATAGATGTAAAAGTAGTAACAGAGCATGAATCTCTGCGTCATTATTGGTTTTACGTTGGAGTGGCCAGATGGCAGAAAGCAAATGTGATCCCTGGCAGTCCCAAATAATGACTCCACACCTAGCAACTTGCTGATCTAGAAAACAAGACCCATCAAAATTCGCTTTCAGGTACAGGGGTGAGGGAAGAAGGCATTGTATTGTAAGACATGGTGTCTTGGGCATGAGTTGTGATGGTACCGCTTTTTGGTTGGAGATCTCTTTTGTATAATAAATAATTTTTGTAACTAAGGACGACATGCTTTGCTTGGAAAATTCCGTGATTTCTCTCACACCAGAGCTCCCATAAGGCCTCCATAATAAGTAATTTTTTTTTTTGGTTTTGTTCTAAGATTTGCATCAAAGATGGTGGAGAAGAGGAATCGTCTAAGAGTTTGTGTTCTCCTAGGCACTATATAATCATGCGCGAGTCGTGTTAATATCCCTAGTGAGTATGAATAATGTAAAAGAATGTGTTCTGAGGTTTCTGAAGTGTTTTAACAGAGAAAACAAATATCATTTGTGAGGGCCCGTCTTTTGACTAAAAAGACATTTGTAGGAAAAACATCATGGAGAATTCTGTATAGGAAATTCCTATGCTTGGGAAGAAAAACACGTGTCCAGATTTTCCTCCATAATACATCAATTGGAACCAATAGAACAAATTTAAAATTGAGACCAAGCTTGAGATTTATTTTATGGTAAGTTTCTTTAACTGAGAAGGAATTATCTTTACTTATAGTCAAAACAGATAAAACTTTATGAGAAGGTTGATTAACGGTTTGGAGGATTTTATGGGCGACGTTCAATGGCCAAACGCTATGAATGCGATCTTCATTCCACTTGCCATTTTGAAGCATAGTGCTTTCCCTGTCTTTTAACAAAACATGACCTATTTTGTTTAGACTTTGATTTATTAATGGTTCTCATAAGTCTTCAACCCATTTATCACACCACAATGATACTTAAGTTCCTTTATCAATTTGACATCTAAGATATTGTTTAAAAAACTATATTCTACACCATTTAAGACGTTGTAACAAAATTTTAACGAAATTATCTTACGAAATAGAAAGAGACTGAAACATTGGTAGCTACAGAAGGTTGAGGTTGCCAGTGTTCGAGATGTTGAAGAACATAACATATATTCAGCCACAAATGAGACATTACAAGAAACAACAAGAGGGGAGGAAAGGAAGGAAATATTGATAATGAGCCATCACATCGGCGAATAAAACAACAGCGGGCTAAAATAAACACATCATAACAAGGGCCTATAACACAATCTTCATGAGTGGTTTTTTTCAGAACCACAACAGTTATTTTCTCCAATGTAACTTAGCTGGTGGTTGGGCTAAAACCGCCGCTTCCTCCTTTATCTTCCCATCTATAGTTATATAGAAAAAATATTTAATTTTTGGAATAGGTTCCAAGGAACGATAGCCAGATGGTTCCCCTGCTCCCCAAATGATATCACAAGTTTCAATCATGTGTTCTGCAATAATCTATCTTTATTAATTCTTGTTGAAGTAAACAATTTAATGTTAACAAGTTATCACAAAAGTTTGAGTCAAAAAAAAAACCAATAGGCTGATGATAAATTACGATGGAAAAACTCACGCTATATGGGTAATAGCTTCAATGCTTTAAGTTGACCATTGGCTGATATTTGTGCGAAAAAAAAATCGAGACAATGAGAGAAGAATCGTGCAGAAATAAACAGATGAGGTAGGAAGACAAGATATGCGCAGGAAGAGTAGTGATTTACCATGTTTAGTTTGGCAACGTAAAGGTAAGTTTTTTAAGGGTAGAATTGGAAGTTCCTTAAAACAACATGAATACAAGTGTCCCATCAACGACGAATGGCTCCAACAAAGCAAGCTTTCAAATAAAGGAGTCCCATCCAAACACTAATTCAGGGATGGAGCCGCTTTTCAATCCAAAATGCAGCTTCGTGAATACGAGAAAACAAAATAGTAAATGGCTCCAACCCTGCTTCATTTGCTACTCTTCCAGCAATTTCTGCAGTCTGTAATTGTATTTCTTTTCTCCTAGCCTTGCTGCATTTTACCTTCCATCTTTGTCTTTCTTTTCTCTTGTTTCTGCATCTTTCTTCTATTTTATTTTCGCCTTCCACCATTAGTAGAAATATGAGTTTGGGTGACAGTCCAATTCTGGGCCGTCATCGGGCAGCCCATTGGGCAACGGGCCAAGCCCAATACGTAGGATGTATTGATAGATCGGGCTACAATTGTCGCCTAATATGTAGGATGTATTGAGCGACATTGTATCCGTCGCCCATGGAATTAACCTATTCAACCTTAATTCCACGCTCACTCTAACTCTCGAAACCCCTGCCCCTTTCTTGCGTGATCCTTCACCCATTCCCTAACGAACTTCCCGCGCCGAAGAGAGAAAGTTGAAGGCGCCAGAGTTGGACGCCAAAGTTGGGCACCGGAGTTGGACGCCGGCGTTGGACATTGGACAACACCCGATCGAGTTCCTAGCAAGTTTGCTTTCAATTTGCATGCCCTAACTTAAAGTTCCATGTAAAGTGTGATTTTCTCTCTCAATCTCTCTTTCACTCTCCCACTCAATCTAGTATACCTACCACCACATGGGTCTTTTCTTTGATTTCATTTCGAGGTTTTGTTTTGGGAGTTTTGTGGGGAGAGTCTAGAGGAAGATAAGACAGATTTGTTGGCAGAGGATTGACATTTCTCCTATGGTTTTTTCTCGCTGAACTGTCTTGCAGAGAAAGATGATTGGAGCCCTGCAGGTCATGAATCCAGTACTCCCGGATTTCCATTTACTTTGAATTATTTTACTGTATATTATCTAATGGCACTCCTTATTATATGGATTGCAAATTTTAGAAGGTGCAGAGTTTACTGTTAAATATGATGATGTTTTTTTTTGTTTTTTATTTTTTTGTGAATGTTCATATTGAAGTGTGTTAGCGTAACTTGGGTAAAATTCTATTTTCTCTCTGTGTGGTTGTGCACTGTCATCGGGCATTGTTTATGTTTAATGATTTAGCTTTTTTGTTGTCTTTTGACGGGGAGACAGATTGAGGAGAGGAGAGGAGAGGAGAGGATAGGAGAGAAGAGGAGAAGAGAAGGAATGAACTGCATACAAAGGGTCGAACTAGTCAGAGTAGAATTTGTTCCCTAAACATTTTTATTAACTTAGGAAATGGTACTATAATGACACAAATTCACCTATAGGATTGCAAAATTTTAGAATGACTAAAACGACACCAAAGGTCATAATAATTACATTATAAGATATTAGTAACAATTATTTGCTTACATCTTACATAATTTTCATGTTAGAACATCTGGAACAAGGTGTAAAACAAACAAAGTACCATGTTCTTCAATGTTGCCCCTCAACCTAGAACATAGAAATCTACTGGGCTTGGCTTGGTACAAATATCAGCCATGTGTCCCAAATGCTTATAACAAAGAAAATATCAGCTATTTGATTTGTGGAATGAATACGAGTCACAATCTTCCCAACTATACATGTGGAAAATCGAGTGGTTTGTCACAAAACTTTTTGCATGATTACCACATTTATAATTTTCAGAGAACGGTGATTGGATCCCTGTAGGTCAAGTACTCCCGGATTTCCATGTACTTTGAGTTATTTTACTGTATATTCTCTAATGACTCTCCCTATTATCTGGATTGTAAATTTTAGAAGGTGCAGAGCTAACTGTTAAATATGATGATGTTTGTTTTTTTTGTTTTTTATTTTTTGTGAATGTTCATTATGAAGTATGTTAGCGAGTAACTTATGTAATCGGGCATTGTTAAGGTTTAATGATTTAGGATTTTTTGTTGTCTTTTGAAGGGGAGACACATTGAGAGGGGAGGAGAAGAGAGGAGAAGAGAGGAGAGGAGAGGAGTGGAGAGGAGAGGCGAGGGGAGGAGAGGAGAGGAGAAGAGAAGGAATGAACTGCATTCAAAGGGTCGAACTAGTCAGAGTGGAATTTGACCCCTAAACCTTTTTACTAACTTAGGAAATTGAACGATAATGACGCAAATACACCTATATGAAGGCAAAATATTTGAATGACTAAAACGGCACCAAAGGTCATAAAAATTACATTATAGGATCTTAGTAACAATTATTTGCTTACATATTACATAATTTGCTTGTTATAATATCAGGAAAAAAGTGTAAAACAAACAAAGTGCCCTATTCTTGAATGTTGCCCCCCATCCTAGAACTTAGAAATCTACAAGGCTTGGCTCGGTACAAATATTAGCCATGTGTCCCATGAGCTTTTAATAAAGAAAATATCAGCCATTTGATTTTTGGTTTGAATTCGGGTCACAATTTTCTCAATCATACTTATGGAACACCGAATGGTTTGTTAAAAAAATTTCTGCATGATTGCCACTTTTCAAATTTTCAGAGAAAAGTGATTGGATCCCTGCAGGTAATGAATCTACTACACCCAAATTTCCATGTACTTCGTGTTATTTTACTTTATGTTATCTAATGGCACTCCCTATTATTTGGATTTCAAATTCTAGTAGGTGCAGAGCTTACTGTTAAATATGATGAAGTTTGTTTTATTTGTTTTTTCTTTTTTTGTGAAAGATCATATTGATGTATGTTAGCGAGTAACTTGGGTAAAATTTTATTTTCTCTTTGTGTGGTTGTGTACTGTAATCAGGCATTGTTAAGGTTTAATGATTTAGCTTTTTTGTTGTCTTTTGAAGGGGAGACATATTGAGGAGAGGAGAGGAGAGGAGAGGAGAGGAGAGGAGAGGCTAGGGGAGGAGTGGAGAGAAGAGGAGAAGAGAAGGAATCAACTGCATACAAAGGTTTGAACTTGTCTGAGTGGAATTTGACCCCTAAACCTTTTTATTAACTTAGGAAATGGTACAATAATGACACAAATACACCTATATGAATGCAAAATTTTAGAATGACAAAAACAACACCAAAGGTCATAATAATTACATTATAAGATATTAGTAACAATTATTTGCTTACATATTACATAATTTGCATGTTAGAACATCAGGAACAAGGTGTAAAACAAACAAAGTACCATGTTCTTCAATGTTGCCCCACAACTAAGAACATAGAAATCTACAAGGCTTGGTTTGGTACAAATATTAGCCATGTGTCCCAAGAGCTTATAACAAAGAAAATCTCAGCCATTTGATTTGTGGTATGAATACGAGTTACAATCTTCTCAACCATACTTGTTGAACACGAGTGGTTTGTTACAAAAATTTCTGCATGATTTCCACATTTCAAATTTTTAGAGAAAGGTGATTGGAGCCCTGCTGGTCATGAATCTTCTCAACCATACTTGTTGAACACGAGTGGTTTGTTACAAAAATTTCTGCATGATTTCCACATTTCAAATTTTTAGAGAAAGGTGATTGGAGCCCTGCTGGTCATGAATCCAGTACTCACAGATTTCCATGTACTTTGAGTTATTTTACTGTATATTATCTAATGGCACTCCGTATTATATGGATTGCAATTTTTAGAAAGTGCAGAGCTTACTGTTAAATATGATAATGTTTGTTTTTTTGTTTTTTATTTTTATGTGAATGTTCATATTGATGTATGTTAGCGACTAACTTGGGAAAAATTCTATTTTCTCTGTGTGTGGTTGTGCACTGTCATCGGGCATTGTTAAGGTTTTATGATTTAGTTTTTTTTGTTGTCTTTTGCAGGGGAGACAGATTGAGAGGAGAGGCGAGGAGAGGAGAGGAGAGGAGAAAAGAAGAGAAGAACTGAATTGCATATAAAGGGTTGAACTAGTCATAGTGGAATTTGACTCCTAAACCTTTTTATTACTTAGGAAATAGAACGTTAATGACACAAATACACCTATATGAAGGTAAAATATTATAAGGACTAAAACGGCACCAAAGGTCATAAAAATTACATTATAAGATCTTAGTAACAATTATTTGCTTACATATTACATAATTTGCATGTTAGAATATTGGGAACAAGGTGTAAAACAAACAAAGTACCCTATTCTTTAATGTTGCCCCTCAACCTAGAACATAGAAATCTACAAGGCTTGGCTTGGTACAAATATTAGGCATGTGTCCCAAGAGCTTATAATAAAGAAAATATCTGCTCTTTGATTTGTGGTATGAATTCGAGTTACAATCTTTTCAACCATTCTTGTGGAACACCGGGTGGCTTGTCACATAAATTTCTGCATGATTGCGACATTTCAAATTTTCAACTCAGGCTGTATCTCTTGCCAAACCAACTTCAATTCTCGCATAGTTTGGTGCAAAGATTTGCCATAGTCAATGCATGTGGTTTATTTTCTTACAGGGCTCGTGGTAGACATTCGAGTCATTTGCCCCTCTTATATATCTGAGGAGCGCGAGGCCTCAGAAACCTTTTTCATTTATGATATGTTTGAGCATCAAATCAAAGGTTGTTTTAAAATTTGATTAAGTTGTTGTGTTTGGTTTCATAGGTCTGTCAAGCCACATCTCCCCAGAGGGGTTGGTGCCAACCCTTGCGGAAGAGGATGAAGATGAAACACATCCGACTGAGGAGACCCATCAGTCTGACGAAAATGGGACAAAACAACCTAATGAAGGTGAGACACAACAACCTGATAAAGATGAAACACAATTGCCTGAGGAGACAACCGCTTGAGGAGGTTGTGTCATGGAAGACGAGAGCCCCATTGAAGCGTCCTCAGTGTTTCCCCCGGATGGGGTTGAATGGACAATAGAAGTAAAAAATGGGCAATTTATTTTAGACATGGAAATTTTTTTTTCTGATCTCATGGGAACATGTACTCGTGCGGATCAATTTGCCCCCCTGCACAAGTAGTAGTGCGATTTTCTTAAAGGTGAATATGACAAGTGGTTTGAACATATTAATGTAAATTGATGACCTAAATTATTTATTCAATTAAATTTTTATAGTGAGACATACTATTTCATGTAGTTTACTTTTTAAGAAAAAATATAAGTTCGTCAACGAACACGTTCGACCTGTCACCAGTTCTGTCGCAATGAAGGAAATCGAGCCCGTCTTACAGAAAATACTTTGGGACCACCGGTTTTCCTAGAAGAAGGAATACTACGATGGGAAAACACCAATTGAACTTCTCAAGAATCCGTTGAAGAGTATCGATGAAAACAATTGGGAGCTACTGAAGTATTGGAATGAAGGGAGAATTATGAAAATATCAAACAAGAATAAGGTCAATCGGTGGTTGTTGAAGTCCATGCACACACTAGGGATGAAGAATCTCGGCCATTTCTACGAGGAAGAGGTATTACATAGTTAAAAGATTAAATTTTCACTTTAATTCCAATTATAAAATTTGTATATAATTTGTATTTTGCATTGTAATTCATACCATGTGTGCTGCTGAAGAATATGTGGACACTTCTCCTGACCTGTGATAGTGATACCCATCCTCGATGAGGTGTGTGGGGGCCACCATGGAGGTTATGAGAGAGGGATATGACTTCAGCTTGAAAGAGGGGTGATGGAGCGTCTATTTCCAGCAAAGCGGTTGATGTAGATACAATAATGGCAGAGTTGCAACAAACACGTGAGGGAAGGAATACATCTAGGGCTGAGGCGAAAGAGGCACAACAAGAAAGGCAAGCAATGAAGGAGGCTGCATGCAATGCAAGAACAAATTGCACAATTGACGCAGTCGCAAACATCCAATCATCAACCTACAGGTTGGATTAGATTTTTTGTGTAAATTTTTATACCATTTAGTTTTCATGTTTAAACTTTAAAAATTTTTTAGGAAGGGTAGATGAGCAAGGTTGGGATGCCGGGGGGTGGATTAGTGACTTCAAATTTGGCAGGAGGGACAGATTGTAGTTGATTATACCTATGACTGACCTCAAATTTTTTGTACCTCATAATTGTTAATTGTTGACTAAGTATTGTTTTGTACATGATGGTTGACTGGGTGTAGATGCATTGACTGGGTATAGATGCATTGATTAGGTGTAGATGCCTTCTCCGTGTGATGATTGATAGTTAACTCATTTAGTTAGATGACTTATACATTTCATTATGTAAAGTTCGGTTACCTTGAACTTTTGTAATTTTTTTTGTAAAATTTATGTGAAGTTGAATGACTAAGTTTCATTTGAAATTCGGTCTATATGTAGTTCAATTGGTGTGAAGTTTATGCTGATGTGGCATGTAGGGTTTATGTGAGTATAATTTGGAGTTTTGTGGAGTATAATTTTGGAGGTAATGTAAGTGTAATTTGGATCTTTTGTGGACTATAATTTAGAGGTAATGTAAAGTGTAATTTGGTTGTAATGTGGAATGAAGTTGAGTTTCATTTTGAGGATGTTGTTTAATTTTGATGTTTTATGGAGTTTGAAGTGGATGATTGATCGAATTTAGTTTGGAGGTTTTTTTAATAGGGTAAATACATTTGTATTTTAAACAGGGAAAAATATGGAAAATATCATTAAAAAAATTGTTTTGGGCGATGGTTATAACCGTTGCTGAGAATGTCTTTAAATATTTTTTGGGCGACGGTTATAACCATCGCCAAAATTATGATACCATCTGAAATAACAGTTTGAAAGCCTATTTCGTGCTAGTTGTGACTGAGGCCCAAAAGATTAAAGGAACTTTGGGCGACAGTAGTATTTCGTCGCCGAAAGTCAACCGTCGCCCATTCAAAACCATTTGCGTAGGACATTTCGGAGAAATTCCTGGTGACAGTTAAAAAAGCGTTGCCCAAAGTTTCCGGATGCGCCCCCTTTAGGCAATAGTTTTAAGGGTTTGGGTGTCGATTTTGTACCGTCTCCCAAAGCCTTTTTCTTCCTGTGCACCTTTATCTTTATTCTTTTTGTTTATGCATCTTTCATATATTCTTTGCACCATCTCCAATCTCTCGGTCTTTCTTCTCCCTGGAGTTTGGACAAGTCTCTTTCTATGTTGAGCATTCTGGCTAAAATGCATAACTTCCATCTTTCTTTCTTTGTCATCATTCCGATTCAGCAATAGTCTCTTCTCTATATAACCACTAAGTCTAATTTCTTCACTATTTCTCTTTTTAGCTTCCTTCCTTCAACAACCTGCCTCCTATGTTGTGCCGTCCCCTTTTTTATATATATTATTAGTATATCATCTCTTGTTAAGCTATGAAGTCCAAATTGTTTATTTCTGATTGTCGTTGTTTTTTTTTTATAACCATTAGTCCTTTGGGGTGTATTAGAAGGAAATCATTTATCATTTTGCTAAAGAAAAGAGAGCACATTAAAATAGTCATCGAAGGGGAACCTGATGACATCCATCACGACCGTATGGAAAACTGGGAATCTAGGAAAATCCCATTCCTGGGATGAACAATTCAATCATTTCAGCCCAGATTATAAAATCATAACTTATAGTTTGTATTTCTTTGTAATTTGTAAAGTAGGTGACAGATTTCCAGCACGTGTCGCAGATTATGTTTGTATAATGTATTCTTCAGATAATAATACAAATTTCTAATATAATATATTTTCCCAATATATTAATTTTATTATCAAAGTAATAAATGTTTCGAATATAAATTTCAACAAAAAATACCTCGTAATAAATATAAGGTATCTATATTTTACTTATGAAATAATTATACTTCCTGCTTTTTGTCATCCAAAAATAATTAATTTAAAGTATATTTTTAAAAATAATTTTTTTTATTTTAATTAATTAAATAGATATTATATATTAAAGGTTATAAAAATTATCTCTTAAATTATTTTTTCTAATATATTAAATATAATATTTAACTATATTTAACTAGTATATTAATTAATTATATAAGGGTATCTTTATCAATATATATGTAAGTAATCTTTTTTTTTTTTTTTTGCAACTTAACATAGTTACAGCTTCTCTACTTGTTAAAACTCTTTCGATAAATGTAGCCAGATGTCATCTCCTTTTCTAAAGACCTCCCAAAGAGAACTCTTTCAAAAGAGCATATATCATAAAGCTCTATATCAAAGTGTACCAAATGTTGCTGTAGCCTTGTATTTTATGTTATTTGATTGTGTATCAATAAGTATCACTGTTACTCTGTTTTTAATGATACTCTGTTCATAAACAGGATGTAGTGGGTAGCTAGGTCTTGCGTTCAAGCATAACTCTACTCAATGCATGTGGACGGACGTAGGCAATATTTGCCTTGAATATTGCTGAAGCACGTTATTACTTCAATTTTCTGATTTCAATTACATTATTAATTCTCTTCAAGAATCAACATGAGACATCATAACCCACATTGGCTTCCAACTTTCTTTTCACTAGAGCATAACCATATGTTGTTAATTCGTTGATAAAAAAGTAATCCCCATTTTGGTACTAACCTTAAGTATGGAACCGAATCAAGATGGTAATAAGCGACTATCATGAAATGACTCTTATAATTTCTTTCCCAAGTAGAAGGTGAGTTGGTTGGCAGTGGTGGGACATTTATCTACTTTCATGCATTATATATTTTGGTGAGTATACTCAAATTATTTCTAGACGCCTTAGTGTCGAAGGCAGAGAGAGGTTGCGTTGGTAGTGAGGAATCAGATGTAGTCGGACCATCCGTCCCATTAGCGTCTCTTCGACTCAAACCCTCGACCTTCCAACTCACAAGTTGGTGGAATCGGCAGTACTACCTCACTATACCATTACTAAAACAAATCCCCATCGCATCTCCCTCCTGCCTTGAGTTCGCCTCAGAACCCAATTACACACAGCTGCCTCTTCTTCCTTAATCTGATCTCTACCGGCGCCGGCCATGGCGGCCTCCGGTTTTGTCACAGGTTCTAATCTGAGCCGCCACGAAGATGATCAGGTATACATACAATGTACCTTATAATTCATTCTCTCTCTCTCTCTCTCTCTCTCTCTCTCTCTCTCTCTCTCTCTCTCTCTCTCTCTCTCTCTCTCTCTCTCTCTCTCTCTCTCTCTCTCATGACCACTAGCTTAACTTATTAAATGGTGCATGCATGCATTGCTCTTTATTCGGGTAGGCTAAGCAGCAGAGTCGTTTGTCTCGGAAGCCCAAGATTTGTCGGGTTTGTGGGGATGAGATCGGTTATAACGAGAAGGGAGAGCAGTTTGTGGCGTGCACCGAGTGCGGATTCCCCGTCTGTCAACCTTGTTACGAGTACGAGAGAAGTGACGGAAGTCAGTGCTGCCCCCAGTGCAACACTCGTTACAAGCGTCACAAAGGTACTGATTCAGTGACTTTCTAATTAATGAAACTTCCATTCATGGGAGGAAAATCTGTGTACATGTGCCGAGAACTGGCCAGTTGATGAGAAGTACTTCAAAAGCTAGCGACGCATGCAGTTTTTAAGACGAATATTAAAACATCCTGTTCTTTTGTATTTATATATATATTCATTTGCAGGGTGTCCACGAGTTGCCGGAGACGAAGAGGAGAGCGGCGATGCAGATGATTTTGAAGATGAATTCCAGATGATCAATAAGCTCCAGAACAAGACCAGAGATATTAATGACCCTGCTGCCAATATTGATGATCAATCGGTAATACTATATACATTTATATATGTTTAAATTTCCAATTCTTCCTCTTTAGCTACCTGTTTGGAGTTATTAACACATGGGAACGAGTGGATACTATTAACAAAAACTTCCACTAATTTCTCTCTCAGGAGAAGGAGGGGAACATTAACCCACTATGGCAACAAAATCGACCACCACCGTCTTCCCACGCCGGAAGTGGTATGATACACTTCAAGCTTAAGTAACCCCGTTTCTTACACCAATTAATTTTCCGATGAAACAGAACTGATCATTTCTTTTTCTTGGTTCGATCCGTATAGTCGTTGGTAAGGATTTTGACGCCGAAAAAGAAGCTCTAGGTGGCGTAGAGTGGAAGGAGCGGGTAGAGAAATGGAAAGCAAGGCAAGAAAAGAAAGGGTTGGTGAACAAAGAAGACGGTGGAAATGATCAGGACGAAGAAGACGATTATTTGTAAGTAATGAATCCAACAAACACTTTACCTTTATATGTAGCATTAATCCCTAACAACCCCAAAAATATTGATGTTTTAACAAATATAAAGTGGTTTGGAGCTAGGCCTATCCCAAAATGATTATCTGAAGTTAGGAGGTCTCTAATTTTCCATCAAGATCTATTCTACTAGTATTTCTATGTGGGATTAAAAATTAATTATACTTCAAAATAATTTGGATAAACTCCAATGATTAACTTTACTCGTATTTGTATATGTGGGACTAAACTCTAATTACACTTTGATGGATCAGAATAGCGGAAGCACGGCAGCCACTGTGGCGAAAGGTCCCGATCTCTTCGAGCAAGATCAACCCATACCGGATCGTCATCGTCCTCCGTCTCGTCATCCTCGCCTTCTTCTTCCGCTTCCGCATCCTGACCCCGTCCAAAGACGCCTACCCACTCTGGCTCATCTCCGTCATCTGCGAGATCTGGTTCGCCCTCTCATGGATCCTCGACCAGTTCCCAAAATGGTTCCCCATCAACCGCGAGACCTACCTCGATCGACTCTCCCTTCGTTTCGAACGCCCCGGCGAGCCCTCCCGCCTCCTCCCCGTCGACGTCTTCGTTAGCTCCGTCGACCCTCTGAAAGAACCGCCTCTCATCACCGCTAACACCGTCCTCTCCATCCTCTCCGTCGATTACCCCGTCGAGAAGGTCAGCTGCTACGTCTCCGACGATGGCGCCTCCATGCTCTTGTTCGACACGCTCGCCGAGACGGCCGAGTTCGCCCGGAGGTGGGTGCCTTTCTGCAAGAAGTTTAACGTCGAGCCCAGGGCGCCCGAGTTCTATTTCTCCCAGAAGGTGGATTATTTGAAGGATAAGGTGCAGCCCACGTTCGTGAAGGAGAGACGCGCCATGAAAGTAATTCAATTCAATTAAATTACTACTTAATATGCTGCGTATATAACCACTTTTGATTATGATCCTCATATTAATTTCTGACTGTTAATGCATGTCATGCAGAGAGAATACGAAGAGTTCAAGGTGAGAATAAACGCCCTGGTGGCAAAGGCTCAGAAGAAGCCAGAAGAAGGTTGGGTGATGCAAGATGGGACTCCCTGGCCAGGCAATAATACTCGCGACCATCCTGGGATGATTCAGGTTATATAATATCCGACAATAACATAGATATAATATATTATAAGTTCGTTCTCATGTGAAGTTTCCTGTATTGAATTTACTGAATACTATTATTGAAGAAAAGATCATTCAGAGTAATCCCTGATCAATCTAGCAGTGCTCATGTTGATCATGTACATGAATTCCTACTCAGGTGTATCTCGGAAGTGAAGGCGCCCTGGACGTGGAAGGGGAAGAGCTTCCTCGACTCGTCTATGTCTCACGTGAGAAGCGTCCTGGTTACCAGCACCACAAGAAAGCAGGCGCCATGAACGCTATGGTAATAATTAGCTTCTTCCTCATGCAGCAGCGAAGATGATCGATCTAGCTGTAATATTATATATGTTCTTCGAGCCGTAAATTTGATTCTCTGGGTATTGGAGAGATAAATAATATATATATCAGCTAACGGATGATCCCATTGATAATATCGTTTGTAGGTTCGAGTGTCGGCTGTGCTCACAAATGCACCTTTCATGTTGAATCTGGACTGCGATCACTACATCAATAACAGTAAGGCCGTGAGAGAAGCCATGTGCTTTCTCATGGATCCTCAACTGGGCAAGAAGCTTTGCTACGTCCAGTTCCCACAGAGGTTCGATGGCATTGATCGACACGATCGGTACGCCAACCGCAACGTCGTCTTCTTTGATGTAAGATCATATTCTACCTAGCCATTAATTTAGACCACTTTCTTCAATTCCTTTGCTTTTGATTTAGATGTTCTACCGACTGCAGATGATATATGCCTTTTGTCGAATTAATCTTCTTCATTATATATGATCAATTTTTGTAGATTAACATGAGAGGCTTAGATGGGATCCAAGGTCCTGTGTACGTGGGAACGGGTTGCGTCTTCAACCGTCAGGCCTTGTATGGGTACGACCCACCCGTTTCACAAAAACGGCCAAAGATGACATGCGACTGCTGGCCTTCTTGGTGTTGCTGCTGCTGCTGCGGCGGCGCTTCCAGAAAATCGAAGAAGAAAGCAGAAAGATCAGCTTCCTATGGCAAGAAGAAGGGAGTAGCAGCAGCAATGAACAAGAAATCCCATTCCAAGAAAGGGAACTGGTCGTCCCCTCTCTTCGACGACCTCGAACAGATCGAAGAAGGGTTCGAAGGCTACGACGAATTGGAGAAATCGTCGCTCATGTCGCAGAAGAACTTCGAGAAGCGATTCGGGCAGTCCCCTGTTTTCATCGCATCTACCCTCATGGAAGAAGGTGGCCTCCCTCAAGGGACCAACCCCCAAACGCTCATCAAGGAAGCCATTCACGTTATCAGCATTGGCTACGAAGAGAAGACCGAATGGGGCAAAGAGGTTGAACCATGTCGTTTTCCTAAATTTCTGCTGAATTTACATCTCCCCTGTTTTTCATTTCATTGTTCTGTTGATTGATCAATATATATATGGCGTGCAGATTGGATGGATCTACGGGTCGGTTACAGAAGATATCTTGACAGGATTTAAGATGCACTGCAGAGGGTGGAAGTCCGTGTACTGTATGCCAGAGAGACCCGCATTCAAAGGCTCTGCTCCCATTAATCTTTCGGATCGGTTGCACCAAGTCCTGCGATGGGCTCTGGGTTCTGTGGAGATCTTCCTTAGCCGACACTGCCCTCTCTGGTACGGCTATGGAGGCAAATTAAAATGGCTGGAGAGATTAGCGTACACAAACACCATCGTCTACCCCTTCACCTCCATTCCTCTGCTCGCCTACTGTACCATTCCCGCCGTCTGTCTTCTCACCGGAAAATTCATCATACCCACTGTAAGTCTGTCGAAATTCAATTGATTATGCTCTGGAACCCTTCTTAATCATTAATGAGTTTTCATGATTTCATCAATTTTGATAATTCAGCTGACGAATCTGGCGAGCATATGGTTCATGGCTCTGTTCCTGTCCATTATCGCGACGGGGGTGCTTGAGCTGAGATGGAGCAGGGTGAGCATCCAGGACTGGTGGCGGAACGAGCAGTTTTGGGTGATTGGAGGCGTCTCCGCCCACCTCTTCGCCGTCTTCCAGGGCTTCCTCAAAGTCCTGGGAGGAGTCGACACCAACTTCACGGTCACTGCAAAAGCCGGAGAGGACGCAGAGTTCGGGGAGCTCTACCTCTTCAAATGGACCACCCTGCTCATCCCCCCCACCACGCTGTTGATACTGAACATGGTGGGAGTCGTCGCGGGGGTATCGGACGCCATTAACAATGGATACAATTCATGGGGTCCCCTGTTCGGGAAACTGTTCTTCGCGTTCTGGGTCATCGTCCACCTCTATCCTTTCCTCAAGGGGTTGATGGGGAGGCAGAACAGGACTCCCACCATCGTCGTCCTCTGGTCCGTTCTCCTCGCCTCCATTTTCTCTCTCTTGTGGGTTCGGATTGATCCTTTCTTGCCCAAGCAACAGGGACCCATCCTAAGGCAATGTGGGATAGAGTGCTGACCTGTGAACAATTGCGCGCTAGCTATTCAGTCCCCTCGCTCCGGCCATTAATGGTGGTGTTTTATTTGCTTTATTACAAGTACAAGTGTGAGAGTAAGTATTAATGAATTTTGCAACCATGTAATTCCATTATTATGTAGATTAATGCACTCCTTTGCTCCGTTTCTGGTTCATAGTGGAAAGAAGCCGGCCCATTTTCCTCATTTTTCATTCATTTTGTAAACAACTCTCAAGGAAACAGTTGGAATCAAAGGTTTACTAAAATTTTGCTGTACCGATTTTTTTTTCTTTTTCATTTACAAAATGTCATTTACATCAACATCATAATTAAAACCAGTTTATAAAACCAAGCCGGCTCTGGTGGCCAGGTCGACTGGATTGGCTTCTACCTGGGCTCATTTCCGTTTTGTAATGAGAGAAACCAGGAAAAATAGGAGAATAATGACTCGCGCACCGGTTCGGTGTGCGAGTCGGGCACCTGGTGCCATATACTCGTATGACCTGGAAATGGCAGTCCAGTTCAACGCGTTGGGAATCAGCTGCCTCGCCGTTCCAAAATCGGACAGCTTTGGCTCGGCCTCTAAGAAGAATTTTTAGTACTACAAGTAAAGGAGAAAGGTAGGTTGAATTGTTGGTTTGGCAAACCTAGGACGTGCCTCCCTCCCTCCCTACACCCTTAAAGTAAGGGAGGGGTTAGGAAAAGTTAATTACTTGTAGAAGGTGGTGAGTTTATTGATGGTAATTTGTGCCAAGGGCCGCGGCATGGACATCTACGTGCGAGCGAACATCTCTTCAACAACGAATCTCATGGAGGGTTGCATTTCAGGATCACCGTGCATGCATTCCACGGCAAGATTCACCACGAATTCCACCTCTTCAGGTGTTTCGCCTCCCGAAAGCGTCA